>JALBCR010000928.1:102500-269702 GCA_030710515.1 Abscondita cerata
TCACATTTAATGCGGTTTTTGACTATTAAAAAGTAAGAGATTGTATTTTCTTTATAAAATGAATTTACACAATGAAGTGCATTCAAGGGTCAAATTATATAGATTCATTGTTGGTATTCGCAATGCATATTTCGATAATTTATATCTACGTGTATTGTTTCTATGCAGCGATTAGAGATTAATAGATTGTTAATTAGAGTTGGGTATTGTAATTAAGAAAAAAATTCTCTTTTGAAACTGGTTATAAACACATATATCAAAAATTACATGTATAATTATGGCAAAACTTGCCACTTTCATATTTTGTAAAGAAGGTATCTATTGTTTTGTGTATGATACCCACATTCTTACACATCTAGGAGTTTTATATAACATTTATCAATATAATTATATTAAAAAAAAAAGTTACAAAACAATCCTAATAGATACTAATATATTCATCCAACCACCACTACCACAGCCCACCACTTGCGGAAAGCAATTCATTGCAAATTCACTTTGTGTATACACTACCCTTGTATACTACGTAGCGCGTGTATGCTCATTTGCGTTCGTATTATTCTTTAGCCGTGCTGAATTTGTCGAGTGTTCTAAATCAGTCTTTATCAAGACTATTTATCCGCTTTTGTGTTCTGTTGTGTAAGTGATACAAAAGAATATTTTTGGTTTTGTTATTTTGAATAGTGTTGATTTGTAGGTAATCGTTTTATCCACCATTTACACAAAGTTATAATGCCAAGAAGTACGATAGTTCACCGAAAACGCAACAAAAAGGCCAGAGCAAATAAGCTGCGCCTGAAGAGAACAGGAACATTTAATGAAGGGTTGGTGACAAATGTTGTTTACAAAAATTAAATGTTTTTCATCTCCAGTGAATATTCTCTTTCCATGATTTTACTGAAAAGAAAGTTTCGTTGGAAATAGATGGAAGGAAGGAGTAAGTTGATTTAAAGTTTTTGCTTGTACAATTTCTGCAATTAGCTGGGTTGGGCAAGCTGCGCTTATTCACTTATTTTATGTAACAAAGAAACACCAAACTGCCCAAAAACTATATCCAAACACGTGGTCGATAGTTTTTGTGCAGTTTTTGGTGTTTCTTTGTTACAGATAGACGCAGTTTTAGGTCCCAGTCCTTTGTTCTATTTTTGTGTTTCTTTCTATAATTTTACTATGATAGTAGTGATTTGGAAGCAACCTCATCATTTACAACTGTTGGTAGTCTTGAGCCAGCTGACGAATCAAATAGCATTTATCGATGCGAGTATGGAAATCCTTGTAAGTATCTCATATAAAGTTAAATAATGAATATTTTATTTAATTATGAATAATTCTAGTTTCTCAAATCCTAACTTAAAGTTAAAAACTTATAAGGCATGTCCCAGAAAAGTTCAAGAGACGACCTATGGTATTATTTCGCCTAAAGAATATCAACAGTAAGAAAAGATCTTGAGTATGTGAAAGAGCATTATGAAAATTGTTTTATTTAACTTTTAGAATCATGCAACATCCACTCAGTGTCGAAACTTATACTGCACCCCAATCAGAGTGTCCAATTAGTGGAAATAGAGTTGTTGAGCTGGGATACGTTTTGCAAAAAGCATTAAATTTACAATATACGCATTTACAAAGTTGTACATTTGGTAAAATTATTATTAAGGATGAAATACGTACATCAAAAGGCTTGACTAGTACAGTTATATTAAACTGTACTATGTGTGATGAAGTGTTCCAGCTAGAAACTGAAACTCCTCGTACTTCTGGTTCCTTAATAAATGTTGGAGCTGTTTGGGGAACCTGTGCTACAGGAAGCACTTACTCCCATTTATATGAACTTTTCAGTTGCATGGATATTCCTATGATGCCGGAAAAAATTTAATGACCTTGAGGTAGAGATGGGATATGTAAGTATATTCACTTTAGATTTGTGTGTCAACTATAAAATAAAATCTCATCAGGAATGGAAAGCTTCTTTATGGCGCTCTATGGCAGCAGCAGGTGTTGAGGAGAAAGAATATGCCATTTCCATGGGTCACCTATGTGAAGACGGTGTACCTTGGATAACTGTTTATGTCGATGGCTCATGGAGCAAACGCAGTTATGGCACTAACTACAATTCTTTGTCAGGGATGATTGGGATTATTGGTCGACGTACTGGAAAGTTGCTGTTTATGGCAGTAAGAAACAAGTTTTGTTGTGTGTGTGCTCGTGCAGAAAGTAAAGAATTGCAACCAAATGTACACACTTGCTTTAAAAACTGGAATGGATCTGCACCAGCAATGGAAGCAGATATGGCTGTGGAAGGATTTAGTCTTAGTGAATCAATGCATGGGGTAAGATATCGGCAATTTATCGCTGATGGCGATTCGAGTGTGTTTGCCAAGTTAAAGCAACAAGTACCTTATGGCTCACTAATTTCTAAAATTGAATGCACAAATCATGCGTTAAAGAATTATGGAAACATTTACATCAAATTAAAAAAAAAAACACAAATATTAATTTAGCCGGTAGAAAGCTCCTGACTTTTAATCAAATAAAATTATTACAAAAAGAGCTAAGTGTTCCATATATCAACATTCCAGAAATGGGAAACACGTTGATTTATTAAAAAGGATTTAAGAAATGGTCTTCATCATGTCTATGGGGATCACTCAAGTTGCAGAGAAGGTATTTGTAATACTGTTGGGGATCAAACACAAAATAAGATACCAGAGCTAAAACAGCATTTATTTACAATCATTTGTGTGGTAAGTTTTGAATATTGTCTAGAAAGTATTGGAAATTTTTAAAATATATATTTTTTCGTTTTAGGATGTCTTGAACTGCTTACAAGGAAGGCGAGTCTACTAATTCACAATGAAAACAATAACCGAGCAGAGAGGCTAATGAACATTGTTTCTCGATTCAATATGGGAAAGCGATTGAACCTGATTCAGAGAGGATCATACGAGAGGAGAGTGTACCTGGCTGGTCTTAGATATAATAAACAGACTGAATGGCATTATAGTCCCTACAAAATATTACAAAATGCAGTCCCGGTCAACACTTTAAACATTTTATAAAGATCTCCCAAAAAAAATACAGTACAACTGCACGTAAGAGACTATTTTCCGAAGACGAACCATCCGAGAAAATTAATAATAAGGCAATTAAAAACGTAAGTTGGTTGTAAAACCAAATACTGATTATGGAGCAAACGTAGAAGAGCCAGAAATGGACCCAGAATTAGTAAAGCAGGAATGTGAACTTCTACTGGAAAAATTGAAAGTAAGAAATATTTTGTTATAATATTTTATTGTAGATAAATAGACCAAATGCAGTTAATATTGAACAATCATACATCTGTCAAATGTATACTTTGGTTTTAATCGCATATTTTTAATCCGCATGTTATATATAAGATGGGAAGTTAAGCGACAGTTTCCAAATTTAATACTTTAACATCTTTTTTTTCATAATATGTTTTTTCTGATTGAACCAATATTGAACGATATCGCCGTGGTTACGATATGTCACAACACACTCATACTTCCCGAGGAAAATATGAAACGGTCATATTGTTCCTAGGGAAATATAAAACTATTGTAATAATAGCTATACAATGAGACAAAAAAAAATTAATTTTTATGAAACTTGGCAAGTTACTTATAATTGCGTAGATTTGACTAGTTTTTGGGTCTAATCTATGAAATCAAAAGAGTACATATCCTGCACAGATTTTCTTATTTTTTAAATACATATAGTTACTTTTGCACATGTGAAGTTTAGTAAAAATGCTGATTTTAGGTTACTAA
Source organism: Abscondita cerata (assembly GCA_030710515.1). Classification (NCBI taxonomy): domain Eukaryota; kingdom Metazoa; phylum Arthropoda; class Insecta; order Coleoptera; family Lampyridae; genus Abscondita; species Abscondita cerata. The sequence goes on from JALBCR010000928.1 coordinate 106,292, forward strand.
GGAGGAACGAGATAATATCCAAAAAAAATCAGTCGGGCAATTTGGAAATCCAATTTATGAGTGCGAGAGAAAACTTCGATTGACAGCCTCACTATTTGGAAGAGTACTGAAAAGACGATCATACACACCATGTCACAACATAGTCAAAAGCTGTATTACAAATAATAAATTTATTCAGCCGCAACCGAATACGGTATTTCTAAAGAACTAGTTGCAATAGAATTATTTGAGCAAAAACCCAGAAAACTGTAGAAAGGTCTGGTTTATGGGTCGATTTAGAATATGGTTTTCTTGGAGCGTCGCCTGATGGTAAAACAATTAAAAATAATTTTAAAAAATACTAATACGTTTGAAACTTCTTGTAGGGCTAATTGGTGACGATGCCATTTTAGAAGTCAAGAGTCTTTATTCGGCTTGTGACTATAACGGTACAATCGAAGAATTCATAAAATTGAAAAAAAGTCAAATTTGTCTCGAACAAAAAGATTCAAAATTAAGATTAAAAAGAGAACACTCATATTATTATCAAGTAAGTTGGATTACAATGAATTTCCAAGACACGCTTAATTTTTAGGTACAAGGGGCACTAAATATCACCCAAAGAAGAAAATGTTACTTTGTAGTATATTTTAATAACCATATGAATTTGTTCATTGAAGAGATTGAAGTAGATACTAAGTTTTGGAAAACTAGAATGTTGCCTGAATTGATAAATTTTATAAAAATTGTATAGCTCCAGAATTAGTACAAAACAACATAGGGAAAGGAAGACGCTGCAAAGATCCACCTTACATCTTAACTGCGATAGAACGGCAAAAGAAAAGCAAGAGGAGCGAATAAGGCCTGCTTAAGTTAAATTTGTATTTCGTTTTGTTATTATAGAGCAATCATTAAATTATGTCCATACGATACTACCTTCGGCGTTTCATAAAATAAATGTTTACACCGTTATTTAAGTTAGATGAAATTAAATGACAATACCAAATGTCTATCTTTGTGTTTAACTTTATTTAATGAAATATTTTATATTTTGTTATTTTATATTAACTGTAAATTAAGTTTTAAATAATTAACATAATAATGATATAATTAACAATAGTTATGCACTCAAGTTCAGTAGAGTATGTGAAGACAATTGAAGTAAATATAGACACATTGAAAATTGAAAGTACTTTTTATTTGACATTATTAAATGATTTCTCTATTAAAGTATAATGGTACAAGTGAATGAAAATGGATGGAAGAGCGCAAGCAAGAGCATAAGCTATCATATATGTACAACAAACAGTTTTGCTTGACTAATATGTTACACAATACCAGGCGTATACTATGTACAGTATCTATTCGAAGTTACAAAGTTTGTTGAGGATAAACAAAGGAGACAATATAAAATAAAAATTGTTAAATAATGTTTAAATAAAGATTTTACATTTGTAAGTAATATTTTATTTGTCGTTACAATAAGATACTTCTGTCAGATCAATAATGAAAAAGTTTTCATTTAGGCCGTTTAGGCTCAGGTTTCCTAGTTTGTTTTTGAAAGTTTGACTTAAACAGGAGGATGCGTACTTTCAATAAATAAAAGGGGCATCAATAATACAAATACTTTAAAGCAACTATTTCTTTGAGATTATGTCATTTCAAGACTCAACGACAATAGAAAGGTGTTTTTTTCGAATTTTGCATAATAGTTATAGAAAATGGTTTTTTCCTTTACTTTTTCTGTCACTTTGAGTCCGTGAGAGGTTATTGCTTTGCGTAGTGTGTTCATCATAGTCAGGTCGTCAAAAGTTGTTGGTTCCAAAATTACGGTCGCCTTTTAACAGTTTCCGCGTATAGTAAATGTAAAATTAAAAAAAATATACAAAAAGGGTTACTTTTGCGAGATTAGAAACCCAGTCAAAACGCGAACGCGATTCTCGGAATATATCTCAAACCGCCCTCTATGAGACAGACGCTAAAGTTTAATGTCGCTAACTTCAACGTCACACTCGTGTAACTATTTGTCAGTTCACATTTTTTCCATTTTCTCAGTTAATTTATCACAAATCAACGTGAAACTATAGAACTATATTTTTCAGAGCACTTACAAGGCAATAAAGAAATTTCAAATAAATCTGTTACCAAAAAATCGCAAGTTTAATGATTTTTAACTAAATAATTCTGGTATTAAATGATACAATTGACCGGTGAAACTTGTTCATTGCCTCAACTAAACATTTAATTGCGTATTTAAACTTAATTTACAACATACATATTATTAGTTACAAAGAAAATGGAAAAAGAACTTGTGCTTGCATTTATACCTATGGCGCCATCTTTGATCGACAATTACTTTCGGCCCCCTCTTAAGAGTCTTCAATACCAGTCGAATAGTTTCTGTTGCATTCGCGGGTGGAATGCAAGGGTGTCTTTCTTCTTCTTTTCTTATCGTGAGCATAATCGGAAGGAAGGGTAGTTTCTAATAGAATGTAGACGGCGACACTTTACCGGTAGCGAATTCTAAGGATTTTTGTTGTTGCAGCATGTGCGCTCGTGTCTGTTTTTGACTAATCAAGAACAGAAAACCATAAATAACAAATATTTTTGCACAAGCAAAAGGTTACAACACTTTTTATAGGAACAGATTTTATATTTATTCTTTAATATAAACTAGATAAAATTCCAAAAATGATCTTAAAATGGCATTTTTACATATATTATACTATAACTGCTTTAAACTTAAATTTATTTTTGTTGTTATATAAAGATGCAATAAAGTTTCTTCTTTGTAAAAAATTGAATTTTAGAACTTTACAGAGTTTGGTTTAGTCATAAACAGACACGAGCGCAGAGGCAATTCCGCTATTTCCAGCCATGGTATTAAAGACCCTTGACGTATCTTTACCATACTTGTTACGAAGTGTAGGTATAGGACACCTTATTAAATCATTTAAATATAGGTTTCTGGCTACTGTTAGAGGCGTACGACAGGGGCAAGTGATTTTCTGACTCCTCCCAAAATCTACACAAATGGCGGAATTGTCATTTTACCATAATTTTCGATTCTCCAATACTTTATTTAAAAAAATATATTCTCCTTCATAACGTATTATAGTTCAGTAGGATAAAATCAAAAAAGTAGACAAATTGGAAATATGTATGAATGTAAGCTTTCGCGGCTGTTGTCACTAAGATTATTATCTTCCGGGTTGACCCGTGTTCGTCCTTCTTTCCTACGTTCTCTGCTTGACGTTTCGCTAACTATGCTAATAATAATAATCTTAAATTGGAAATAATTGCTACAAAAGGTTTTATTGTTTTAATTTCTTTCAGTTGGAGCTCAATATACCTATCCTCGGCGAAGTTGTGATTAAGTGGTGGGGGGTTTAAATGTACTCCCAAAAGTGATATTTCTGCGGTTTTTTTCATTTTTATTTTCTAATTTGGATAAACCAAGCCTATAACTCAAACCGTGTTCTGACTGTAATAGTTTTATGAACGATATAAGGTTTTTAAAGTTATCACATAAGCGATTTTTTTCGTATATGTAAAAACTATAAGAAAAATTAAAAAAGTATATTAAACATGTTTGTAAAGTATTTAATTTCTTTTAATATAAGACTAAAATTAGCCCTCAACAGTAATATCTTTTTTACGTATCAGTTTTTGTGGATCAAAACGGTTACCACATTGTCGCTATTATCAGATTAATTTTGTGTTTGTGCAAAAACGAAGAAAGATACCAAAAAACGACACAAGATATGGTACAGCCTTAAATTTTCTTTAAAATGAGCCTAAAATTAGCTTAGTAACTATAACCGTGTTCCAATTGTAACAGTTCTTTGTTAACACCAATTGTTAATGTTATCACTTTACCTATTTTTTCGGTGTTAATTTTTGTTCAACTTTGATGCGCACTAGTATAGAAACGAGTAAAGCAAAAAATATGCGTCTAATCTCATTCAATGTAGAATTTGATACCATACAACTTTTAACAGAACAATGTTTTTGATATTGTGAGTTCTTTACGAGATAGAAGCGTAAAACCGCCGTGGGGGAAAACCTAGGACATTCATATTGGTCCACAATTGAAGCCATTAAAACAATAAAATCTTTTGTAGCAATTATTTCCTATTTGAATTTTAATTCTACTGGCCTTAATAAAGTTGTTACTTTTCGAATATTTAAGTTAAACATAAGCTACACTGCTACACAGTTATTTTGATTTTAATCGAATGAAACTTCAATAGTACAAAACAACGTCATTTATTGAAATTCATTGAAACGAATAAATAGATGCATTCTACATTTAAAACGAAATGGTCTTTCACCACCACATTTTGTTTTTAAATGTCGAATGCATCTATATATTCGTTTCAATAAATTTAAATAAATAACATTGTTTTTTTGTTAAAACCTTATTGAAGTTTCATTTGATGCAGTTCTATGGCACTAAAGTATAATTAATACTACATATGAAATCGAAATAACTGCGTCGCTTTATGTTCGACTTTAAATATTTCTAAAAATAGTGACTTTATCGTTACCAACAAAGAGTATTCTATTTTAAAATAAAGTGTTAGAGAATCGAAAAATTGTGCTAAAATAGCAATTCCGCCAGTGGCGTAGATTTTGGGAGAGGATCACTGTCGTGCGCCTATGGTAGTAGCCAGAAACTTTTATTTAATATAATTTAGTAGGGCTTAGTATCCACACTTTCTGCTACGTATGAGAAGGGTACGTCAAATTGTTTTAAAGTAATGGGTACGAAGAGTTGTTTAATTTTCAAATAAAACACTCTCCACATTTTATCTAAGTGATTTAGGTTAAATCTTAATATCTTGAGATCAGGAGTTAAAATATTTTCAATTATTTATGATACACCCTGTATACTCACCGACGTGAACCACTTACAGTAGACACAGTTTAGAAAATTTATATTCTGCGATTTGAATGCGCATTGGTTTTTTTGCGTCTTCACCAGCATTTATATTCCCGACCAATTAGAGCCAGTAATTGTGATTTTTTTTGTATAAGCATATTGTTAAAAAACATTTGCTTTATACAATTCTTAATTAAAAATTGTTTCCAATTTAATTTGAATATAGTACTAACGAGAAACCACGCAAAAATCAAAAGCAATAATAATTTAAAAGCATCACAAAACTCAAAGCAAATTCCAGGGACAAATTAAAACCAATATTTAAAAACAACAAATAATATGTGCAATGTACACACAACAAATACGTCCTTGTGATTAATGAAAATGTATGAAACGATAACATATCTTCGAATTTTTCATCATTTTTCATTATTGTAAAACGAATTCTTTCTATCGGATAGAAATTATAAAAATTCCATAAAAAATGTGGAACAAGTTAATTTATTATTTTTAAAACAATTAAAAATAAGAACAGTAGTTTAACGTCCTCGGAATTTATGTAAACAATCACAACCAGATACGAGCAGTTCTAGCAAGCACCTAATGGTGTAATTTACTGTTTCAGATGTACCTACATAGTTTAGCGCGACAATTGTCATTTTCAAACGAAATTACGGAAATGACCCAGTTGACCTTAGCAACCTCCTTAATATAACCAGAAAAATATAGGTAATCGTTACGACTATGTGAAAGCTAAATATTCTAAGAGTTTTGAAATAATCAATGTTTATTTACCGAAGTTAAAGTGGATAACTATATTCTGGCAGATAGAACATACAAATTTAATGATAATGAATAATACAAACCTTTATTTTATTAGTCACGTATACGTGTTTATAAATATTTAAAAGATCTACCTTCAATTAAAGAGGTTCTTATATGGTGTAACACGTGCTTGACTCTTTAAGTTCAATGTCACTAGTAGTTTTGGAGTTTATATAGTAAAAATCTAATTACTATCAGATTGATTCTTATGAATCATAATTTTGGCGAGTACATACTGGAACCTTAGATCTGTATGTATAATGTTAGTTAAAATGTGGTTAATAATGTAAAGCGAACCTTAATTTCCTGTTTGAAGAGTAAGAAGTTATGAATGTTTATGTATGAGGGATTTGGGAGATTATGTAATTAATTAAGACTGACATCAATAAAATTTCTAACAAGAGGGTATATTAAAGCATTTTCGCTAGTCAGCATGATGCAATTAGAATTCTTATACGTTCTAATCGACTTCAGAAGACGTGGCATTTCTTTTATTTAATTGGATTTCCAAATTAGACCATTAATATTAAATAATTAGCGGCCGAATTGTTATTATTGAAAACCTTAAGAATTCTCACCAAAATTAAAAGACCATTGCGCCTGCATAAAATGTAAATTCAATGAATTCTTGTTCTTGTGATCGAATTTGTTCTATAAATAATTAATTTTAAAGCTGTTTACGTACATTTAAATGTGATTTGTGAAATGCGATGTTGAATTGATGAAAGTCAATAATGTTTTTAACTGCTCGTTGTTTTTTGATATACTAAACAATAAATGATAAGATATTGAGAACGGAATTCCTGAATATGAAATTGAGCAATTTCTGTTTTTGATAAATTTGGTTTGAATAATTGATTGTTTGATGTAATTTCTTTCTTATCTCTTGCAACTTAATTTTTTAGCGTCTATAAATAAATGTGACGGAAGGAAGTCCATAAAATTTATTTGCAATCGATTGTTTTTTGTCAGGGAATTACGCGATGATTTCACAATAGATTGATCTGATGAACTTTGTTTTAAATTGAAAGTAGAATAGAAAACTGCATTCTCTGAAGTCATCTGTCAATTCTTCTGTGTCGCGATATTAATCATCAATGCAGAGCAATTCGAACGTGAGTCTACAAAAATGTATGGATAGTTTTTAAATTATATCATTAATTACCCGCCCGTTTCCGACTAAAGCATTTTATGTGCGACTATAGATTTTATAAAAACAATTTGTGAAATCTTGAACTGCATGTTTTATTGGAGAAAACATCAATGCATGCCCGTCATGTGTTGTTTCGATGTAATTAAATGCATATTTTGAAGAGTGCATTATCACGTTATTACGTTATTTTCAAAGTTTAGCCTCTTCAAAAACACATATTTTGAGAAAAACCTGAAAATCTATTACACGAGGGGCGTAGAATTATAATTTCTCTTTCCAAAATTTTTGTTTGAACGTTGTAGGTTTTTTATTTGTATAGAAAATTACTATTTTCGGCTGCTGTTTAATGCATTTTAACACCAGGACAAATAAATTGTAATTATATTTACATTAATTTATTCATAAGTGATGTAAATTTCCCATGTTTAAATTTTTGAGGAAAATCGATTTGAGTGTTTGCGCGCAAATATATAGCCGTCAAGGCACTTGTTTTTCAATTTGTAGAGAATGAAATTAAATGTAATATGTGCATTTTATTCGTTATTTTATTTACGTACAACAAAAAAGTGAATAAACGCAGTATTATACACTCCATTAACTAGCGATTATTATTTATCTACAAAAATTATCATTATCGAGAAAGGGCATTTCAACCAATTAAGGGAGAATCGTAACTCACAGCAATAAGATTTTAATGGAACTGTTTTATATTCTACCGACTACGACACTGGCAAATAAAATACACAGTGTGTCTACTTGTTGGAACCATATGGATAACTTTTATTATCGTTTTTGAACGTATTCCTCTTATCTGTTGAAAATATGATAACCTTTCCGTGTGTTAATTTAATAATAATTATATATTTTAGAAATACGAAGATACATTTATTTAGTAAACAAACATCACATATTTATACAGAAACAAACAATTAAATTTTAATTTAATCTACTAAAACTTCGACATATCCATCTTGTCTTTGAAAACATTTTATTGTTCTTTTCTCAAACCAAACATGTAGAACTTTTTATCAAGAATAACTTTTTTTTCCAAAAACCAAAAATATAAAAGTTTTCCATATGGTTCCAACTTCAGTAGACACACTGAATTTGTACTTTTTGTTTACGTGTTGTTGAGGCTTTTTTTTGTAATTCAACTACCAACATTATTCGGTTTGTTTTAAAAGTTTGTACAACATGTAAACAAAGACTTTACATTCTTAAACACCCTATAACTTCAAATGAAATTAATTGTAGGAAATTATTGTTATTTTGGGGTGATAATAACGCAATGATGAAAAATGATTTTTTTTTCTTCTTCTTCGTCAGCCACAATTAATCCACTGCTGGACATAGGCCTCTTCTAACTCTTTCCATCGTCTTCTATTTCGGGCTTTCTGCTGCCATTTCCGCTGTATGTATTATGTCGTCAGTCCACTTCTTTTGCGGTCTTCCTACACCCCTCCTGTTACTCCACGACTTTCATTTTAGGATGGTAGGTGCCCATCTTTCATTTTCTTGCCTTGTCCTTCGTCTTTATTCTTCGTTTCTTATTTTGTCTTTTAAACTGACTCCCAGCATTTGGCGTTCCATTGCTCTTTGGACACGTTTCAGTTTTTGCTGGTTTTTTACTGTGAGTGACATAGTTTCGAGTCCATATGTTGTTACTGGCAAGATACATGCGTCATACACTTTATTAGTCTTCAAGCTTATCGGAACTTCTTTATTTCGTAAAATATGTTGTAGCTTACCAAATGCAGCCCAGCTTAACCCTATTCTGCGTGACAGTTCAGCGGTTTGATTTTCTTTTTCAAGCTTTATTTTATGTCCAAAGTACACATAGTCATTTACGACTTGTATGTTTTTGCCGTTCTTTTAGCGTGTCATTTAGTTCTTCCAAGTTGTTACTAATGATTACTATGTCATCTGCGGAACGGAGATGATTCATATATATATATACCATTTATGTTTATTCCCTTTTTATCCCAATTTAATGTTTTGAATATATCCTTCAATGCCAACGTGAAGAGTTTCAGAGAGATCGTATCACCTTGTCTTACTCCTTTTTTATTTTTATTTTGTTGGTTTCTCGATCATCGTCTATTCTTATGTCCATGGTGGCATTTTCATAAATATATTTTATAAGTTTGGTGTATCTTGAATCGACTCTTGCGCTTTCCAGTGCCCTCAGTATAGCCCATGCCTCCACAGAATCGAAGGCCTTTCAATAGTCCACGAAGGCCAGATGGATGTTGATATTATATTCTGTGAACTTTTCAATCAGCAGCTTTATGGCTTGTATATGATCTGTAGTCCCAAAACCTTTACGGAAACCAGCTTGTTCGACTGGTTGCTAGAAGTCGAATTTTGTCGTTAATCAGTTTGTCAGTACTTTTGTAAGCAATTTGTATATATGCGATAATAACCTTATTGGTCTATAGTTTTCAAGATTCTCTGTGTCTCCTTTTTATATAGTAGCTTTACCTCAGCATTTGTCCACGTATCAGGTATTTTCTCTTGTTCTAGGCATTTGTTTAGGAGTATTCTTATTGCCTCTTTAAGCTCATTTCCTCCCACTTTGATCATATCGCTTGTGATTTGATTTTCTCCAGGTGCTTTGTTGTTTTTCACATTGTTCAGGGCCAAGTCTACTTCTTCTGTGGTTATTTCTGGGAGGTCGTATGATCCCACATTTAGTATGGTACGTGTATTGGATTCAGGTCTGCGTAGGTCTGAGCTGTATAGGTCCGTGTAAAAATCTTCAACTATTTGCTTTATAGATTCCGTATCACCATTTTTGCCTTTGATCTTCGTTATATTTTGTTTGTTGGGGTTTAATTTTGACTTCAAGACTTTCATATTTTTATTGTTCTCTATGGTTTCTATGATAACTCGTGTATTGAATCTTCTGATATTCTTTCTTATTTCCCTCTTGATAGTTTTACTCTTTAAATCAATATGTATATTTAGTTTATCTTTCAGTGTATTTTGGAATTGGGATTGATGTATTTTGTTTGTTTTCATGGGAAGCCGTTTGTTGGTTTTGTGAGTGATCATTTTTGTTCTTTCTATGTTGACATTTATTTTAAAAGCAGCTTTCACCAGCCTGTGATTACTGCCTGTGTCAAATGTATTCAGGACAGAAACATGTTTGCAGTGTTTGTTGTTGTTCGTCAGAATAAAGTTTATTTTGTTTTTAGTCCGTTTATCAGGGCTCTCCCATGTCCATTTTCTGTGTGGTTTTTTATGAAAGAATGTGTTCGCACAAACAAGCTGTTCTTGCTGCAGATATTCAAGTAATAACTCCCCTTTTTCATTTCTGTATTCCAATCCAAATTTACCAATATTGCTCGGATCTCCAATTTTCTTTTCTCCGATTTTAGCATTGAAGTGTCCAGCGATGAGAGTCAATTGAGGTTTTTCCGATCTTCTGGCTCTGGTGATGTCCTCATAAAATTGTTCAATTTCTTCGTCACTAGATGTACTTGTGGGTGCATATGCTTGAATTATTTGAATGACAAATCTTTTATTAAATCTTAGAAGAATGTAAACAACTCTTCTAGAGATAGTGCTCATCTTTGTTACATATGTTCTTGTTAATCAGAATAGCAACTCCGCCGTATGAGGTTTTGGCATTGTTCTGATATAGTAGAAAACTAGATGGTAGTGTCGATGACTTTCCCTCTCTTGGTCTGTCTAATTTGAAAGAGAAATGGAGAATATCAAATGGGACATATTGGGAATTTGTGAAACCAGACTAAGAGAGAGAGAGCGATTATATCACTCATAATATATTAGTTATAGTTATCTCATCCACTGTTTAATACCATCGATTATCAACTTAATACTTCTAATCGTAACAGTCACCAAACTACAGAGTTCTAATCACATGCACTGTTCACGACTACTTCACCATTGGATGACGAGTATTTGAAGGACATCGCTTTACACCACACTAAATATACAGGGTGTTTCAGAATAAGATGCTGATCCTTAAGGGTGTCAATCCTTACGCGATTTTAAGAAAAAAAGTTCAAATAAACATATGTCCTAAACCTCTTAACTTTTGATCTACAAGGTGTTCAAGTTTTTTATCATAACTTTAATATCTTTATAGATATTTTAATAAAATTTGGCATATGCCTAATAAGCTACAACAGCTATTTTTTGATTTAGAAATTTTTAATTTTTTTATTCAGTGGTTATTTAATGTTAGTTCTTTTATTTTAATTTTAAAATTATTATGTATTAAATAATCAATAATTATTTGCCAAATCTTTTTTACGCGAAAATATATCTATAAAGATATTAAAGTTATGATAAAAAACGTTTTTTTCTTAAAACTTGAACACCTTGTAGATCAAACGTTAAGAGGTTTAGGATATATGTTTATTTGAACTTTTCTTCTTAAAATCGCGTAAGGATTGACACCTTAAGGATCAGCATCTTATTCTGAAACACCCTGTATATCATTTTATTTCCGTTGCTCTGGTGGTTCATTTCGCGATCATATTCTTACGACTATTCACGTGCACACAGCATGATCAAAATGTGATAGCTATTTTTCTTCGCGAATCTTAGTATAATAACTGATAATCACAATCGATACGCTTTACATCTAGCAGACATAAAGTGCCAAATTTTTGTGAGTTGAAATGTCAGAATTAGTAAAAAAAATAGGAATGTGTGGTGATAACCTTCTGAATACAAGTCATGAAATCGTGATTTCTCACAATCACATGAAATCATACACTAAAAATGTTGTAAACTAATAATTAATATTTGACAACACGTTACATGTTTCAACTCGTGATTATCAATAATCACGATTTCACTCGTTAAATTCTGTTTGATAAGCGCCCCCTAGAATTAGTTTCGCTTAATAATCCACAATCTTCCGTTTATATATTTTACATTTTATGACAAAAAAAATAGTTTTGTTTATGCAATGAAGTAGCTCCCTATTGAAATTGTTTTGTAATATTCCTTATTATCTTTACTTTTTGCCTAAATATTTTTTCATGACTGTAAACATTACAAAAATGAATTACGCATATTCATAGTTTGAATCGGTCTGTTACGCAAAATCTCACATAAAAAAGAACTTTCAATTTTCCCGGCAACTTTTCCAATATTTCTTTCCAAAAAAACTAATTTGGAATATCACCAAAATTTTAAAACATAATTAGTTAAATTGTCTAAACGTTCTCAAGTGATACTGACTTTCTATACAAACCTTTTTCTAATTTTTCCGGTAACCTTCCATTTTTTAAATAAAAACTATATTGCGAACATTTTAAAACAAAAAATATCCAAATCGGCTCAGCTGTTCTGAACTTATACGCTTATCTTTCACAGAAAAATAAAAATTTTTCAGTTTTTCTCAGCAACCTTTTTAGTTTGCCTTTCTACTACAACGTATTCTAAAAATTTATAAAATATCCAACCAAAAACAGCATTTTATTTTTATTTATAGGTATAGATTTGAAACGCATGCAAACAAAACCCAAATGACTCTATTAACAACTTTTAAAAATGTACCAAAAATGTAACAACTCGTCAATGTACAGAGTTGAACAAATATTGGGCACAACAGTTACAGTAAACAAGAAACAAAACCTAGAACCAAAAATCTAGTACATATATTTAGAATGTAGCGGGATTGAAGTCAGGCGATCATGGAAATTATATTAAGAGGTAAAATGAAGAATTACGAAAAAAGTGTGATTTTTGTAGTAATATATTGTAATGGAATCTAGGCACATGCAAAAGCAAGACTGAAAGTTTCCGCCACTAATCCTGAAGTGAATTTGTGTGACCCAGTTGTGACCCGAAGGTACCGAGGGGTACCAATAAATGAGGCCAGGGAATAAATCTGAATTTGCATATATTTAATTTAAAATAAAATAAAAATGCAGTACTTATTAGACTACTTATTAACTCGCAAGCGGTCCGTACGCGGTGCTCAAGGCTTGTGACGGCTCCTTAGGATGCACGAGACCGTTGGTGGCTCCTTAGGTTTTTATGGATGCGTAGGTGTGGAGCTTTCCGCTTCCCTATCTTACCTAGCAGACCAGCAGAATATGGTAGGGTGACATTCACTGGTCTTCTTATCTTAATCTAAACACATACAATTTAAAATAAGTAATTATACAACTAGTCTGATTGGATCGGCTGAAATACGAAAAATACAATGTAAATTGGGTGTGGGTATGAGCTGCACGTTCCCTATATCACCGATCTAAACAGACAGACACCTTCACTTACATATGACTTTAAAATAATATTATTAGTAAGTGTAACGTGTAAATAAATTAAAGCACATATAATTAACAATTCTCACAACAATAAAACTTACTTGCATATATCTTAATATAACAACTGTACTGCTACGAAGTCGTTTTAAAAGTGTTGAGCTAACGCCGCTTAATCTAAATCGCCTTGCGTTAATAAAATAATAATTTATAGAACGTACATAGAAGGTGTTCTGTAACATTTGGCCAACCGAAATGTCGGAGAAGCTTACTAAAGACACCTACATTGGATCTAACCATAGAGTACAGTGATAAATGTAGTAAAGTGGGGTAGCAAATTAAACTCAAACATCAGGATAAAACAAATGGAATTAAACATTAAGGCTGTTCTATCACTCGGGACAATTTCAGATTTCTAGTAGGCGGTTCACTATTTTTATTTTTAATTAAATTAAATACAACGAAGACGAAAATTAAAAAAAAATTTACATAAACTTTATAGCTCCCTAAGAGAACAACCTTAATTAATATTGACAAAACTATGCACATATTTTAAGACAAAAGGAACATCTCTATCTGGACAAACTTGGAGAAAGAGAGATAGAGAAAAGACTCCATCTTAACGTCAAATAATTGAGCACAACATTAACTCATTTCATATTTAAATATGAACCAATAGCATTGTTAATTGTTAGAATGTAAATGTAATAATGGCTCCGATTCAGAGCATAGCAATTCGACTCATTTATAACGCATTTCTAATTAAAACTAAAAAATGTTAGTTAACAGTGTGTTCACACCTTAGGTAGCAGGCGAAACTGCGCCAGCATCAATTGCATCAATTTTGAGATGGCTAAATAGCAGCACATAGATTTTCGTTCCTCACAATAAAATAAAGTGTTTTCGTACGACAAAGCTCTTTACACACTTGTACTTCATTCTGAACTATTATTTAATAAATAAAGTCTTAAACATCTCCTCAAAATTAATGTCAAAATCAAGCATCTTACGTTCTCGTAATTGCACAACAATGGACAAGAACGAATACAATAAAACGCACGGGATGAAGACATTTATAACATATGGTTAAATGCATGTAAAAAGTGCGCACTCAATTTAAATCTAAATGTATTCGTCATATTTCATTTAGGTACTAAATTTGAATGCGCATTGCTTACGCAATGATACAGGAATACCATCAGCATCAAAATATTACTGTAAAATTATTGCCCACGTTTAGAGCTTTTGGGAAAAAAAGCTTCAAATGGGAAAATATAGTTTAACCAGCAATTTTGAAAATTCCGAAGAAACGGTTTGTACTACCGTGTTCTACGCATTGATTTACATCATATTATGATAAAAAGCCACACAAAATTTTTGTCAATTTTTGTCAAAAGAGCAAAGACTATAGTGTTGGGTATAAAAATGGGTAAAAAAGATTTTGCTTTCGATTTGACTAAAAATTGGTGAAAAGACTAATATTGAGGTGTAGAATACAGAAATACCATCAGTTGTCATCAAAATATTACCGTAAAATTATTGGCCACGTTTAGAGCTTTTGGGAAAAAAAGCTTCAAATGGGAAAATATATTTTAACCAGCAATTTTGAAAAATCCGAAGAAACGGTTTCAAATGGGAAAATATAGTTTAATTAACCAGCAATTTTGAAAAATCCGAAGAAACGGTTTTTACTACCGTGTTCTACGCATTGATTTACATAATATTATGATAAAAAGGTCACACAAAATTTTTTGTCAATTTTGGTCAAAAGACCACAGACTAGAGTCTTGGGTATAAAATCGGGTAAAAAATTTTGCTTTCGATTTGACTAAAATTGGTGAAAAGACTAATATTGAGGTGTACAATACAGCAATACCATCAGTTGTCATCAAAATATTACCGTAAAATTATTGGCCACGTTTAGAGCTTTTGGGAAAAAAAGCTTCAAATGGGAAAATATATTTTAACCAGCAATTTTGAAAAATCCGAAGAAACGGTTTGTACTACCGTGTTCTACGCATTGATTTACATCATGTTATGATAAAAAAGTCATACAAAATTTTTTGTCAATTTTTGTCAAAAGACCAAAGACTATAGTGTTGGGTATAAAAATGGGTAAAAAAGATTTTACGCGTATTGCACGCGCGCCAATAGTTATCAATGATTAGCTGCGATAATTACTTTCGAATTAATCGATGGTGATAATTGAGTGAAGACAATAATCATGTAGTATACTGCATAGGACAGCGAATGCCTACATATCAACACTATCGCTACGTGGTATCAAGGTCAACTTCATATCAGGTTCTAATCAAGTTATTGTCGTGATGATCAAAATAAGATTACGCGTGGATGTTCAATCGATTTTGGACGAGAAGACTACAGACCAGAAATTCAGCTTTCAAATGTAAGCTTTGGTTGATGGTACCAAAATGAAAAACAGTCCATGGATGGATGGTACTGTCGAATATCTCAAATTGGGCAAATCCATCAATAAGGAGTATAGTACCACTCTTGTTGATGGTACTAGCTAAAATTCCGATTATTAAACAAATGTTTCACTCGAAAAGATCACTCAGCGGCATTGGATGCTAGTTAAACCCCACCGTATTTGTTCTATGCGGCACCCTTTAAACTCAGCCCCGCTCTAACCATTACTTGATACGTGAAGCACAAGGTCTAAAAACAATTGTAATCACTAATGTAGAAACGAAAACTGAAAAAAATGAAAATGTTTCGTCTAAAGTGCTCTTTAGGCTATCTGCATTATGCTCTCCGGTATGATGAAATTTACTACATACCAACTTTTATTGAAATAGTATATAGTAGTCTTTGAGATAATCGTGCTTACATGTTATTGAAGACTATTAAATTAAATTAAATGAGAGCCATCCAGAGAAGGTTTTAGATCTCGAAACTTTACAGATTAAGTACAAGTCTATTATATAAGACACCTTTTTGGGACGATAAAGGACCACACAAGATAGTTATTTAGAATGTCCAATAATTTAGAGAAAAACAAGTTATTGTAGTTTCTATTGATTAGTTTTGTGACACACGTGAATTCTCTTGAGAATTGCAAACTATGTTAGAGTCTCTTTCGTCTGATTGGACATGCTAACTTTATTTGCATTTCCTTGTTTGAAGATCCGTGACTGACTCGTTTAAATACGAATGTTCGTTTTTTTAGTTTGTTATAGATATCTGATTTAAGAGAAATCTTGTTAACGAACGATAGCCATTTTCTCGTTTTTATCCCCTAAGGAAAACGACTTTATATTCTATTTTCCAACAACTTAAATCTGCAGCTACATGTAACTGCCCAACTAATCACAACTAGGGAGTTTACACACTTTTTTATCGCTGGACAAGTGCGCGTTCGTCCATGACGAAGAAACAGCTCGAGGGTTTACTGTTTTGTAAGCGCGCTAGAGACTAACCCCTAAAATTTATCCCAGTTAAAGCTTACGTAAGTTGACTCACCACGCCTGTTGTCTCAGATTACGTTTACTTTTTTAAGCTTTGAACAATTTCCTTTTCGCTGTAAATTTTAAACAGCACAGCAAACATTTACTCATTTGATTTATTAACAATTTTGTTTTTCTTAAAACATTTTATACCGTTAGGAAGAGGATTTATTTATCAATAGATCAAATTCATATATATATATATTTATATATTTGACAAGAATAAACAAACATGGATTATGTTTTTAACTTTCCGAAATTTGATATTTTGGATGCTCGCGATATTTCAAAGTAGGTAATGCAATCAAGTTTATTCCCGGTGTCGTTCCTGAACCGTAAATTATCATTTTGCTTCCTTACATCCGCGAGTAAGTGATTCTAACAACTCTTAAGTTGCGAATAGGAAATAAAGGAAATTCCGTTAATGTCTCAAGACATCCATTCTTGTAATCTTTATTTTTTTTGTTTATTTTAATATTTAAGGACAAAGGATTGCAGTAAATAATTCATAATGTAAAAGAAACAAACAAGAGCTCGCAGTCGCTAAGGCTGCTGATGAAAAATTCATGAAAATCCTCGATTGTATGAACGGTCAGAGGGGCTGTAATGGTCCCACTGGCGTATATATTACATAACAAAAGAAAAATCGTTTTTTTTTCCGGATTTAAAAATTATTAAGTTAAGCGTCAATTTAGTTTAATGTATTCGAAAAGCGCGACAACGTTCAAAATAGGCAATCTAAATTATTGGTGATTGACATATATGTTGTGCTCAATTT
This sequence comes from Abscondita cerata, assembly GCA_030710515.1. NCBI lineage: Eukaryota > Metazoa > Arthropoda > Insecta > Coleoptera > Lampyridae > Abscondita > Abscondita cerata. The sequence continues at coordinate 123,630 of JALBCR010000928.1, forward strand.
GCTTAAGGAAGAAATCGACGAGTCACCTTAAATATTAGACCCCGAGGTGTGGTAAGATTGACGCTTAAAAGCTCATAGTGCTTCGGGTAACGAACCAAATGAAAAAGGGATGTAAAACGAGTGAAAAGGTTATGAACTCAATAGAACCTTTTTTTATTGGTACAAAGTACATAATGACAAGCTCACTTTATTGTTATTTATTTTTGGAAAAAAAAATGCGACGGTCTGGTGAATCTCGATGCACGAATTATCCGAGATTGACGTCAATTTCCCTATTTTTAATTAACAAAAAACGTGAGGTGAGGGCGGCGTATTAATAATTTGGTTGAAAGTTTACAAATATGTTGTATCTTGGCAACCCTTGTAACGGTGTTGGGGTTCAATCTGTCTCCTTCCTCTCAATTACCTCCGTCAAATTAATAATTAACAATTAATCCAACGGTCGTGCTAAAAACGTCAGCTGAGTAAACGAGGCTGTAATTGCATTTCACTCCATTAGAGGATGAAGTACGGATACGGTTGTTCTAATAAGCGTAAAATTTAAGCTTCGAATTATAGTATTGGCGTTACTGTTTATGTTGTTTCTATCTATCTGCGAACTTTCTACTATTGCAAATTGATGTAAACTTAAAATCTCGATTGTAATAAACTGATTATTTTCATGCTATTACGTTGAAAGGGTTGTAATAATGAATGCATTGAAATTTCATTAAAATTGACAAGGGTCTGAACAGAGAGGGCTTGCTATTTTTACATTGTGTTTAACTAAAGTCTATCGTATTTGTAAATGTTTTATTGCAGGGTGGAATTCAAATTGAATGGTGTTCACTTTTTGAGTTCTGAAAAAATAATTACTTTATTAATCGGAAAGTTTGAGATTAGATACTGACAATGTTATCACCCATTTTTTATTTTGACATTGGTTATTATTTAGAAGTTTAGATTTTTTAGTTAGTAAGACAACTGATTTGAAAGCTCACAGTTGCTTTGACCTTAGTTCGATTGCTATTTCCCATTTCATAATGAATAGACTCACACCATAGCAACGCTTGCAAATTGTTGAAATCTGTTTTTCACAACGTATACTCTAAATACGCATCCAATAACACGTCGGACAGTGCGGTAGCAATAAAAGGTGTACAGCGTATCATTGAGGAAGATCCAAATCCAACAATTCGTCTTTGTTCTGTCTGTAAGATGTCTTACTAGATAAGGTGATGTCTCGCTAAAGCTTCCTACAGACAGTTGATATCTTGTGGACGTCTAGTTGTCACAAACGTGGACGTCCATGGGATGTAGTTTGTTAATATCCACTGAATGTTTAGAAGTATATCTTGTTGATACCCATACTTAATACTTTCGCAATGTCTATACTGTATATCTTATAAGTTTATTCTGTGGATACAGTATTTTCAATATTCAGAGGATATTCGATTAGTTTATCTATGGCATATCAATGTAATGCATATGATAATAAAGGAAACTCAATTTAGTCTAATTAATCAATACTCTTATTCTTAACATTCACTCAATAATTAACACATTTATTTTATTATTATTTATTTATATATATTTATTTTCTTGAGTTTTCCTGTTTTACGTTTTGATGCATTTTCTATATAATTTTTTTCTTTAGTTTTTGTATTTCATTTGGTTGGCATAGATCTTGAGGATAGTACGGTATCACATAGCCCAGGATACAAAAACATTTGATGAACGAATTGTCTACGCCGATAAACCACAGACGATTGAATACTAGAAAACCACAGTCGGCAAGTAGCGAGATACAGTCGCATTTGCTGCGAAAATTGCACATCCAGCTTCGGCGGCCACCTAACCGAAATCATATTCAAGCGTAAAATTACCTATTCAATAAAACTAGTTTAACGGATGTTCAAAAAGGTTTTCATTGTTCTATTTTAATTTTAAATTGTCTGTAAAAAAAGTACGTTGGGTCGTCAATAGTGATTTCTGATAGATCTTTGAATATTTTGGGTGGAATCTCGTAGCAACCTTTTTATTTTCATCGTGATCTAAGTGATTATTTTGGTTTAGAGACCGCAAATTTGTTTGGTCATCATTTTTGAAAGTTTCAAGCACTGTTCTTATTTTGGATTACGGAGACTCAAACATTTTAAAGATCAGCAAACAATTATTTGCCAACTTTTCAATATGTGACTTTATAATATATACTTATTCAACTTATTTCTTCTAACTGTAACAAAATTTGTTAAATACCAATACTCAGATTTTGGTGACCCTATGTTTCTTTGTATCTCTTTCACGGGAAGCGGTATTGTTCTGTCTATTCTTCCGGTATAGGTGTTTTTCAAAACGATTTTGCCAATTTAATTTACGAAGTTTGGAACGCAAGAAATTTTGTTAGAAACACAGAGTTTATCCTGTTATAGTGTTAAAATTGGTTCATGAAGCCCAAACTTTTTGGTGAAGAGGTTTGTACAGGTTTTTCAACTTCAGGCACGAACTTCTCCGTTCTAGCCAAACTCTCATACTTCAATGTCTTTGCCTGATACAGATTGGTGTTTTAATAGTATTTCAGTCATTTTGAAGACGGCAATTTATGTTCTTCATACTAGACATTTTATAAAGAATTTTGATTTTCTCATGTTCTCAAATTTGAACTGAATGAGACAACAGAATTGGACCCTTCAATTCTGGTTATGCAGTGACACTGACTATACTTGGTAGGGTCATGTTCGATCCACATAAGGACGTTTATACGTATGTTATTGAGTATTGACGTAACTCAAGAACTGGTAATACGTTTCTGGTCCCAGAAGATTTGTATTTTTGAATTGGTTTCCTAGGCAAAAGTGAATATGTACAGTGAAGTCGCCATCATAATGGTATATATCAATATTTTCTTTACGGTGATTTTTCGTCATCGTCATCATCTTCATAATACTCAATGTCACTTAATAACAAATAACTACTGCAATTAACAAGGGTGACAGTCGAATGGTTTTTCAGGATACTGATGGTAGGGTAAAACATATTAAGAAAAAAAACAGTTTCGGAGCCAGAAAATTAAGGTAATTTTTACTATTAGTTTTCACTCCTAGGGTTATCGATTTCTAAATCATTCAAGGTCACGGCAATTTTCTCTTTCAGTTCTTTAAAACGTTTATGTTTCTTATATTTTTCTATTAGAAATATACAGCCTATCCGTGTAGTATGCGGATTGCCTTTAAAAAGTAGTTTTTTTCAAAATTAGTTTTCACTCCTAGGGTTATCGATTTCTAAATCATTCAAGGTCACGGCAATTTTCTCTTTCAGTTCTTTAAAACGTTTATGTTTCTTATATTTTTCTATTAGAAATATACAGCCTATCCGTGTAGTATGCGGATTGCCTTTAAAAAGTAGTTTTTTCAAAATTCGTTTTGACCATTCTTTTAGGTTCCTCAATCGCTACAATTTAAAAATATTTTCAATCATACAGTAAACATGTATTTTTTATTCTGAATCTACGTAAAAAACAATGCTAACGTAATATTTAATTGGGTCGATATCGGCTTCGCGGTTTTAGGTTATTACGGTAATTACTTGAAATATCAAATTCAAATTTTATTCACATTAGGGCAGTAACGATCCAAACTCTCCATGATTTAAAAGCTGACAGTGTATAAGAGAAAAATGTCAAACTTTGTAATCGAAAATGATGAATAACTTAATAAAATCAAACGGAACACTATGTACATTTTTTCCCAGATCGATGTAGAATTAAATTCTCTACAATTTTGCTACAAATGTTTGTCTAACAATAATCCATTGTTAACCGTGAAACTCGTTTGTCGAAAATTATCATCTAAAATTTAACAGCATAACCCTTTTGTGGTAAAATCTTTATATCGAATCGATAAGAACTCTACTATTTTTGTTTTATAAAAAGAATGTTAAAACAAAGTCGCGGATACGTTTGAAAATCTAGTTTCAGATTTTACCGTTTTGGGCGCTATTTTACAGGGAGAAATTACATGTTGTCGAAGCGCGAGAATAACACCCCTATATGTAATTGAAATATTATAAAATATTCTTTTTCATATTCTACAATGTTCTCTCCAACTTTGTACGGACGCTTTTCTTAATTCAATAAATTGGGAATGATTTTAATATTTTACATATCGATGTTTATGATAGTGATATCAAAAATTATCTTTATTAAAAACTGCACCCTTGAGAGTGGCGTCCGTGACATAGGAATTTTACGTGGAAATTGGACCCTTAATTAGACGATGAAATGGGAACCCCAAAAGTTAACTTTTGTCACGGTTGTGTTGGTAATTGTGCAATCTATCATAATTTTATTGTATCTTTGTATTGCTGGTAATGATGAGTGAGTTTTCGATAGCAGAATTAGTTAGTATGGTTTATTCACCGGAAAATCGAATGGAAGTTTATTGGCAGCTCATAATTATGATGCATATAATGGTGTAAGGGCCAGTTGTAAAAAACTCGGTTTAATTTAGCCATAGGTTAAATACAATTGTAACCATAGCAACGATTGTGTTCAACCTACGGTTAACTTGAACCGAATTTTATTCAACTGGTGCTTATTGTGTCAGATAGTACACGTCCCAGTCTCTTCTTTCTTCACTTCCATAAAAAGGACCCAGACGTGTACTATCTGGCACAATTACACCATTAATACAGCTTCGTAGTCCCAACAACTGAGGTTAGATTAAAAGAAACTGCAATTGCCAACTATGAGAAAAATACTAGGAAACATGTTTGTCCTGATAAGCAATTTGACATTGTTATCGATATCAGCAGTTGGGAATTCTACCAATGGAGTATGACAAATAGCATATAACGTTGGAGCTTTGAAGACGTTGGCACGTTTACTAGGAATTCTTCTCGTATTTGACATTTCCAATGTATGTTTCCATTTAAAATGTCAAAGTTGACAGGTGGTCCAGGAAAGTGGGACACCCTGTATAATTGAAAATACTTTGTTACATTTTATTACCTAATGGACAATTATAAAATTTAAAAAAACGTATCGGTTTAATAGCGGTTTAATCGGTTACACAGAAAATACGTTAAACACCACAATATCAGTAGCAATAAAGCATATCGTGCTCTCTCGATGATATCCACACATAAAATTATAAAGTGATGGCGACAAATCAAACAAATAATAGACACCACTTGATAGCTGTGGCTATTGAGTGCGTATGATCCCTATCCTTCCTGAACGTCGCTATTAACCCGTTAAGCCACGCCTACAGAGCGTGTGGATTCAAATGTAATCGTGAGTAATTAATTAAAAGCGCCACCTTGACTTAAAACGTACTTCATCAAAGCGGCCAAGGTTACTTTGATAGTAATACGGACAGATAGGATAAGAAACCGTTGAGTAGTAGGTACGGCGACCTACAAATTTTCCGACATTAACAAATAGTTACCTGAAAATACGTTACTTAAGATCACATACGGGTATCAGTTATATTTAAGCAATGATTCGGTACTGGTAATTGGATTGTTCGGATACACATGCTAAAATTTAAATAGCTGCAAAACAAAGCACTGATGGCGTTGCTTCCCGTTATCTTGCGTGACAGAATTTCACTCGGCACCTCCTAACCGCATGGGTTTATTTCAACATATCACGTCGTCGAGTACCAGTAAAGGTCGAGCGGTTAATCCTTCCAATTGCAACAGTCTAAAGTAGGGAAGATTCCCGAAGACACCCACAATTTCCAAACGCAATCAAGACTCAGCAGACATCGAGCAAAGTAATCCCAGACAATACGAACGGACAAAGAAACAACAACTCGGTTTTTCATTCAATAAATATTTGGGGTAATTATGGTTCCCAAAAGACGGACGATTAAAATAACTTCGGATTAATTCATCACTTGTGTTTAGAATTTCCCTTCGCAGTTCCTTTATTACAACACACGACTTTTCTCGTTGACGGTCACACCAAAAGAGCAAGAAAGTAACACGCGCGCAATTAGATTTAGACGTTGACCTTGTCCTATTAAACTCGCGGCGAAAGTAGATAGGGCCGTAATAAGCCAAGTAACACATACGCAGGAAAATCCCAAGGTTAGAAATGTAAACGCGCTAGTAAACTTGAATTTTTATCATAACAACTTCTAAATTGTAGCCACTAAGGAACCTAAAAGAATGGTCAAAACCTATTTTTAAAAAATCCACTTTTTAAAAGCAATATCCGCGTACTACTCGGACAGAAAGTATTCTTCTCTTCTTTCGTTTAGATCTTCCAAACCAGGGTGAAAATCAACAACTTATATTGAATAATATGTTACGGGTTTGTTCCGAGAAAAATAGGGAGTTGTATCTCTGTTTTGTTGAAAAATCGTTTCTTTCAAATAAAAATAATATACAGACTGATTTTTATTATTTGACTAGAGCGTGGTCACTTTTCTTTATTGTTGTGAAAACTTTTGGTTATTCATAAAAAAGGTAACTTTTCAATAAGTACTTCACTTTTACTAGGTTATGTTGAAATAAAAATTTTATTTTAATTAAAAATAAACACTTTTTGAAAATGTTTAAAAAACATTCTAGCTTGAATCTTGAACGTTTTAGATAATATGTTTCAGTTTTAAATTGTAGAAAATTTTTAAATATGTTTTGATTTAAATTAAGACGATTAAATATAACTAAGATTATTTTTTACATAAATTTATTTAAAAAAAAATTATACGAAAATAAAAAAATGTATAGAAGGAATATTTGACATCTGATTTTATAAAAAGACGGGGAGATATTAAAATTGGGTTGTCGGATGTCGCCCAAAATCTAATCTAACTAATGTTCTTACAGAAAAAGTCACTTTTAAATTGCATGATGGAGTAGTGGAAATATACATTTTGCTAAGGTTTGTGTGAGAAAAAAACCATTGAATCCGTTTATCTCTCAATAAAATGTTTGTGGCAATCACATGAAAATAGTTTTATTACGATCTTGATATGATTAACCCACGTGCGAGTTAATAAATTGAATTTCTGCTTTCAGTTTATTTTGCCGCTGATTAAGTAATTGGTATAATTGGAAACTTGTTACTCTGTACAATAATAAACACTTTCATGTGATTTTTATGAGATAATAACGCCGCCAGTAGTTTTTTATCGGATTAGTTTTATTTAAAAACACTGTACTTTTTCTATTATACCGAAAGGCCTATAAATAAAAAAAAAACTATATACTTTAAAACTTGTTTAATACCGTTACTACTTTTTAATTTCACAAAAGAATTTGTATAGGTTGAAATTTGTTGAATTAATTGTTCAAGTTCGTTCACAATAGCAATAGGATGACGTCACGCTGCAGTTTGTTACAAGGTTGTCATGTTTGCATATGGCTTTGCTTTTATACTACCTGCACTTGCAACATTGCAACATCGTGAAGTTTTGCCAATTAACAATTTCATGTAACTTTAATTTACATTATGGTAACAGAAAATTTTCTAGATTATATTGGCTGTAATAAATAACTAAGTTTGACGCAATCCTATTGTTAAGGTAAACAGACTTTACTTTTCCGCTGAAAAAGTTTTAAAATACCTTTTTCCCAAATTTAAGTTTGGGTTCATAATTGAAAATACTATTTTGAATGCTAATTTCAGGCAGTATTTAAGATTGAAAATTTAGGAAGGATTCCTGGCAAATACAATATTTTCTAGGGTTAGGTAACCTAAATGAGTTAATGAATTCACGCTTGTTTATTTTACTGAGTAAGCAATAAAATCAACATAATTTTTAACTTCTTTGGCACCGTTCTAACGTACTTCTCAGCTAATCAAAAGTAACCATCGGACATAATGATGATGTTGATTAAGTTCCCAAGTCAATTGAATAATAAACAATGTTATACGTGATTTGAATACGACACAGTAATTGGGGCACTCTTCAATCAATCAATTGATTTCATTGTTGCCTAAAGTTACACTTTTATTAAATAATAACGGACCAAACGTTTTATTACTTCATCTCGAGCAATATGAATAGTAATGTTTTCTCGTTTAATAAACTGCATAAACACATCACTTTTCATTTAATAAACGTGCATTTTTATTCGGTTTTGATCAATAAAGTTTATTAAACTGCTCGCAAACACGTGCAGACACACCTTTTTGTAAATATACAGAATAATAAGGAGGGTTGTTATTTTATTTGGAAGTTAATGGACGGTTTTGCATATACAGAAGCTTACAGTAATTTGTACCCTTATATAAATGGAAGTTGAATCGTCCGTAAATTGTACATGACAACCCCATGAATATTTTTCGTAATGTTCGAATTGTAAATTTACGTTTGACGTTTTAAATGATTCGAACTTTTAAATGCGTACGTATTGTGCAATCGTGTAGGCAATTTGTATTGAAAATTTATGTTGCTTTGAAATTGGTTTAAAATGACAAAAAAAAACGTAAACTGAATCACTTCTGAAAGAAATTAAGGAATTAAGTAATAGCTAATCTAAAACTTGCTTAGTTTATACGATGGCATTTTAATATTCTTGAACATATTATGTATAGAATATTTTCTGCTAATATGTATCTGTTTTATGATTGAAAGGAATAATCTTTTTCTGTTCCTATTCTAGAATACTAAAATTCTCGATCAATTTTCAATTCAGGAATAGGTAGATACAGAATGAGCACTAGTGCAGCCATCTCGTGACTGTTAAAATATCGTTGCATTTGATGAGCACTTAGACTGTTAATTCCCCAAACTTTCTACGTGAAAGCGAGAGAGGAGTATCATCTATCCTTATTAATTACTGCTAACTCTACTGCGCAAGTATCCTTTGAATAGAAAAGACGTAGTTTCCGCTAAGTTGTCAAATAATTTATTTTATCTACGTCAAACCTATAATTAGTACATTAATAACTAAATAATTATGTGTGAAATGCTACTTTTACATAAATCGTGCGTAAAAAAATAAAATTGTGTGTGTTAAAGTGCAATGTAATTTAAATTGGAGTTTCATTATTAAACGATTTTTGTTGTCACAGTTGCTTGGCAACGTAGACTCGAAATAAGCAAAAGTAAAACCGAATGCATCTCTGTTGTAGTAACTGTTTCTATTTTTTTTTCTAAAATTAGTTCTGACGTCGTTAAAATATTGTATGAGACACGTGCATAAAAGTATTACTTCACACAATTGTATCATAAATAACTATTTATTTTGCGATTTTTACATGAATCTGTTACCTCACGAAATTAAATTGTTCACTGTCGTTTCCCTAACGTCACTCATCTTATTAAACTTTTATATCGTTGATTCCAACATTAATTAAATATAAGCATTTTTTAGCATTTATAAGTTGACGCAGAATAAATTTGTAGCAATAAAATTATTTTTTTCCATCCGTCATAAAATCTGTCATCCCATTATAGGAATGTAAACTTGACGTTTTTGAAACTGTACAAAATTGTTTGTGTAATTCATGACAACATTGGTCACACTGTCTGCATCTGTATCAATGTCATTGGTAGTTTTCTACAGCTTCGAGAGTTCTACTAGTACTCGACTCATCCAGTCTCAAACATCTTCTTTGTGCTTGATGTATTCTTCTGCTACACTAGTACCCTGTACATCCAGTTTCAAAATTTACCTTGCTACATCTTCCGTGTGTCTGACGGATTCTTCTATGTTCTGCTACAGTGTCAGACGTCCATCCCTCATACCGCTTCAGGCAGGTTATGTCTTCCCAGAATCAACAAGAAGGGTAGCAGATGTTCGGCGGAGACAATGTCCAGTATATTCATTTGCGTTTTACAACTTTAAAAATTTGTCTATTTCTTGTGGGACGTTGCTAATTTTGTGAATGCCCACTACTTGTCTCCAGCATACTCCGCCTCGATATCGAAAAAAAGTCGACGTTCATTGAAATTATTCGCTCTAACAGCCAGGTATATTTTGTATAGATTCAAATGCTTCATTTCATAATCGTAAATGATCTTGGTTTTTTCGTTCTGGTATATGGAATCTTCACGAGTAAACCTGATGGCATTTCTTCAATGTCGTCAATTTTTAAATGCACCAATTCGGTAGATCGCACCACTTCGTGAAACGTTTGTAAGCGCATTCATAGGTTTCATGAGATTTTGGTGGAAGTAAGTTCAAGACAACTTCTTGCGCCATTTCTGCTATATCTTCAGGTAAATCTTCTTCGAAATTCATTATCATGCAAATGCACTCCAGTTGTCCTGGCGGATGAAATTCCGTTCGCGAGATGTCTACGGCTAGTTGTTTCATCCCATAGTGGCGAGGCTGTGCAAGGAACAAATAAGAGTTAACACACTTTGAAGGAGGCCAAGTAATACGCTTTTACACCAGGGTCAAATGTAGACATCAGGCTTTCAAAACTGAAACCGTGAATTTCTTCGGGGTACTGTTTATATACATTTTAAAGACAGCTTTTTACAATTGTTAATTGCTAATAATGTAGTTTAACAATTTGTCGATAACAAGTCGGTGAGTTGGTTCTTCGATATTTTGGGGTATCGATAAATAGGGCGTTGAAAGAATGAAAGTTGATGATTTGCTTGTTGGTGAGTTGGGACAATCTTACAATCTTTTTTTGACAAAATATTGATAAATGAATTACCTATCATCACTATCGGGTTGCAGTTAATAATGAAAACTCAATTATTTTTAATTATTTTATAAAATTGAAACAATTGAAAATATCCTCCATAAAAAAATAATTTAAATTTTTTTGAGAACGCTGTGAATATTAGTGAATTGCCTAGACACCTTATATATGCCTCTAGAAATTATAGAAGAAGAAGTGCTTTCGTACCGCAAATATCGAACAAAGTTTACATATTGTCATGGAAACCACTATTACCAAATCCTCATGTACAATTTTCTGAAGATGACATCATTCTATCGTCACCCAGAAGTCAATGGGATGATGGAGTTGAGTAATAAAATCACAAAGGATTTACAACTTACAGCGGAAGACATTGTGGAATGACTTACCGATAATGATAATGTCACCGAAGCTTTTTTAACAGATGATGATATCATTGAGGAAACTAATTCTTCTATCCAAAAAGAAGCTCCACATACTATCAAGCACAATGAAGCTGTTACCACTTTCAACACCTATATAATATGGTCATCAGAAAGTCATATGCCCTCATCAAATTTTATTACTTAAGAACCTTCGTAACAAAACCCTCAGGGCTGAAATGGATGCCAAAAAACGACAAAGTAGGTATACATATTTCTTTTTGTTTTCTTTTTTTATTTAAATGACTTTTTTTTATTGAATGAAAAATAAATATTTTAGTTACTTATGTTCTTTGAATAAGTATGTACCTTATATTGTACTTATCCCATCTTATACCCTGATATGTATTTTACAAAAAAAAAATTCTAGTAATCCGGACAAACCGCTAATTCAGACATACCTCTTGCATTTAATTGTCCGGATTAAAGAAGTTGTACTGTATAATAAAACACGTTTAGAATTCCGCACTCGTGCGATATATGCTGCATCCCAAACTTGTTACAGAATGTATTAATTGCTCCTCTTTTCCTTCTAAACACTAATTTGATCGTGTTTTATTCAGAACTGCTAAATAATCATTGGTACCTACGTAAAATACTTGGTGACACTTCAAGTAGATAACATTGAATTTGTTATTGCTTTACTTTTATCAGTCATCGTATGAATTACTATATTTAAATTGAATTGCGATTAGTTGCCTTACCGGATGCTTTTGGTTATTTGATTCTATGGTTAACCAACTATACTCGGTTATCCGTTTCCACGATGATGTATGTATAGTGCTGCTATATTTAAAATTTATATTTATTGCGTAAACCCTTTGAACTGAAACAGCACAATGGTAAGTAACTTTATAGAGGATTGCCCTATTCTATTTCAAAATGTAAATTGTTAATTATGGTCTTTGAAAAAGAAATGCTGAAAAAGTTCTCGAATCTGCTTTTGTAATTATTTACGGCATTAAAGTTTTTAACTTCTTTCAAATGAGATCTTTTTTTTATAATAAACTTCAACTTTTTTTACTGTACGTAATGAACGAACTTACTAACTAATAATCAACTGTTATTTTATAAGTCATTACCGTATGGTAACATTCATCCTTAATTACCGTATGCAAGAGGTTGTTTGCACTCGTTTAATTAGAAAAGCACTGTACTTTTTCATATTCTGATTAATTACCCTCGTACATTTATATTTTTTAATTTTGAAAGTTTTTCACATTATATTTTAAAAACAAAATGTTAAAAGAAGCAGGATTGATAAAACTCTATACGGTTTTAGAACTAAATCGCTCTGAGTTCATCGAATATTTATTTCGATTTTGTGGCTGCGATTCTTGAATTAATGCTATCTTTAAATTTTCACATTCTGTAGATTTTCTTCACGCTATAAAGTGTAAATATTTGCTTTGTGTGTAGGTAGCTTTTCATCTTTCACATATGAAACCGGCCAAACTTATTGTTGTTAACACATATTTTTATTATTTAAGTGAGGTCGAAAGTGCACTAACAATGTTAATTACCAATTTAAACACATTTAAAATTTTAAATGTTAGTTTTCACTTCAAATGCACTAAACGTAAATTGTATAAATTTTATTGCATAGGTAATTGAGAGTTAATATTTATGTTTCCTAATTGCAAATACCTTGAAGTTTAATTAGTACCTTTTGCCGCTTTTATATTAACCAAACTTAGTATTTAATCCGAGTTTGCGTTTGTAATTATTGGTGTATTTTCCATATGCTAAGAGATAATTCACTAACTTCATAAAAGCGTTTAATTTATTGAACTTTTTGACGAATCATAATGAATCCTGCATTATGATTTTTCGGCATCCCACGCTGAACAATTTGCAACGAGCTTGCTAGAGAAGAAATAACAAACTGGTTTAAGCCGTATAAGTCAATCTTTATTGCCTTTTATTATATCCGTGTTCTGTTTATGAACCGTGAATTTATTTGTGAAAACTCTCAAAATATATATATAACACGAAAGTACTTTTTGGTCGTAAAAACGATTTTACCCTAAAACATTTTAAATTTTCTAAACGACGATTTTATTAGTAGAGGCGACTGTTATTCGATTACTTCGCTGTTTGCGTTCTTTTACGCATTCCAGTTTTTGTTCCCGACGATTATTATGAAAAATCGCCCTTCTCGAAACCATACCATAAACTTTGGGGGAACGTAAGAGGTTTGTATTTCTGAATGCGTCGTGGTGTGAGGTTTAATTTAGTTTTTCCACATATGGTTCACATATGTATCCGGGAAAATAAAATTTTCGCTTAGTCCCCCTGCCAATGTGGATTTTCTGTAAATAATGGGATTGTATAGTAATTGGTTAATTAGCAGATGTTCTTGTCTCACGTGAAAAAATTCAACATGTTTGCGCCTTTGTGGTATTAACACATATTAATCGACACAGAAATGTGGGTAGGTAACTTCAAGGGGTTAAAAAGCGTTTTTGCCGTAAAATAGTCAAGTAAAGTCTTAAGTTAACAATTTAACAACATAAATTTTCAGTGGAAATGACATCAAATTTTAATGTTGTAAATTTCAGTGTTTGTAAGAATATCTTTTGTTGTATATTTCATTTTTCTAACTAATCTAAATCTGAGTTTTTTAATTTCGTCAAAGTTGGTGTTCAATTTCTTAAAGCCCTTGTTTTTCGAATATTATACTCGCCTCACAGTATTGCTACGTTTCACGTGCTTTCTGTGCATTTTTCTTTGATTTTGTGTTCTAAGCCGAATAAAATCAAAGAAAGGTTTTAAGGCAGCAACCGAAGAACACTGTTTTGGAAATGTTTAGTATTTGTATTGAATTTTGGATTATTTGGTACAAACTAATTGAAAACTTAAGTCAAAATCATCGAAAAATTAGAATTTTTAGTGTAGTTCAAATTTTTGAAGAATGGTAAACAAATTCTGCAGTTCGGAATAAAGAAGCTCAAAAATAATTTTTGTATACGCTCCCAAAAATAGCTATTTTAGGACTTCATTATATACAGGGTGACCTGGATCTAAATGTACATACGTCACCACAAGGTACAGGCCATCATAGTGGTTCTAAATAATCCACCTTTAGTGATTCCATCTTCGCCGGTTATCCAGATACAGGATGATTTATAATATTTGGCACATATTTATTTTTATCATATCTTTTGAAGTACCCCGTATAGAATGTTCATATTTGGTGAAAATGTTTTGTATCTCAGTCGCATATGCAAAATTGTTGTTTCACAGGTCCGTATTAAAAAAAAAATTGTCGATTTTGATTTTTAAAAATTCAACACCCTGTATATCAAATTTAAAAAAAATATTTTTTATTTAGAAAGTACATAAAAATATGATTCTAATGACATAATTTATAAAGCTGCCGCACTAAACAATCATTTTCCTTTACGATACAAAACGAAAAAATAATCGTGTTCACCTTTTGCTGGTCGTAGTCGAGCATATATATTTCTGGATACATGCACCACAGACACCAATGAGAAGAGCAACCTACGAAGTAGGAAATTGATGCATATCATTAAAGTATGATTTTAAACTTACTTTGATTAATAAATACTTCTCATCGTCTGCATTTGTCAAAAATGTATTAATTTGTGGGAGTGACAAAACTTTTCACTTTGTGGTCTCATAACCTACTGAATTTCGCTTGAAAAATACTATTCGCCTAAAAAAACAAATGTAGAGGGAGCTATTTAAATTCAATATGGCGGTTCAATGATGGAGAAGAATATATCATATGTCATTTGTGTTTGTTTGTTTGCTTGGTGTAGAAGTTCGAATTAAGTGCTTTATTTTCCTTATATTGTTATTTGTGGTATATTTTGTTTGCTTAGTTATAGTTAATATTAAAAAATACTCCAGTCACGCAGATTGTTTGAAAACAAAACAGCTAAGATTTTTTTTAATTGTTTTAATTAAGACGTTTCGTTATAAAGCTTCATCAGTTATTGTCTAAAAATTACAAAATATTTAATTACAGTGTATCAATTATACAAGGTGGTCCAAGTTATAGTAGCAAGAATTCACCATTCGATAGTCCATCGACAAATAAGTCGATATACAATACTTTGATTTTTTTCAAAAACGCTCCCCTTCAAAGTTTAGTTTTGAAAATCATAAAATCCATAAACAAGTCTATGACTTGTTTCTCTTGTTATAAATATGGCATCGGTAGTGTTTCTAGGTTTCCCAAACCCCTGTTTTCTTCATATACTTTCTGTTCAACAAAAAAATTATTGATTACGTCACAACAAGTACGACACCGTGTAAAAAGTATTATTTTTCGCCAAACTATGACCGTCCCATTTAATAATGGTTTGCTAAAGTTATAAGACCACTGAAGTGGCTATTACTCTTTGGCGCTTTTTGTTGAACAGACGCTATATTTACTATATTGTGTAGGTTTTTAACGTGTGAAGGATATCTTCTAATCTTCATTAGTAATCTAAAACAACTTTGTCGACTGATGTGTAAGCAGTTACATAATCGCCTGCTATAAATTCGCAAAAAATTCTACAATAGCAAACGAATATTACATTCGAGTTTTCTCACTCCAGACGAGTCCCAAGAGGCACAATCTAATATAAATTTACAGCAGGCGATTCGAGATTGTTATTTTTTCCACAGCTTAGTTGACAATGATAATCGAAGAATCGACTTATGTAGCTACTTACAAATCTGTACAAAGTTGTATTAGTGCACATTAATTTTGAGACGTGGCGCACGAGGCGACACTAGATTTCGCAACACCTTATTTATTTGTAATATTTTTTATTTGGAAATATTCATTTTACTCTTTCTTTCGGTTTTGTATCATTCATTGGTGAAATTATCATGCGTTTGATAATTGGTTTGTGTTTTACATATACTTGACTCGTTAACACTACATTCACGTGTTCACCTCATCATTTAGTTACGTGCCATTTCCTTTGCTTTTTTATTTCCATTATCCTTGTCGGAATTCAATTCAACATTTTTCCTCGTTCATCGTTTATGCGTGTAAATTAGTACTCAGATAAAGATCACTCATTTAAACTGTGATTAAAACGAAATTTCCTGCACTTCAATTAATCATAGTGTTACCGTTCAAGTGCAAGACAATTAAACTAGAATATAATGTTTCCTTGTGAAGTTAGAGGTATATATGTTTTGAACTAAACCATATTAAGTTTGACTGCAGTAACTTAAAATAAAAATACACTCTCTCTCATTTATTGAAAATAGAGTATCAAAGGAAAATTGAAGTTGCGTCGAAAAAGAATTCACGATAATACCGCTTTCGCGTGCGGTCTTTTCGACATCGATTTATCTATATTTTTGCAAGATCATAGTGTGTTTTTTTTGGAGGATTTATTGAATGAGCAGACAGGACCCCTCACAGATTAAGTTACACTCGATTATTTCGTTATTTTCAAAACGGCTCTTTATATGATGCCTTTTGTGGGCTTTTTCATTTTAAAAGCGTTCTATTATTAATTTTGTGATAAATGCAGTTTTCGATTGTATATGAAATTGGATTCTGTCGAGAAAACCGACTCACTGTGTGCACACATGCAATGCAATATAAAACGTTACCTCCGTATCTTCGTGAATTTGTAGTACCGTAATGTGGTATTTTATTTCCGCTATTTGCACATAAAATACGCTAAAACAACAAAGCTTACTAAAAAAAAAACAGTAAAGTTAACCGATGTAACAATTTATATTAAATGTTTCGACGAACAGTAACGTAAACAAAGAGCAATGAAATCTTTTGTAATTATCCACATCTATCCCGATTTATCATGGGAGAAATACATCCTAACTTGACCATTATTAAAGTTTGAACGAGAGCGTGATAAAAAATCATTATTTTTCATTAGTTGTGTGCGCTATGCGGTACAAATAAAACAGTTTTCTAATAAAAGACTTGCACACATACGTTAAAGTTTTTCAATGATCTCTTAGGACCTACAAGGGAAATTCTCTGGAGGGTAACGTTACGTTTGAGAATCGGTTTACCATTACATAATGCAAGTAGACTTACATAAATATTTTGCAACCGCCGCAAGTGCTTTGTTTAAATTTTTTTAACCGCTGTAATGTTGCTTCTCCCGAGAAATTCAACTTAGTGTTTGAAAGTTTCGTTTTATATACAGTTTCTGCAATTACATGAACTTCTTCGGGTAAGGTGAAATTTTATTCTAGCGTAATTACTTTGTTGCTGAATTTAGTTATTGTCTTAGTACGTTTTAGGGAATAATTAAATGTTTAAATTGAGGTTGCTTGTACTGGTTAATGAACTTCGCGTCGGTTATAATAATCATATTAGGCATTGAATTAAGTAGGTAACCTGAAAATTAACCTTTATTTATTGACCGACTGCTTTGTACATCAAACTTGCACTGTCGCTTTAACTTTGATGTACAGGCCATCAAATGCAGATCTGCATCATTTCACTGCAAGTTTTTGTCGTGTTCTGTTCTCTGTTTATACTTCTTTACTTGATTTTTTGGTTTAAAAGTTAGTAAAATACTGTTTAAAAATACTTGTAATAAATTTAAATTTGGCGCGACATCTAGTGCTACAACCTCGTATAATCACTAATAGCTTCAAAAATTTGTCGGCATATAGTGTAGATAGACAGTTTATTATTAATTTATTCGATCACTAATGCCTTACATCGCCTGCTTAGATTCACAAACGTTTGTATAATTGTAAACAAGCACCGAGAGTCACTCAACAATGTTCTCTCTTATTTCTTGATGTATATACGAAAAATTTAAAGTAGCTGAAGATTCGAATATCTAAAACTGACAGTCGTATCTGTTCTTCCTTCCTGAACTACTAGCGAAGTAAAAATTATATTACGAGGACCAATTAAAAAAAAAGTAATCGTATAAAAACTGATAAAAATTCGATTAACATGATAGATTAGATTAGATTATATTAAATTTCTCGACTGCTTTCTATTTGGCTCACGCACGTCAACCCTTTGGGCTTATTGTACTGTCGGATGTATCAGGTTGAGAGGGCGACCTCTGTGTCTTGAAAGATGTTGCACATTTTACCTAGACTGACTCTTTCGTTGGTTCTAGGGTTAGTGCTATATACACTTGAGCCAGATTCCCCTTCACACTTAGATCCATCAGTATAGAAGATGATGTTTATGTTTGTTGGGGTTGGTAGTTGGGCCAGATCCCAACTAATGTGAACTGTAAAGGTCTTATCAAAGATAAATTCTTTGGTTATTTGGTCAGAGCCCATCTCGAGTATTGGGTTGCTGATTTTTGATATGATCTTGCTATATCCTAGATTGTTAGCAGTGTTCATCCAGTGACCAGTGCT
Organism: Abscondita cerata; assembly: GCA_030710515.1. Taxonomy (NCBI): domain Eukaryota; kingdom Metazoa; phylum Arthropoda; class Insecta; order Coleoptera; family Lampyridae; genus Abscondita; species Abscondita cerata. The sequence goes on from JALBCR010000928.1 coordinate 141,993, forward strand.
TTGTAATCTGTAGTCTGTCATCCTAGCTTCTCCTTTCAGGAAAGTCTGTAGAGATGGCAAGTTTAAAATGGCGTTCAGTGCTAAACCAGAGTTGCCTTTAAAGGCTCCGGTGGTGCACCTACATGCTAGATATTGAATTCTGCTAATTTTTTGAATAGCAGTGGTGTGTGTTATTTTGGGCCACCAGGTGATTATTGCGTATGAGATTATTGGTCGAACTGTGGTTTTGTATAGCCAAAGGGTCAATTCCGGCTTGAGCCCCCATGTACTACCTACAGCTAAGGCATGTATACATCGGGTGATTGTCCTGTCTAGATGGGGTTTCCATGTTAGTTTGGAGTCGATGGTCAAGCCTAAATACTTGACCTCGTTCTCCCACTTGACATTTGCATCAAACAGTTTTACGTTAGTCCTGTTTGTTTTGTTCCGTCTACGGGTGAAAGCGACGAGACTAGCTTTGCTTGTGTTAATTCTTAGATTATTTTCGTGCATCACTTCTCGATTGTCTCTAGGTCTGTTTTCATTGCATTGTCTACTATTCCTTGGTATTTACCTTGGATCAGTATGACAATATCATCTGCGTAACCTTGAGTGTAATAATCTTTGTTGTTCAATTGGATTAGCAGTTCATCGACTGTGAGGCACCACAGGATTGGAGAAAGAACTCCTCCCTGTGGACATCCTCGCGTCACTTGTACTATCTTTCCTTGTCGAGCAATTTGATTTTCACAGCTCTGGTGTTGAGCATTGCCATAGTCCATCTTTTCGTTGTGTTATCGATATGATGGCTTGACAGTGCTCTTTCTATAGAGTGATAGGAGGTGTTGTCGAAGGCTCCCTCTATGTCTAGGAACACGCCTACTGCATATTCTCTATACTCTAATGTTTTCGATTTTTCCCACTAATTGATGTAGGGCAGTATCACATGATTTACATGTTTGGTACGCATGTTAATATTTATGGATAGGGTAGGCCTTAAGGGCTTCTTCTCTCCAATGTCTGTCTACTAATCTTTCTAGCGTTTTGAGAAGGAATGATGTTAGACTGATAAGTCTGTAAGATTTGGCTTCCGCGTAGCTGTTCTTACCTGGTTTTGGGATAAATACCACCGTAGTCGCTCTCCAGGCTTGCGGAATGTAGGCCAAAGCTAGACTTGCTTGAAACAGGTCTTTTAGTGGATTAAGTAGTATTTATATCCCTATTTTAGCATTATCGGTTGAATGCCATCATTACCAGCAGATTTGAAGGGACTGAATGATAGACGGATCATCAAAACCTCAGAAGACTATTGAGACTTTTTCACATGTAGGGTCTCATATACAGAATGGCTCATCAAGACGATTATAAATTAATCCTTTGGAATTTAAAATAAAAGAAACTTCAAACGATAGTAATAGATTGAGCTCACATTTTGAAGTTTAGCCCTCTGAACTCAAACATCAAAAATGTTTAAAAGGAAAAAGAAAGATGATGGCGAAGCAGTATACAGTGAAAAATGTAGTTATTCAATTTCACATAATTTTTTTAAATTCATTTGGTGTTTTACACTTTGTTAAGAGCAAGTGCAGGTGAGAAGTTATTAGTCAACGTGTTTTTGCACTCCCTACATATGAAACAATCAAGAACGCACGTAAATCAGGCACCGAAACGCTGTTATCCCGAACATGTGTTTCAAAACACTCTACTTAGAAGCTTTCCACCAACAATTTGTTGATTTACTTACATTGTTCGTTGCACATTTTATTTGTTTTAAATATTGTAAAAAAATTCAATACTACAATATTCAAGTTTGAAGGATGTCAGATGGTAAATGTATTCATCTCCATTTGCGTATAGCCACAGATTTGTAATTAAATTTTGTAATTTGCATGTCACAATAATAGAGACTTCAAAATGCAATTTTAGAAAAAGAATGTTGCCTACGCATCTTGTGCGTAAACAGTATTCGGAAATTCGTGCACTAGGGTTTGCAAACCGGCACTCATTCTCCAACGAATCTGTTTCCGTACATGTTACGTAAATACCTATTTCATGATGTTAAGTGTTAAGTATAAAAATGAATTCACACAGTGGTATTGTACAAGTTCAAAGTGTAAATGTAAAGTGTCTGTCTCCGTGTGGTAGAAGAACAACAGTGTGAATTGCGAAACATTTTAAAAAATATAGTGATACAAGTGGAACCACGAGTAGATCGAATTTTCATGTAACAGCTTGTGTTTTCTCCACGACCATATCGGATTCACTCGACTTTTATTCATTTTATAACATTTAAACCTCAAAACAGCTAAAGCTTTACATGCAACTGAATTTATATTTGACACTGACAGTTCAGAAAATCATGGCTATCTGATTATTTCGATGAGCATAATTACAGAATATTCATTCTGTTACTCGTTATTGAATGAAAATACACGCAAAACTCATAAGAAGCAAGTGTTTTCAGTCGCTTTGGAATTGTCCAGAACGTGGATTTATGGTTTACAGCATTAGTAACAATCTCTTAAATATTTTTGACTAAACTGTTAACAATTTTTGATACACAGAAGAGGACAAGGTGGGTAGCTGACCAAGGTGATAAACCGATAAGAACCACCTACTTTATATGATGGGGCATATGTGACAAGGCCATACTAGATACGAACGAATCATAATTATTTTAATTGTTATAGGTACAGGATAATTGCTAGGAATCCCGATTTTAATCCGTTTATTATTTATTTATTCGTATATGGTACATTATTTTCATGACTGTATTATGATGTAACTGTTATGTATGGTACCCCAGAAGATCAGTATAAACCTGTACAGTTATGGTGACGAAACCGTGTGCAATTGTGGATTGGTTCGTCTTGGCAATGCACTTGTTTCAATGTTTAAGAAAACCACTAAAACCAAAACATGCCAACCCTTACCCATCATAGTATTTATATTGAGATAATTGTATTTCAGTAAATATAAAAAAAAAAAACTATCAGACTTAAATCATTTAGTTAAATAGAATATGTATCACATTAAACTTTTGGAAACTTCAAAATTATTATTCCGCTTTAACCTCAGGGTTTTTGATGCGGTTTTAAAATAAAAAGAAAAATTTTACTTAAGAACAAACAAAAAATTTAATACGATATAAAAACATGTTTCAAAAAAATTAATAAAATAAAATTTGTTCCTCACCTAAATATAACACAACGCGTGCTCGCTCTAAAGAAAGTTTTTTCTCAAAAAAAAAGTTTTTTCAACCTCCACACTTATCGATCGATTAATTATCATTTAAATAATTTAAACCATGTTGACCGGTGAATGGATTAAATACGAGTTTTAATTATTTATTCATTTCAATGTTGACTCTTCAACTGTCCAATTGAGAGTGTCTTTCCGTTCATTTTTCCACTTAAAACTATATCACCGGTACATTTGCATTTACAAATCCTTCACCTTCGGTTCGGTTGTCCTTAATGTTTCACACACCTGCACTGATAATTTAATCATTTTTAATTCAATTTCCTTTTTTAAATAATTATAGGTCGGCTTTAAAAAATTAATCTTTAATTATCTTAATTTTACGTACGATTTGAATAGAATGTTTACAATAAATCAATAAAGTAAAATTAATCAATATTTCAATCCAAAATAATTTTTTAAAATAACTCATTATGTGATAATATAGATTAATTGTGTAAACTTTATAGAAGGTACATAAGAACGTAGAATAACAGTACAGCCATTGACGAAAAAATAGTAAAATAAAGATTAGCAAACAAAATCCGTTAAAAATCAATGACAAGAGAGTTGCAGTAAGTATCTACATTTTCTGTGAGATATTATACGTTCTAACTTAAGATTATCAAAAAGCACAGACAGAAAACCGAAAATCCAAAAATTTGAGGTATTGTTCTCATTGTTAGGACCGCCGAAAGCAAGAGTTTTGTAATATCATACTTCACATTTCACACCTCCAATTACCTTCTTCGCATTCCAATTTACAATTTAGTTTAAGAACTGAGGCTTATTAATAGTAGTCGATACGAAGAATAACCCAGTTTTAGTGTTTTCTTAGGATAAAGAATATGCATATACTTGATGGGGTTTTATGTTTGGTTTTCAATTTATTAATGAAAGTCATTTAGTGCTTTTAACTTTGAAGAATTCAACAATTAATTAGCATAATGGCAGACGGAAGATAAATTTGAATGAGATGAACATAATTAAGGAACCATTTATCAAAATATGACAAGAATGAATGTATGGAACCAGTAGTCAGTGAGACGATAGACCTCAGGCTACATACAAAGAATATTTATTTTAAATTATTACATTAACTGATTACGTAAATTGTTTGTCATAGTGTTGTTTGGTTAAATTTTATGAAATGTACTCGACTAGACCGTCACGTGTACGTAAAAAAAGTTATACGTCCATTGCGGAAACCTTCAAACATTATTCGTGTTTTATCAAAACTAATAGCATAGTATAAACACTAAAGAATCAGAGCGACGCTTATACTAGATTACAGAGAAAGGTATTAAATAGTTATTATTACAAAAAACTTGATTTACTCCGGTACATTTCATTGTGGCGGTCAAAAAATTGTCTTCAAAAAGAACTAAATTGTGGTAAATGTCGCTAACCTATAGTGCTGGAATATACTGAACTAACACTCTTAACTTAATTTTTGTGTCTGCCTCTTTTTTAAACGATTAATGATGTTTAATTAGTAAAAGTAAGTCGTTAATTCGAGCGTTGATAGATTGTCACAAAACATAGTCGATAATTTTAGATAGAAGAGCTTACTTTGCGGAGTCGACAGTTCCCATTCAAAACAGCTGAGGCATAAATAAAAATAACTCGAAAATAAGCGGAAGCTTCACAAAAGTAGTAGCATCAGCGCATTTATATCCGCATTCTTTTCGTTGCAAAAAAATTCCGGTCACTCGCACGAGGTATAAAACTTTTGTTTATTTACAAAAAATAGATAAATTTTATTTGTTGTCAATTCAATTATATTGCGCTCGTTCGTGACACTTGTAGGCATACATCGAATTGCTACCCCGAAGTTTTTTTTTAATTTTTCATTTTATTTCTGAGTTAGCCTATAAAAAAATTTTGTAATCTCAAAAAAATTACTTTTCTTGTCGAACAACACCTAGCAATAAGACGCGAACGAGATGTAATTCGAATTTCATTCTCTGTTTATGACTGTCAATTTATATCCTTTTCGTATCCATTCAGTCGTCGTAGATTTAAATTACACGAACACGAACGTGATAAGTATAATCGCCTTAACTGTAGTTCCCCTCTCTTTTAACAGTAGCTTTTAGTTCTCATGTCCTACCGATTGCTTATTTCCGGTCATACACGTCCTTTTCCTCCCTTAAAGTCGTGACAAGACTGCGAATGTTACGATCATGTTATTATTAAATTTACTATTCTTTGATAGCTTCCTTAATTACTTGTGTACGACTGAAGATGCAAAAACCAATTGAATGGTAATTGCTTTTAAACTTCTTTCGTAGCTACACATTTAGCGAATTGGAAAAGTCTTGAAATTATATTATTTTTTAGGTAGTTTCAAGTAGGGATTGAAATGGGATGAACCAATAATTGCATTATGTAGGGTACTAATCCTACTCCTTTTAAAACGTCAAACTTACTTTTGACAAAATTGTGAGTAAAGAACGCTTGAATGCTTTTGAACTTTTTCAGTGTAATGGGGAACTTGTGTGGTATCTCACAACACAGTCTGCAACCTTAGCAAATCCAAATATTCGCGCCTAGTAGCCCTTTGGTCTGAAGGGCTTCTACCGTTAACGTATGGAACAGTCTCACCTTAAAAGATCGAAAAATTATTTCTCAAGGACATTGTCAAGATGTAGTGCAGTCCTTGTGTCACTATTCGTCTTTGATCCATCTGTTCGCCACGTTTTCAAATTCTACGCCTTTTTTCCAAAACTCTGTCCTGAATCATAACTTTAAGGTGCTAACTTGGCGATATTTGAGTGCATAGAGTTGGGGATATATTTAGATTTGGAATATACAGTAGGTCTTTATCAAAAGGTGTTTTGTCGTACAGTTTGATTGTCCAACCTACCTTATTGCGGGACAATCGAATTGTAAGGCCTTCTTTTTCAGAACAAATAATAAGGTGAAGATGAAGAAGACGAAGGTCAGGTAGAACCTTCATCGCGATTCTGGAAGTATATAAACATTTTAATTAAAACTCCCTAAATTAAAAATTTTATTATTGATAAAAGCTAAACTCGTGCTTGTGTTTTATAATGTGGTTTTCTTTCTTAGCACTTTCTTTTTCGATAACCATCGATGTGTATACTTTTTTTTTGACAAAATGCTGTGTTTTGATAACCTTTTGTATGTATGTATTTCAGAATGTGAGTTTTTTTTCAACAACTACGAAAAATGCATAATGAGACTCTCTCTGTAGGCGTTTAATTATTTATTATTACCACAACACTAGAAAGAATATTATTATTTTCTGCAAGAAAATATCTGCTCCACCCCCTCGAACAACAACTTGAAGAACTAGTAGTATTTGTGGATTATCCACGAATCTTATAATATAATTATTGAGTTTTAATCCTTATCTTATACAGGGTGTTTACTAGTTGAATGCCAATATTTAAAGGAGCAATTTTTGGTTCCATTTTAAGAAGAAAACTTCATATGAACGTTCCACATTCCTACTATTTACGTCCGCGGCGCTTAATGTCAGACAAATTTATAAGCGGCGTTTATTCGAATACGGTTTCAAGGTGGCACTTGTTTTTTTCATCTTTGATTAATTTAAACAACATTTTAAATTTGAAAAACCATATTATATGTATATACAAAACATTTGAAATTTTTTAATTAAATTTAAGTAAGATCAAAATAATACTTGTTAATGGTGAAAACTTAATCACTGTCAGTATCAGAGGAAAGAGAATCAGTTTCGTCCTACACCAATTTCATTTTCATCTTGTTCACTTACATCGTCTAATGGTACTTCGTTTATCAGTTGATGCCAACACTGTTCTTCCTTCGTCCATATGTTCTATCTTCAGACACACAATTAAGTTGTCTTCACTGCCATCAAAAGCATCTGTTGACCCACATTGTAAAAACGAATTTTCTAATGTTGCGTTCGAAATAATAATAATGGTGGAGGGCGCATCTTTCCACCACGAGTCAGTTCATGTTGATCTGCTGCCTTCCACTTGTCATATGGTTCACTATATTTTGATTTGAATGATTTATTCCATACTGCACACAAACCTAGTACAACCCCAAGGTACTACAGACTATGTAATAAATGATTTATTTTGAAAACTTTACCACCCTGTACCTCAAATGTTAAGACGTTTAGGACATACGTTTATATTAAGTTTTCTTGTTAAAATGTACCCAAAAGTGGCTCCCTTAAATATTGACATTCAATTAGAAAATTCCTGTATACAAGGTGTTCTTGAAAATATAATAATGAAATTTTGAGAAAAAGCTGCAATTTTTGCAATAACCTAACATTGACCTTTTGCATTATTACTTTGTTAAATAAATGCTACAACGCAATATCAATTAATCTGTAAATAAAAATCATCCCTAATGGCGTGACACAGAAACTTTTGAAACAAAGGAAACCATGTAACTTAGCATGCTTTTTTCCTATCTAGTTCTTCATCAATTCAAAATTATCCCTAATTTGAGGTTTACAAAATGTTGTTAATAAATTTAACGCTATGACTATATTCGCTCTATTTATGTTTAAATATCTGTGCCAATGACTCTAAATAAAATTCTGCTATTGCCACTATAGGAAATAGATAAATCGTGTACATTCCCAAGCATTTGGGAGTTTCTAGAATTTTATTATATAAACATTAATTCATTTGTATAACTCGTTAATAAATAAATAATAATGAAATACATATAGGATACGCATTGAATGGTTAGTTAAAAAATTAGTCATGTGTACTAGTACCCCTGCATTCCAACTAAACCGGGTGTCTTCGAATAATCCTTTACTCTCTATTTTGTTTTGAGTGAAATCCAAAAACGGGGTAATTTTTGTTTTTAAGGGGACCTCTTTTATGTCAAATTTAAGCTGAAACGTCAACACAACCACCATCTCAAAACATTTAAATGACAAAAGAGATCGAGTTACGGTCTTTTTTATTCTCTTTATGACTGTCTAAGTTATTTCAAAGTTTGACCGATACATTTTTCAGAAAAACTTTTTTGTATCAATAAAACTCAATTAAATTAAATGTTCAAAATGTCTTTCATTAACTTCCATACAATAGCATAACCGAGCTTCTACAGGTCTTCTCACATTTTGAAAGACTTACTTCGGAAGTGATTTGACGGCAGTCTAAAGTACACTAAAAACTCATCCGATGGATAAAATCCTCTTCATAACATAAACAATATCTGCTTCTCCAGGACAAGTGAAAATCTTGTAAAGCACATAAATAATCGAACCCGCGAAGATGAAACTCAGGATCACGATACGCAGGATTCAATCATTATGTGCTTTGTAAAAACTCCTATCGTTCTGCACGTCATGTCACTTGCTTCTCATCTTCGCTCTTACGGGTCAGATCTTCAGTTAGTTTAGGTTAAAATATAAGAAGAGCGTGAATAAAAAATGTTATTTTTCCTCAATAATGTCCGTGGAATATGTGATCTTTTCCCAATACTATTTTAGGAAAAAATAAAAAGTACTAATATACGAAAACAATCATTTCAATATGTATTATAAAAGGAGGCAAATAATATTTCATTTGCAGTTTAAATGAAGAGGAAATTTAAAATTCAATTACCCAAAAATTATATAACGAGAAGGGAAAGCAAAAAATTTTCACACTAGTGTGAAAAAAGTGTGTTAACCTATAATGTTTTGACAATCTACCAAATCTGCCAATACTAATCTATTTTAATTTTTAATTTTATTTATTTCTATTGAAAATACATACCTACTGCATGTATTGTGAGAAAAATACGTCAAATACAAACAAAATAGTTCATAAGGCCTTTCGATCTAAATAAACCTATTAGCGACTCGCTCCAAATATAAAAGCTTAATGTACATGTCTGATGTAAGTGAGACTAGATTTTCGTTTTGTGCTTATTTTTGATCAGTTTTTGAATTTATAATCAATAAAAAGCCGCTTTTCTTGGGAGATTCGTCTGTAGGAGAACAAACTCATCGTAAACCCGGTTTTTTGTATAAAAAATGTCTGTAAGTCATTTCATTTTTACAATAGACTGATCGCAACTCTTTGGCTACGTTTATATCTTGTTGCTGCAGTTTCAAATTTCGATTATTGAAATTTGAATTACGCCTACTCTATAAACTTATTATTATAAATTTGGTTTACAATATCTAATTTATAATTACCATCAGTGACTCTATTTAACTACAACCCCAAAAATATTAATTAATCAGTTGTGATGTGAATCACTATGACGAATCACTAGTTTAATATTATGATTTTATAGTGGGACTTGTTTTTTTATATGTCTTATTGTAATTTTGAGAAAAACTGATGTTGACAAAGTTATGGATTGATCAAATTAAAGTTAAGTAAAACACAAGTGCACAACTTTACATTGAAATTAAAAAACCAAAAAAAATAAAACGCACATTTGTGCTTGTTTATTACCCGAAGCAAAAACTTTAAAACATTTTTCACATGAAATGCAACCAGTTGACGTCTTTTATCTTGTAAATGTCTACATCCGCATTGAATACATGTGTGTCACCCGCACTGCATTCCTCGTTTTCTTTTGAGTTTATTTCTGCTGACTGCATCGTTTCCGCGTACAAGGGAAGCTGTCTCAGCTCGAGATAATTAAGGGAATCGCTTGATGAACTCTTTTTAAGTTTTCAACTGCCCTTGATTAATCTCGCCCTGCAACACAGAGATTAAGCTTAATCCGTAAGCCTGGTTTTGTTTTTAACGAGCCAAGTTAAAACAAGGTTTTAATCTAATTTTGCTATCTCGAACATTTTAATATTTTTGTCTTAAAAATTGAAAATGAAGTGTATGACACAAATTAATGTTGTTTTTCTTTTGTTTCAGGTAAGTTTAAATAACAGGATTCTTGGTGGTTATTCGCAGTAAGTATAAGAAACAACATGCATGAGTGCTATTAAAACTTCCCCGCCGTAATTGTACAAAAACCCCACTATATCACTTAGCTCGGCGATCTCAAATAAATTTTAATTCGGATGAGCCATTGCGAGAGAATAAAGTAAGCAACCCCCCGATCTCAAATATCAATTAGTGACGTGCTGACCTGACAGGGACACGGTAGAATCTCGAGTGTTTGTCTGGAGAAGATGGAGGGCGACCTCAAATCGCCTGGGAGAGAATTCGAGTGGAAATTACCTAGCCTTTCATTAAATCAATTGCCCACGAAGGAGAAGACACGTACGAGCAATCGTAATATGCGTTAAATGTAAGACGACCCTTCCAAACTATCCATATTCATTATCGTTACAAGAACTTTGCCTGCAAAGTCCTATGTATCTTACTACTTGAATTTTTAGTTTGACTACGAAATCGAACGATCTTTGCTTAGTGTAATTGAAAATTGCCCAATGAGTTTTGCATCCACTTTCGCGGCCTTTTATTTAATAAACTACGTTAATCTAACGTTTTCGCTCAAGGGAAGGGTATGCGAGACACATCAATTATGAGCTAATGTGATTATGTGCAATCGAGCGGGCATAAATCTTTCAGCGTCGTATCGCGTGTACAGGTTGGGTGAAAACAACGCATTTCATTTAAAATAGAAAATTCCTTTTCCGTGTAACAATGTAATTTTCTCGATGTAAGTGGATTCTAATTCAAACTCTACTGTGACGTACAAAAACGTTCTTTCCTGTTCTTGCTGTAACTAAGTTTGAGGTACTTTCTCTTTTAAGTATAGATGACATGCGACAATTCCTCTTTCTTCAGCTGAATCGACTAATAACTTTACTCCCACTGCGATGCTGTTTTTGTGTTTCGTTCGTATTTCTTTGTAGTTTGGATAGTAACGCTCTTCGGTCATTATGTACCTACTCTTTCTTTCGTTGTTTTGATCACCTATTTCTTAACAAACAATGACGAATTATTTTTAATAATTGTGTTCAAATTGTGAGTGGATGTCTAAATATAAGTAATCGTTTACCGGGTTTACCCGAATGTATATTTCAAACTAAATGACATTTTTTTTATTTCACACACAAAGTAGAGAATGTAGAGATTTCACATGTAGTCTGTGCTCAAATGTACATCTCTTTATCACAGTGCCTAAAATGAGGTTCTGGATGGTGGCCAGCGGCCACTTCAAAACCCATGCCGTTACGCCATAACAGCAAAAAACAAAATGATTGCTACAGGAAATACGTTTTTGTTTCACAAGAATCGGTAGTCCTACGAGAAAAGTTTATAGGACCATATTTGTTTGTCATGGCATTGTCTATGAAATTTGTCTTCACTCTCATTGCTAATACCGTGCATGTCGTGTGTTTATTGTACATATTCATCTTCAACCAGATTGTCCCAACGTTGTGGATCTCCCTCACATTTGCACAATTCAGCACACTTGAAACCATTTACATTACACGTGTATGGGGGAAAGCATCTTTCTTGCGTACATGAACGATGACAGAGTACCAGTACTAGTTCAGGAGCACAGAGCATCGTACAGGCAACAGATAAAAACAAATTGTCAACTTGCTTCCATCCTAGATCTGTGGGTGGAGGAATTACTGGATGCTGGGTCATGTCTTGATTCCAGAGAAGTACTTGGTTATATGCTCTCAATAGGACTGGGTGTAGGGCTCCTTTAGTGGGAGGAAGTTTTTTGTCAAACAAAGGCTTCTAATGCATTACTGACATTTTAAGAAAGAGAGAGGCTGGTACCAAGACTTGCTAAAACTTGAAGTATCTCACTACTTGCTGATTTGAATACCTTCCACCACTTAAGTTTTCCTTCATTAGCAAGTGAATCGGTTACATGAGCACCGGAAAGTACATGGAGTCCTGGAAGCGCAGAACAGTTTAGTGCCCCCATTGCTTTCAAGGCAGGACCCACCTCAAAGTATCTCTTCATTCTATGCCTAAGGTAAATTCCGCAGTTTTGTGGAAGTATGGGGTAGTTGCTAATGGCCAAAACCATAACAACAGTATTTGTGAGTAAATATGCAGGGTGTTAACCTTTATGAGTACTAATTACGCTCCTTGGAGAATAATTCTGGTGTCTGCCTCTTCCTGTGTAGTTGTTAGGGTCGACACATTAACAACATGTGATGCTGCTACCTTATTTTTCCAACTTCTTCTTATACCAGTCAAAAACTATATGAATTTCAGTATACATACTGAATTTATCAGCAATCCATTTGGAAAAGCGTTTTCTAAGATCGTTGCACGTTTTCACTGAATCTGGCTTAGGATGTGTATGAAGTATTGCTATACAATCAAGGATTGCAACTTTCTCCGGCGTAACAGGTTCAGGAATACTTTCTACTGTCTCTTCTTCAGTTTTAGTTTGTAAAGCTTCCAACACTACTAGTAAACATCGGCGCCAAAGACTATAATAGTGCATGGAATAATATAGTGTTGAGCGATAAATCCAGATTTTGTCTGGGTCAGGTTAGATTTGCGGTAGAACGGCATGTACACGACACTATAGGATTTATGGTTTGGGGAGCTATTACTTATGGTAACAGGTCACCATTAGTATTTATTAGAGGCACTATGACAGCAGTTCGTTACATCGACGACATCATTCAACTGTTTCTACTGCCATACATACAAGGTCTTCCAAGAGGTAGTTTTCAGCAGGATAACACCCGCCCACACGTAGCCCGGAGAACAATGAACTTCTTTGAAGATGCTGGGATCAATATCTTGCCTCAAGAGGAACTTCATCACCTCATTTCATCGATGCCCAGACGTCTCAATGAGTGCATTCTGAACCGAGGTCGTCAAACACATTATTAAGTCTTTTTCCAATATTTATCGTTGTTTTTATCTCAAATTCTAATCATTTTATATCATTTAAGACTAATGCATGATGGTAAAATCACTTCAAAAAAACAATTTTTTCTGGGTGTTGCATTTCTAATGTCATTCAGTATACAAGCGCTAATACGATGTCGGAATTCTCTCACAATTTCAACAACATCTAGCCACTTGTTACGGTTTATTTGTAAACAAACTCAAAAATATAGAAGTGCTAGAAGACCCTGCCGGCAGCTTCTGTTAGTCGGAAGTGGTCGTGGGCTTATTGAGAATCGTTAGAATTAAAGCTTCCACACTGCACGAAGAAGTTATAAGGCGCCACCTAGGATTGCGTATAAGAGAAACAAACCGTACATTGATAGAAATATGCATATTATTATAGCGACTAGACTTCAATCAATACACATAGAAATACATAGACCCACCAATAGATAATATCATTTAGAGTTAATAGCAAAATATAGTTATAAAATAATAATAACTCACGAGAGCGAGTAAAGTTAAGTAATAATTCGAGGCACAAATGCCCAAATAGGTTAGCGATGAAATTTTGACAGTCGTAGCACCGATTATTCCATGCAAGCGATTCACAGATATCGCGTGGCAAATATTGTTCTGAATGTACTTGACAACAATTTACGGAGATTATTTAAATAGTTTAAAAGCGCACACAATTAATCAGATACTTGAAAAGACCTTTCTAGTTTATAGGCTCTTCACACAGCGCAAAAGGTACGTTGTTAAATTCACAGCCACAGTACGTATACATAAAACGCGACAAAATTTATGAATGACATGCATAAAAAAATTAACTTAGCTTGTATATATAGGAAGTCTTCGGTGTTCGACAGTTAATAGGCAGATATGACAGATTTCGTATCTAAATCCAGTATGTATTATCCCATGAAGATAAAGGAAAGACAAGGATGGACTCCGTTGATAAGAGTTGCTGGGCTGCTTACAAAGAACCAGATAACAGGCTTATCTTGGGTGGTGTCTTCGACAAGAAAATCCCCAACCCAACTTCGTTATTTTATAATTTTCGAATTGTTATCTATGCCAGCATAACCATAATTAATGATCCATTTATTAATTAATCTCTAGTAGAAAACGGAGTACACCTGAAGAGACCAGCAGGAGAAGCCAAAAAGAAAAAGGTGTCTGCAATTGATAGAACCCGTGATAGTAAATATTTTATTAAAACAAAAGGAAGTAAAAAAAAGGTACTTACACATGAACAGTAAGTGACAACTTATCCCCTAATTTGTGCGGGATGATGTTGCTTCAATTTATACTACTCAGCACATGTCTTGCTGTTAAAATCCCCAGAAAAATTTACAACAGTAAAAATACATCTTCAACGCATTAGTGTAAACACGGCTGTCTATACTGTAGGGAGAAATTGGTCAACAAATCAATTTTTAATTCCGAATTTTCGTTTATTTGCAGAAATAATACCGTCGCACACGTCTACATTTTAGATTTGAATGATATTTTTGAAAATTGAAATCATTCCCTCATCAAGCACTAAAATATTACCGTGAACACAATAACTTTTCTAAGATTTTTCAAAATTTAAATTATCAATCATTTGTTCATTTTACTTTACTTTGTATGAATCAAACATTCAGGTCATACTGATATGTATCAATCGTCTTGGAAGATTTTTCGAGATCTTTCATCTTGCTTGACAAATTGCTTGCTTGTTCCAGAGTATTAAAACGTTCCACGGCTGTCTAATATTGAATAATATCTTTATTTCCATCAAGAAATATTAAAATTATTGCGTTCATTTGAATAGTGTTACCGAGTGTAAAATCGGTTTCCTTTGTATTTTGAACTGACACGAGGCGAAACCTTATTGTCCAAAGTTGTATGAATAATGCAACATCTTATCAAAAGTTACACTTTACTTGTTAAACAAAGCGAATGTTTGTATGTTTATGTTTGACTATTTTTTAACGTGTCCTTTACATATGATATGTGAGTATGACGGCACCCTCTTCTCTTAAATACCCATAGTGCGATCATACCCTTAATCAGAGCTCTTTTCTGAAATTACTCACGTCGCGAAAATGCGGGTGTAAAAATATACAAAATTTCACCTCGAGCACTGTAAGCGTATGTGCTCTGTTTCCAAGAGATAAAATAAATCCTTCACTATTGACGTTGAAGCCCCGTTCTTTAATTAAATAATGGAATGGAATTATTGTGGCGCGTACACACACACACACACCACCGTCATCGCCACCTCTAGCCCAAAGCTAAGTCGATTCCCAAAGCTAATGCAGAAATTCTAGTAAATTTGAAACTCCCTTTTAGCTTCAGGGATAACGTTCCATCACACGACCGTATAGAATGCCCCTAATACATAATCCGGTAATTGTCACTCACCCTCGGAATTTCTGAAATCTTTTGCCCCCTCGTTATTCATGCTATTGTTTTTAATCGACCTATAACGTATAATAGGACATGGCCCGCAGGCGATGAAAACGTGAAAACGAGATAGCACGCTTATAATTTCGCCTCTCCGATTATAACGGAAGCTAAAATTTTTATTTCGCTATAATTAGAGACACTTTTAGATTTCGTCGCTTTGGTTATAATTGCGCTCAAACACAATATTTGTTATCATCTGTCGTCAAATTATTATATATCTTTGTTTTCTTATTATTGAGATTTACTGTGTATACGCTTGAATGATTTCTACAACCCCAAAGCGAAACTAATAATATCTGAAAGATACAACCAGAAAGTTATTTTCGATTCTTAATATATTTTTATTAAGCGTTTGCCAATTCGCAATAGCGTGTATCTTTATTCGAAATTGTTTCTTCTTCCATTAGGGTTCGTTACGGTTATAAAGTTCAGGCAAAATATTACTTTTGAACACATTTCTTGCAACAATGATTACTTTTTTGTGATATTTCCTTCATCGACATTTTCTTGTGATTGATCTTAGTAAATAATTTCGACTTACAGTACAATAAGTTAGTTGTTTAAGAGTATTGAATAGATTTTATTTTAAGAAGGTTGTTGATTACTTCATCTTGAATTTCTCTGACGTATTTCCTATATTAGCTTTTAAAGCTTTTATAAGCATTATCTGTTGCTTACAGTTTGAACGCTATATTTTGTTTTGGTTTTGCTGTGGTAAAGAAAGTACCAGTTCACCTGTTCATAAAATCTCATATGAATAGTGGACACAGAAGACTGGGTTAAGTATACAGTCGGTGACATATTAATTGAAGCAACCAACAAAGTATGAACACCCTATTAGATAAAAGATAGACACGAAAGTCTATATTAACAGATTAAGACTAGAACGTGTGTATGAAATAGAAGTAAAGTAAATACCAAACTAACCATGTGAGAATAACACGAAACAGATCGAATAGTAAGATATAAGAGAAACGAAGATATATTTAGATGGACATAAAATAGATAAAAGCATACTGAATGGAAATATGCGCAATTTGATAAAATAATGTCAAGCGACTAAATAGGGTTCAATTCTACGCTTTTATAGATTATTTGTTACAATAATTCACACAACGAACCGAAAAGAATTTCTCGTCTGCTAAAACAAATGGGTTTTTAAAATTTTAAATGATAACAATTCCAAAATTTTGTTTATAATTTTGTACGGTACAAAAAGTTTGTTGTAAAGAAGAAAAAATTAATTTTTTTCAATTCTTTTGAAAATTTGTATACACATTTATTACTGTCCTTTATATGTTGATTAAGGTACTAAATTTGTAAATATTGCTCATTACATTTTGAACATACAACGTACGTTAAACCATTGATTAAACAAAAATTTGTACGTAACCCTTATGAATAAAATGTATCAAACAATTGCCCCGACATGTAGATGTAACACACTAAATCATTGTCACAGAAATCAGTAACTTCGAAACTGAAACTCCGGTTCAACTACTACTCGATATCAACGACGGTCATAAAGACACAAAACAACTTGGGTTAAATCGACGGTAGAGCCATCTATATGCCGGGCCAATTTATTGGTACATTTTATTCAAATGTGTTGCTTATCTTCCCAAATTTTTCAATCAACGGTTAAACACAATTGCTGTTTTCTTAGGATTTAAAAAAATTTCCCGTATACTTTGTGATACGCTGTGGTGCGGAATATTATTTTATAATTGTGACAGTGGTCGATGATGCTAACCTAACTTTGGAAATTTCACATTGAGCAAATAGATACGATCATTTAGTGTTGGTGTAAAACGCTCATATTTACGCTTACATTTCTGAAATTTTTGTGGTGTTTCTTTGTTACAAGAAAACATTTAATGAATGTGAGTGCATTCATTGATGTTTCCTGACAGTACAGCATTATTACAACTGCTTTTACATGGTTTTTACATTGTGAACGTTAGCAGGTTGCAATGACCTTTTTTTTACTTCAATTACACACGTTCTTAAACACAGATAATGTTTATGAAAGAAAACTTTAGCATGTTTTGTTCCACCGGTTGGGTTAAGTTTGATTAAATTTCTTGATAACTTCGGTCACGAAGACGTCGTTGATGCTGCCCCTTTCAGGTTTGGGAACGTTGTGCAAGTGCGTTGCTCTTGTGACTCCAGTATTCGATGTTGGAAATTTGAACGTCGAAAATTTTGAGACATTAGATGAGACAAGGTATTGTTAATATTTTTAAGTTTGTAAATGCGTCGCGACGATTCTCTCTAAATCCTAGCCCAGCTATTGCACGAATTGCTCTCCTTTGTAGTCAAAAATATTGTGCCAATTTAATGAGTGACCCCACGCGAAAATAGCATAAGAGATGCTGCTGTGATTAAACTAACAAGCCCTTTTAGAAGAAAAATTAAACGATTTAATTGTTCGTATAACTCGCTACAATGGATAGTAAAGTTAAGTTTAGTATCGAATAAGCAACCAAGAAATTTGGTCGATTTAATTTCGTTTCCGTTAATTAATTGTCGCACTGTTAAAAACCATATTTACTGTTTTCGTCGCGTTAAGGTAAAGTTGGTTCGTTCTACACCAACTGTTAATGACTTTAGTTGTATTATCATCATCTTCATATTAAATACTGTCACTGGTTTGATTTAAATTTATAGATAAGTCATTAATATTGATTAGGAAGAGTAGTGGCCTCAGTATTGAGCCTTGTGGCACACCACTGATCAAGCGAACTTTCTCAGATATATTGTTTTGTAAAACAGATTGTAATATGTTTTCTATATACGATTTAATTAAAGATACATTTATACAATTATCATTGGCTTTTATTTTTGCGATTTTTATTTTTTTTTGTACCTGCGTCTGAGATAGGTGTACAGGTTCTTCCATTCTAGAGTTTTACATTTTTTAAACAATTAATGGGTTAATTGTACATTATTTCTCAATCTCTTAGTATTAAATTTTTATTTGGAAATGCCGATAAAATGTACTATGAAATTTATTAAAAAATATCGAAAAATCAATATCAAAATCAGTATCATGGTTTCTTAATTCATTCCAGTATAAATTTTCCATTGTATTAAACAACAAATTAATACCTTTGTTTGGTGATGATGAAGACTCCTTAATTTATCTTATAGTTAACAGGGATTCCCAAAAAGTTGGGCCTTCTTGTAAGAGTCAGGTTAACTTTTTAGTTATCGACGTTTCGATTGGCATGTGGTCAGTCTTTTGAAGATATCAAAGTTATAGTGTTGTCAAATATTCCAAAATAAGTGCCTCTTTGGGCCAGACCATAAAAACGGAGAATTAGTAAACACATTGTGCTCTTATTTTTGAATCTTTTACAATACTATGACTTTGATATTTTGAAAAGACTGGCCACATGCCAATCGAAACGTCGGTAACTAAAAAGGTACCGTGTTTCATTGATTCCTACCACCTAACTCCTACAAGAAGGCCCAACTATTATAATACGGTTCCTTATAAAGAACGTCGTCGCAGAGTAATTCTATTAATTGCTCACAATGATCGGATAAACCTGTTTTCAAAATACTTGTATAATTGGTTTGTGAGAAATTAATAAAAATATTATCGATACAATTATCAGCGCGAGTGGGAGAGTAAATTCTTCTTATGAAATCAAATGTTTGTAACAAGTCACATAATGCACGTGAGTTTAGATTGTTTTTACAGAAATGCACATTAAATTCTCCTAAAATTATCACTTGATCTTATATAATAAAGCGCCTATTTTTTTCATGTCTGTCTCCGAAATTAAACGGGTACATCCAGACGTCGTAGAGACTTGAAATTCGGCACGGCGATGGGTCTTACCTTCAAACCAACGGGAACAAACCGAAAATTTCCATTCAAGGGCGTCTCCGTCCGTCATAGGTCTAGCATTATTAAATTCATGCATTAAAATTTGACCGTCAATCGACGGGCTTCTAATCTAGTATTGTGTATATAATGACTCCAGTATTAATGGTAAATTTTTAATGAAAATATCGAAGTCGCCTGAGGGGGACCGATATATGACTATCATTATTACTGTATTGAGGTTATATAACGCTCACAAATTTCACAGTGTAACTCAATCGACAAATCGTTAATTGATTTTAAGGGTAACGAGCATAAATTACTATTTTTTAATATTAACACACCACCATAAGTGAGATCTGATCTACAGAAAAAACTGGCAGTAATAAAATTTGCAATCCTAAGATTCCTTAGGTCTTTCTGGTTTCGGAACCTGTATTCGCTTAAGCAAATGAAATCATAATTTTTTTCGTAGATAAAACATTCTAATTCATTTAATTTATTAGTTAAGCACTGAATGTTCAGATGTAAGACAGATAAATTTCCTTTTGTAGTTACATTTTGATTTTCATTCAGTTTGCTTGTCATTCCTTTTGCAGGTTCTTCGGTTTTCGGTGAAAAAAACGATTTACACAAGTACCTTTGGGTCAGAAATGTGGATTCATCGCCTCTTGTAGGTTTTCATGATTTATTGTGACTTTAAATGAAGCATAAATTTCGGGGTGGACCGGCTTCAATTATCCACATTTTGCTTCAGAAAATGATGGTCGTAGATATGATGTTAGATGATCAGCTTTGGAAATTTGTTACATTTATTATTTTATTTTAACCATGTTCATTATAAGTGAACTTGACTACAGATGGAATTAAAATGAAATTACCGGCACCTTAAATAACTAAAGCATCCTAATCTTCAATTCTCTTGCAAATTTCATTCTAGTGTAATTTTTTAAGCGTTTATGGATATATATAATGGTTACGAAATCAATTTGTATTGAATATGAAATATTATAAAGTGCTTACTAGTTAAATTAGTAGATTGAAAAGTCGCTGACGTTAACAAATAACCATTCTCGCAACAACCATTATGACATTAAATCAATGTTTTCAAGCTTCAAAACCAAATTATATTGCAAATATAAACATAAAAAAATCTAATTAAAGTATATTTAAATTAAACCTTTCAACCCTACGGGAGTCAAATAAATTCGTGTTTTAAAAAATGCCAGACACGTGCGATATAAACAGCATTATTTAAAACAAAGTAATGAACAATTAAGCAAATGAAGCAATAAACTCTCTTTTTTTTGCCGTTCCTCGCTCGTGCGAATTATTGAAGCAAATGTAATTATCATCGAATGTTTTTTTAATGAATGGGACCCGACAATGCATTTTAGCAGTTTTTTTTGTATATAAAAGAAAAATATTTGTTAGCCGGATGTAGACGGCGGGGATCGTGCTTGCATTGCACAAGCGTTTATAAGGTGTGCCTAATTATAATTTCAACTGTGACGCAATATCCTCTACTGTTAAATAAACGATAAATTATTTAAATTAATTAAATATACGTACACTACTAAGTCATACGCGCCCTTCACGAATAATTAACCGTCGAGTAACAAACGCTCTCTTTAAGTACTTTTTCAGACATAAAGTGCACCCGTGTTTGGATTTTCAAAATAAACTACCAACCGAAATCACTTAATAAATAAATTTTATTACCCCATATCGATTGTTAAAAGTTTTGTTATTGTACGAAAGCAAAGGTAATTAAATAAGGGACAGTTCCTTCCAAACGCAATCAAGAAGTTGTGTTAGTTGATGGAAAAATGTGTTAGGAAACATCGATTCATCATCCCTGTGTTGTTCTAAGAAGCAAAAGTAATATTGAGTAAGAAACAATGGCTCTCTTTTTTAAAAACTTGTGCAAACTTTTTTCGGGCGCGCAACCCTCATCGTTATATTAATATTCCTAACGACGTTTGATGTTTGACTTGAGGTTTTGAATTTTTAAAGAAGCAATCATTAAGCAATCGAACGAAACCCTACAAATATTTGTCGGAAACGTCGACAAAGTAGATAACAACTGTCAAATTTGAACTTCAATCTAACTAAGCAGTTTGTTGCAAATATCTTCGCCCGTCACCTACAACTATTGACAGCTACAAACGAGCACATCTGGAAAATTCCTCAAATTTTTTTGTGTGCATATGGAATAAAAATAGATCATGTGACGAATGCGGTTCATTTTTAGTTTGAATTTAATTATAATTAGTGTAGTGCAAAACGGGTGGAAAACGTACATACTTTATATCTGTTGTTTGTGTCGTGTCATGTGTTTTTGGGTTTGTAACTTGATGACATACATTTGCATCTTGGGAAATTAAAATTGTCAGAACAACACACTAAATCAACCCCCTGGGTTTTGTTTTTGACCAAATGCGAAAAATTTAATTACAGAGCGTATTCAAGATGAAATCTTTCTTAATACATCTGTTATTATCTCATCTTCCATTATAATTAAATTATAATCTAAAAACGATCAGTTAATAAGTTTAGGAAATTTGATAATTTGTTTGGCTTAGTTTGGTAATAGTTCTAAATTTGGCCAGTATATTTAAAGACAATAATAAAACCCGTTTGTTCAAATGAAATTATCTCGTTTTCTCTTTCGTTTTGGATAATCGCAAAGTTTCAGTCGTAATTTAGAAGTTTAATAGCACTTAACAGCGACAATTGCTCGTGTCTTTCACTTTCATGTTCTGATTTAGTTTTTACTGGTGCTTATAACCGACATCTATTTTTGTGATGAGACAGTTTTAAATTATCCGTTTTATGTTCAATTTTTCTGTTAGTATCGATTATTTTACTGGACATCACTTTTCCGTAAACGCGATATTTCATTGCTAGTACGATTTTGATAAGTCATTTTTATTAATACCAGAAATTTGATTAAATTTTGGGTATAATCTCTAAATCATAAGAGCCTTCAGAGAGATGCAATTTTAGTTTTTTAGAATAATTTAAAAAAATTGTTAATTTTTTCTAAAAATAAGAGTATTAGTGAATATTTAACATTTGGCTTTGTTTAAAAAATTTTTTTGACCTATAAGTGATTACCGATTGAATTGTCAAAAAAAACTATGAAATAAAAATTTTTTAAATTACATTCTCTACAACTTTTATTCAAATATTTATTTTCTGTAATCTATTGGCTCTAATGTGGGCTTCTGCGACTTCTTTAAGTTTATGTTGGGGTACTGCGTGTCCATTTCAAAATTGAAAACTTTACCACATTAAGATAAAAAATCTTTCAAAACCGACCAGCTGTTTTTTCACACGTAAACACTCTATCTTAGAGGTTGTCATAGTTGGTATTTTCTGTAAGCTTTTCTAGATTTTAAGTAAAATTGGTTAACACAAATAGGTAAATTATTTAATAATTCAGTGCGTTTTAGTATACCGCTAATTATGGAGTTGTGTCTTTTGGATTTATACTGTACGCAAAATATTGATAATAGCAGCATTTATAAGCATTATTTTCTAACATGAGAATTATTTCATTGATGTACTGTTTAGGATCATTGGCACAAACATTCTTAATTCAAACTTTATTTTTTTCCCGCATACAGAGTGATCTACAAAAACGTGGCGACAAAAAAAACATTTTCTTAAATGGAACACCTTATATTTTATTACAGTTCCAGATTCTACGAAGAATTGTAAGACTCTTTTGTTATTACATGTTCTTCGAAAAAACTATATTTTTTAGTTATTACCATTTAAAGAAAAAAATTGATTTTTTGAATTTATTAAAAAAGTAACTTGTCATTAATTAAATTGCTTGAAAATTTGTGTGGTTATTAGTAGTAACCTACTCTATTTCGATACTGGCGGTATAAGAGATCTTCTAGCTTAATAATGTTATCTTGTTTACAATCTGCACTTACACGTGAAATAAGTACGCTTAATCAATCGGATTGCTTTAGCAAAGCGCGTCAAACATTGACATTTAAAAATCCGTTTAGCCTTTGTAGCCGCTGCAGCGCTGAATTTATGTTTAGTTTAGAAATTTGCCACTGAGAAACAATTAAAGTCAAATGGCATTTTGAAAAACCTAACTGCGCATATGTCGATACGGTACTGACGTCACCGCTCAGGGTGCGTTTTATAGCCTCGTCAAATATATAGATTTTATTTTGCACATATTTTTGAGCAAAACATTTTTGAGAATTGATTATTATTACCTGAATCTATAACGTAAATACCATCCCATGTGTTTTTTTGTAACTTTCTGTTGCTTTCTCTACTAGTGAACGTTAACGTGGGTAACGGTAGTTGTCAAGTAATCAACTTCTCAACCAAGCCAGATTCTAGACTGTATTTTTAGCAAAATACCTTCGTATATATAAAAAAAAGAATCGTCATGAATTGTTAATCTCGGCACTGATTGGTTTGAATTTGAAGGACAGGGTATGGTGTTAACGATAACAATTCTCAAACGTGAAAGTTCTAAATCTTGAACTATAGTTTGTTTGTTTCATGTTTCTCTCCCTGATACGCATACGATAGTGGGCGAAACGTTGGCAACTACGGTAACCATTTCTACACGTCGAATCCCGGAAGATGTTTTTGATTCAAGTCAGTTAGTTGCCAAACGTAGTAGCAATCCGTTATAATACTTTAAGCTTATTCTACTATGCTGTCACCTTTCGAATGAACACTAGAAACAAATTGATGGGTTTGTGTCTCGCTTGACCTTCTAAAATCCGGAACTTTAGTTTCTTCTACAGAGTTTATTTCCATATCTCTTCATTTTATCCGAGTTCGTCAGAACAGGGTTGCAGTTATACGCCCGAAATTGGCTTATAATTTGGGCCACAATCTTGTGGAATTTCGCTTTAACACTTATTAATTGGGGATAAACGCTTTTACCGAATCTGTAAAACACAGTTAAATATTTTTACTATTTTGTTACTTCCTTTCCATTGCTCACGATCTCTACAAATTGTCTATCTAATTTTTAATTTTATCTTATTCTAATTTTATTCAGACCTATACTTCCACTACTAATTGAAACAATGAAGACACATAATTTTTAGATGATAAGTAACCTCATTTAAAGTTAGACTTGTAAATAAAGATTAGAAGAGACGACCGAATGGGCATAGTCAAAAGTACGCATAAGATACTGTCTGGAAATAGGATTTTATTACACAACTTCCAGTTTAGGTTGACAACCTCCATTTTTATTAATATTTATTCAAAGACACATTGTAATGTATTACTCGATTTTTGAACTCGCCACAATTAATTTAGTGCTGGTTTAAAATTTCAACAAAGATTCTCATAAATATTTAACTATGTAAAAAAGGGGGTACGTCAATAATGAATGTTTTGCATTTTTTATGATCCGCTTTAAAATACTTATTCCATAAACTTTTTAGAAGACGTACTGAGGTCCATATCTACATATTTATGTTTTAAGGAACTTTTCAATTTAGATTAATATTTTTCTAAGCTCTCTATCGTTTAGGAAATTGCACGATTTTACAGTAAGTGGACGAGGCACTGAAACAAATAAGGTACGTGCAAAATACTGAAAACTCGGATTTTCACATCAGAGACCAGCTTTATATCCAAGAAGCACGTCGTTGTTCAATCAAAATTTGATTGAAGTACGTACTACTACATAAAAATGGCTGAAAAATTGTTACCGTCGACTTATACAAATGAACTCGATAAAGCAAAATCTCGCACAAAATAACCCATTTCATCATCTGCCGAAAGACCCCTTTAATTGTATTTACACTCGTCTTTATGTTCAATAGTTTCTCTACAAGCGTAACCAAGGTGAAATCTCGAATTTGTGCTCACTATTAGATTTTAGTAACAATTACTCGACTTGAAAATGCGCACGTTTCTGGTTGGAATGAACATTTTCATTCTCGTGTTCATTTGAAGATGTCATAAGATCCCTTCAGATTTGATGTTGTCTTTAACGTTTCCGCTTGTCTCCTAAAGCTTTATCTTAACAAAACGAGGCAAAGAATCTATTCGAAATCCGAATAAACAAAATAAACATTTCGTTTTCAATATATCTCGACATTCGTTTGCTCTATTTATTTTTTTGCACCTACCTAAATGAAGCGAACGTTGTTGATTAGTTTCCCTTTTGCTTTTAACGGAAATTTAAAATGTAGTAGAAATGTAGGAAATTCTGATTCGGGGTTGTAAAATGTAAATTACTTTTGCGTAAATAGATTAGTTTTTAGTTGAGAAATGAATCGTCATTTCGAACTTGGAATTTCAAATCGCGACGGAGAATAAAATGTTTATGGTAAACCGAGTGGTAAACCTAGTATAAACGTATTTTTACGTACTTTGTCATAAGTCGTCCAATTAAAGTTTTTAAAATATTGGATTGGTAACTGCTTTGTTGAAACCTCGTGATTGGTTTGGAAGATTTTGTCTCAATTTCTCGTATTTCTTGTGAGTACATTATTTAAGGTTGAAACGGGTTGCCAGGATACTTTCGACCATTACGATTTCTTGGAGAATCTTAGTACACTTTCTTTCTTAAACTGCCACCAAAACTCAAAATAAAATTGCTATCAAACGAATAGAGTTTAGTGTTGGTGAGGGGTCGTAGACAATTTCTAAAGATGCAGCAGTTAAAAAAATGCTTCTTAGTTGTAGTAATTAATCTCAAACAATAGGAAGTTAAGATATAAAGAACAAACTGTTGACAGAAAGAAACTTATAATTTACAGAGCTTCCTACTTGTGTCACAGGTATACACGCACAAAAATACAGACCTAAGCCTAAATATTAATGTTCTTTTTAGGGATCTTCACGGTGGAGGTTGAAGAAGAAAACACTGCTTTTTAATGCAGGATTGCCTAAGATTTCGTCCCTGACAACTGGGGGCTTTTTCGGAAGCTAAAACTGTGTTTTAGGCAATGTTGTCAATGAAAATAAGTATAAACGCACACACCATGGGGCACAAGGACAAGATTGCCAGAAAAAATATTAAACAATTAATTACGAGTTCACACGATATTTATAAAGACATGTACTTTACAACGACAGCTTTAGCCTTCGAAGAAGCTCCAATTTGTCAGGGGCGAAACGTTAGGCAATCTTGCATTAAAAGGGCAGTGTTTTCTTTTTCAACTTCCACCATAAAGATTCCTAAAAAAACATTTTAAATAAAAAATGGGACATATAAATATTACAGATCAATAAACTAGTATCTGGCAATAATGTCACTTTCTCCAAGAAAATATATTACCGCAAATCGAATGCGTAATCCACATCTCGAGAACACTTATATTTATCATACGAACGCGAATTCGATAATAAATAAATCACAATTACTTCCTAATTATATCTACCTTACCGATTTAACATTTAACTCTAGTACTGAAATACTGGCGCAAACAAACGTCAAAATAATTTGTCGGGGATCCCTCCTCGAGCACAAAAAAATATCACAATAGGCGCTAAATAATAATTAATTCCGGTTGTTAACCATCGGTTCTGAAGGTGCATGCAATTATAATTACGGAAGTTTTGAAGAATAAACGCGTGAGAAAAGATATCTTAAAACTGTTATTAAAACTAGGTTATTTGTTCTTATTGGGGTTTGTCATATTCTCCAGGTATATTCCAAGTTGTTAACGATCAAGAACGATGAAAGAACGAAGAGCAGACACTGGCTGGTATCCAAAAGTGATAGATAGGTGTTAAGGTCGGAGGTCGCCTGCTATCAATAATTTGCAGCAGCTACGTTGTAGATGGATTGCGACAACTTCCGCTTTATAGGAAGATACATCCAAAAGATATGGCTAGCGACTTAAATTTTGTTCATTGACTAGTTTTGCTTTCAAGAGATAGTGTTAAGTTGTTCTTAGGTAGTAACTAAAACGATTAACAAAATGGCGTTGACAAGGAAATTTCTTTTAACCCTTATCCGGGCAAGGGGGGCCTAGTAGGCCCGACGACAGAATTAAAGTTTAATATTTATATTAATAGAAATAATTTGACTTAATGCTTTCCAGAATTCTTTCAAAACGGTATTTGTTAACTACTTATGAAACAATTTTCTATTTTATTTTGTGTATATATCTTATCTGGCAATTTCATCTAAAGTTTCATTAACGGGTAGCGGGCTTAAAAGCCTTAAATTGTTTATCGAAAAGTAACTGCTTTTGAGGATTATTTTATCTAATGACATTTCTGCATAATTACAATGTCTTTATATGTAGGTAGGTAATTATTGAAAAATTTTGTTTTTTTACAATAAAAGAAAACTTTCCTTCTATTTATGAAAAGATAAAACTACGTATATATATTCATGCCAATACTTCTTTGAATTTAGTTTGTATGCAATTGTGAATGTGATTGTGCCGCATAAGAATGAATCGAAAGTTGACTCATGCAGAACTCGAAAAAATACTACAAAATCCATGGAAAGAAGATGACGACGACATAGATTATGTAATTGTTTCATCAAGTGACTACGAAGAAGAAGATCATGTTTCTGCTAGTGAAACTGAAGACATTCAAGAACTAGATGAAGGAGAAGAGATGCATAATTCACCTGTTGTCACTACTTTGAAATACACTTCGAAAGATGGCACAGAATGGATTAGCCAACCTCCTCCTACAGGCCGGTCTCGTTCGTGTAACATAATAAAATCAATGTTGCATAAAGCGCTAATACCGCCGGGAAAAAGTATTGACGAACCGATTGATGCTTTTCGTTTATTTGTGGACGACGATATAGTCTCTGAAGTTGTTTTACGTACAAACAATGAAGCCAAGGCGATGCTAAAAGGTGTTACTTGGAAACCATGTAACAACATCGAAATTCGTGTTTTTTTCGGTTTGTTACTGAGCGCCGGCCATCTGCGCCCAAATGAAACTAGCTATGATGTATTGTGGAGTGCTGTATACGGGCCACCAATTTTTCGATGAACGATGGGATTGAAAAGATTTAAAAATTTATTGCGATTTATACGCTTTGATAACAAAGAAACTCGTCGTCCACGGAGAAAACATGATAAACTTGCGCCTATAAGGGAAATGTGGGAAAAGGTCAATAATAATTTTTGAAAAGTATTACTTACCTGGAGGTAATATAACAGTGGATGAACAGCTTGTACCTTTTCGAGGTAGATGTTCATTCCGTCAATATATACCATCAAAGCCTGATAAGTTTGGTATAAAGATCTGGTGGGTATGCGATTCTCAAACGTATTATCCCCTCAAAGGTATTCCCTGCATTGGAAAAGAAGGCAATCAAGTTGCGAAATGCCTCGCAAGTAGTGTAGTTGAACAACTAGTAGAACCGTTTTATAATACAAACAGAAACGTGACATTTGACAATTACTTCACGGATTATTTGTTAGCAAAGCGCTTATTGAAAAATGGACTAACGCGCGTAGGAACTGTGAAAAAAAACAAACGTATTATACCGCAAGAATTTTTGTCTAGCAAGAAACGAGATGAAGAAACTTCAATTTTTGGTTTTACATCACATGCATCTTTGGTTGATAATATTGTCAACTATGCATCACAATCAAGGACACAATAGTGATTATAAGAACAAATCAGAAATGGTAATGTATTATAACCACACGAAGTGTGGTGTGGATACACTAGACCAAATGGTTCATAAATACATAAGTAAACGCAAAACTAATCGTTGGCCATTTACATTTTTTATGAACCTTTTAGACGTACTTGGTGTTGCAGCGTATGTTATCTGGACCAATCTAAACCCAGGTTGGAACAAGAATAAACATGAAAAGAGGCGTTTATTTTTGGTATCTCTATCTGAAAGTTTGGTAATTTCTCATATTAGAAGAAGACAATCTATAAGGTTGCAGCTCAGTATTCAGCACTGTATGGATCAGTTTGTAAATCAACCAACTTCTTCAAAAAAATTAAAACTTGAAAATAAAGAAAATATCAGAAGAAGATGCTATTTGTGTCCTAAAGTTAGGGATCGTAAACAAAAACAATGTTGTAGTGCGTGTAAACAAAATATTTGTAACGAACATTCGAAATTATTGTGTAATAATTGCTGTAAATAGCTCTTAATTTAATTGGTGTTTTTCCTGATAATATTAAATAGTTTGAAATCATTTGAGTATATGCATATATATATATATATATACACTGCCCGGTAACGTTAGAAAAATAGCTTGCCCGGATAAGGGTTGAACTTACGGCACTCGACAGCATGCACAGACCAAACAAAAGAAATGCAGCATTAAATAAGGACAAAACTCATTACTTTTTGCCATTGAGAACACACGTACACTTCGCCAAACACCAAATACCAAAATGAAGTAATTGGAGATTTAATGAAACTAATACACGATTTGATTTTCACACCACTTGTTCATCTAACGACTAAAACTAAAGTTAAGTTGTCTATACGCCAGGCGCAGAACGGAGCTAAAACGAAATTTATTAAACGAAATTCATAAAGATGAAAAACGTCACATAAAAATTTGTCGAATAAGATTTATTAGTGTTTTCGACATTTGTACAAACAATGTTTTAATGGGAGTCGGATACTTCGCCGAATGGACACAACGCCGAAACTTGGAGACATCGTCGAAAGGAATTATTGGACATATCACCGAAACTGGACCTAACACCGAAATTACCTGCTGGACACAATGCCGAAAATGGACACAACGTTCACATAGCGACCGGTTTCCCATCAATAAACTGTAAACACGTGTTCAAAATATTTACAATGCCTACGTTATTAAGTCAAATGAACACAAAATGCATACGGTTTTAATGCGATAAAATGAATATTGTTACAAAAAAATTTAATATACACGAAAATCGAAACCGAGATAACCGTTAGTCATTGCTTCTCTTCAACACTATACAAACCCTACTTTAAAAGGAATTAACAATACTAAATACGAGTTAAATTCGAATTCAAGTACGGTGCTTATAACTTAAAGTTTTATTTTAAATTCATATTATACGTAGTTTATCTTAATTTGTGTTTGTTCAGGCACTGTTACTTATAAAAGAGTTTAAAGCTTAAACTTTCACTACCACACTATCCGCTTTAAGGTTAAATAACTTTATCTGCAAAGGTTGCACTTTTGTTTTTATTGATTAGTTATTAGAAGTGATTTCAAGCTTCATTCTGTAAATTTGCATAATTTATGTCGACTCTGTAACTTAAAAACAAGTTCATACCCCCCCGCTAACAGGAGGCATTTGCGGATTGATTACAATTTGTGTTTAGATTGTTCTTATAGAATGTTCTTAGAATCTGAGTAGTTTAAAGTTGAATATAATAGATTGTTTATTAATTTGTGAACACGTGTAGTCTTCGTTGGTTTTCTCCGAAGCTGTGGGTGGTTACTTTTTAAAGACTGTTCTAACATTGTAGTTTTGTACTACATCATCCATCTTTAAGATGACATCTTTTGTGTATTCCTGTGGATACCCTGTAAACGGGAAATGGATATGTTATAGTTAATGTGATTATCTTGCGAAAAAGTAATGTCACAGTTATAATAATTATAGGTATGGTGGTCTGATAAATGTAATCTCGCAACGAACGCCATTACTCCTCATTCTTTAATAAAATGAACATAGATAAGTCAACAAAAATTGTAATAGATAATGGTATCTTCATTATTACTAATTTAGAGAAAATAATATTTATAGTTTTGAAATATGCTATGTCTCCAGTACAATATTTTCTTCTAAACGACGTTTATTAAAAACTATTTATCATAGACATACTATCACATACCAACATAAAATTCAAACAAATTAATTTTAATCACACCAAAGTAAACCGTGACTCACAATCACTTCCAATTTTTGCATACTTTTGGTCATTACACTCTGGCAAACATAACTACTTTACATTTTAAAAAATGATGCAGATTCTTCTTTTTTTATTGCTGTCAGCTGGAGAACAAGCTGCATCCAAAAACGAAGGAGGAAAAATTTTTTGCGTAAGAGATAATTAAAGGCTATTCGAATGTCATATCGAGAATTAAGTGTTCAAGTCTCTAACTCCAAAATCCCACTCCCTACCGTGAAAATTGTTATGAAAATTTAAGTAATTAAAGTACAAGGTATCGAAATCATAAAAGTGGAGGACTATCACTTGTAATATTACAGAAAATTAGCTAGACTGACAGGAAATTATAAACGAAAAATAATAGCTTTTAGAGGGGTTGTTCAATTACATAATGTGAGTACGTTATATCATTGTAGGTGTGTTGTATGATGAAGCTATGTAAGCAGTCAGTAGGTCATCCTTCCACGCTCATGATGACACTTGACCCGTTTATAGCAAAAATTGTGGAACACGTTCTAAAACACATATGAATTTTTGCATATAAAAGTCAAATTATTGTCTTATTTAAATTTTTTACTTAAGAAATATTTTGAAAATATTCTGAAAAGACCTTTCTCTGAGGTGCAGTTTTAGTATCATTGAAACCACTCAAGGTAATAATGAAAAAGTGAAAAAAGTTCATTCTATAAAAAAATTGTTTAAATAAAAGTTCTGAAATAGTTATTTGTACAACAAGTGATGAAAGCTATACTTTTTTTATGAGTAAATCAAGCAAATGAATAAAAAAAAAGATGCATTCACACGAGTTGTACACGTAATTTTTTCACATACTGCCAAATTGAAAAGAATTCAAAAGATAAAAATATATGTGACAGAAGGTGCAGTAATTCCGAAGTTTAGAAACATTTAAATGGAGTCGAGAATTGTGTTGCATTGTATTTAATCGCAGAAAAAAGTATCACTTTCATCTTTATTTATAATTGGCAATAACTTTTGTTTGTATAATTGGTATTTTCTTCTTAGTTAACAGTCAATGCATTGTATTAACACTAGAAGTTACATATAGTAATTGACTGGTTTAAAGACGTTCGATTACGATTTCATAGACACACATTGTACGAAGTGTAAAGAGTTGAAATGTCCGAAAACTATTCAAAAGTCATAGTTTTTATTAGTGTGCAATATTTCCTCAACATGAAGACTTCCTTTAAATAAAATACTTCCTCAGTACTTTCTTTACTTCCTCAACGTGATACTTCATCTACTCCATTAAATAACTGCTACTTCTTCTACATCTATATACATATCGTCGTTGATACGGCAATAGGTTGTATGTCAAAATCAACAAGTTTTCAGGATGTAAAAAAAAATTGAATATTTTTGTTACTTTAAGAGTTATAATTACAGAAAATATAGAGATCAGACTGTGCTATGTTACTTTTATTGTGAATAACAGTTGGTTATGAATAATTATTGTATTCCTTTTTTTATTATTTTTTTGGCACTATAACCTCAATGTGGCTTTTTTTTGACATACGACTTATTGCAGTATCAACGAAGATATGATATTGAGATGATATACCTACATAACTCTGTGGCGTAATTTTCAATAATTAAATAAAAACTCCAATCACCACAAAAATTTAATTTCATTATGTTATTGAGATTACAAGATATACAGGGTGTTCAAACTAAAAGGTTATGGAGCAAATTACCAGAAAACCAGATGGATTAAACAAAAACCCCAAAACACGTCAACTTTGTTTGGAAGCTTCGGCGATTACTCGTATCGAAGTATGTTTCAATTGAGTGTAGTGTAGTGTTTGGATAATACAGTGTGCTCTAACAAAATAATATCCATAATCATCAAGTTGATCATCAAAAGTAAATTATGTGACAGTTACAATTTTTTGATGTTAATTCGGAATGTTCCCAAATGCTTAATAATTTGTCTTTAATGGAAAATTCATACTATTGTTCGAGCTATTGTATCAACTATTTGGGTTCTACTGTTCTATTGTATTTCAACAGCGGACAATATTTCGGTTACAGTAAAACTTTTTGATCTGTGATTATTTTCTGTAATTTTTTGTTCTATTTTTCACGGCTTGCAAACCATTTGTCCAATTACAAGGAAGACGATCGCCGTTAAAATTATTACTTCACCCTCAGATCCTCTTCAATATCAATGGTTATAATGAACTATTTTTTGTAAATTGTTTTTTTTTTTAATTATTTCATCTTTTCAATTACCCGAGTTAATTGGTGTTACTTTCAAAATGAATGTAACTTTTCAGATACGTCACTTTTCGCTTGAGGAATTATCACTAACGAGAAATAAAATTAATTTATTGTTGGAGTTTTAAACTTTAACATAATTTTCTACATCTAGCGCTTCCATGCACTTAAAATCAACAGTTTTCCGAAACACACGCAGATACATGTTTTTTTTTTCAATTTTGTATGATAAATTGTACTCTTAACTTGAAAATTACGTATTCAACGTGAACTGTAAATTCGCAACAACTTGAAATTGCTTATTATCCCAACTGTAATACAAGTTGTAAAATCTATTGTTAACGTAAGACGACGACGATGTCAAAACAGCTAGGGAAATAAGAAAAGTATTTCCCCTTCATTTTCCGCACTTAACAGAATATGATTATATTTGTACTCGCTGTTGAACAAATGCTCTCATCATCTTACTAAACAATAACGGGGTGACAGTACAGTTTTACTAAAATAAGTTTCGAGGATAAGCTTTTGTCTTTAAACACTTCACCCTATTCTGAAAGTTTCTTTATACTATTCGAGGGGTGAAACTTAAAACTAATTTACAAGTTCAGCTTTTAAATATTCTACATTTAATTATTGGAATGCCGGATCTTAATTACGTATGTTATCTAAGATTAACAATTACCGAATTGTGGATTTGTTTTATATGAAGAGGCTTTAAAAATGAGTAATGGATACTAATAACGCGAGCTTACCAGTGCAATTGATAAACAGCTACAATATCAGGCTTAACTGGGGTAGGAATGGGGATTTGCACTGTACGTATATAAATTACGAAGAGATTACTAACCGCCGCTATTGTTTTATGCGCCTTAAAAAGAATGCGTACATAATGCACGTTCATAATTTTCTCTTTACAAATGTACCTGCTTTGTTGTGGCATTTGATCTATGTGTTTACTTTACAAATTGCAACTGAAATCGTAAATTAACATTTCACTTGGCAAAACTGAGGACTCTATTCATTGCTGCTATTTTTTTTTCCGAGTTTGCCACTTGCTATAGTGTGTGAAATTATATTCGGAGGTAAATTATTAAGTAATTCTCTATAGTCAACCATGCTTTGTTCCCGTGAGTATGTCCTGTACTGGTGTTCACTTTAAAGGGATAATCCTTTATCTTACCGAATCAATTGAACAGTTGAATCTAGGGGATTCAAAATGTAAATCCCATTTTCATTAGGTTCATTAGTTATGGCAATTCTGTAAGGTTGGTTTGTTGATGACGTGAAATGGCGATGTTCTATTATTTACTTAGAAGGGTTGAAATTATGGAGGAAACGAATTCATTGAAAAATTCAATAAAAAATAATTAAGTTCGTTGTTAAGCATTGTTTACGGTACTTTTCCAATTTTAATCTCAATTGTTGATTAATTACCCAAACTGTTAGAAAACAATTGTTTGTAAGTTTTTTTCAGGGGGCTTTTCTATACGCTCTTACACTTTTATTAGTTTATTCGTCTTTGTGCACTTTCTGTACTCTCTCACACGTTTATTATTGTTGAGGCGAGGTGGAGTTCTGCGCAAAACGCCTATCAAACAATTAACGTGTTTTACAATATGTTATTGCTATACTTTTTATGCTTGCATCATTAAATCAGAGTGCAATTTGAATTACTGCAAATATTTAAGACAAATCTTCATCATTTAATTTGAAAATTGCGGAAACATTACCAACCAAATGTTTATTACTCTAAATCCTAGAAGTAGTCTGCTCCAGGAACGAGAAATCAATTATTGACTATTTTATTGTAAATTCAGAAAATTTGAAGAGATTGAAGGATGTAAGGGTAAATAGAAACACTGAAATAGGAAGTGATCATTATTTACTAAAATTGAACTCTGGATAAACGCGAAAGGCAAACAAGAGATGGAAAGAAAGAAGATAGTCAAATAAAAAATCAAAAGTTATAGACTGAAAGAGAATCAAACACAAAAATTACAGGAAATTTTAGATAAGAATATTGGCCAAAGTAAAATTGAGAGTAAAGGTATAGAAAGTAAATGGAGACATTTTAAAGAAAGGTTCTAGAAGCAAAGCTGTGGAGTAAAGAAAATTGTAAAAGAAGTGATTGCAAAGTCATGGGAAGAGTTCGGAACCAGGATGATAGTAAACTACTTAGAGCATCAAAAATTGTTTTATAATACATTGAAGCAATTGAAACAAAAGAAATCGTTTAAACTAAGAAATATATGACTAAAACGGGAAGATGATATCCGAAGATATCGAAATAATGCAAATAAGGTGGGAATACTTCCAAAATTAACAGAACTAGGAAATAAAGTAGAACAAGAATTGGAGGAAACAC
The DNA here is from genome assembly GCA_030710515.1 of Abscondita cerata. Lineage (NCBI taxonomy): Eukaryota > Metazoa > Arthropoda > Insecta > Coleoptera > Lampyridae > Abscondita > Abscondita cerata. The sequence goes on from JALBCR010000928.1 coordinate 177,743, forward strand.
AGAACTCACGGAAGGAATTAAGAAACTCAAACTAGGAAAAGCACAAGGGAAAGATCAAGTCCAGGTGAGATGTTGTGATACATGGGAAAAAAAGCTACAGTTTTATAAAATGAAATAATAACACTAAAAGTAATACTGGAATACAGACTGGAATATAGAAATAATACTACCTCTATACAAAAATGGAGACACAAAAGAATGCACAAATTATAGGTGAATTACACTAACGAGTATACACGCTAAGAGAATTATAGAGAAGCAACTAAAAGAGAAAATGGAAAACTTGTTAGAGGAGTCACAGCAATGGGTCCATAGAGGCAGCAGAAGTTTACAGGACCTAATTTTCACAATCAGACAATTAGAAGAAAAAAGAAGGAAATTCATATTTGCTTTATTGACTTAAAACAGTCTTTCGACAGGATAAGGAGAGAGGATGTCTGGAAAAGTCTGGAGAGACGAAGAGTATGTAAAGACCTGATAGACGTCATTAAAGGACTATACAAAGGTAACAGAAATAAAGTAAGGACACACAATAACGATTCAGACCAATTCGAAACAAAAATAGGCGAACACTACAACAAGTAATAAATTACAAATATTTGGGCACAACAATAAATAACAAGGGGGAAATAGACATTAAAATAAATAAGTTGGGAAAAATATATAGCACACTAAAAAATACGTTTCTTGGGAAAAAAGACATTCCAAAACAAATAAAATCGGAGGTATAAAAAGTAGTAAGACTTTCGTTAATCTATGGCAGCGAATCCTGGACGACCAACAGAAGGAACGAGAGTAAAATTACAGAATTGAAAATGACAGTACAACTGAAGGTGAAACCTATCAAGACACTGATAGAAGAGAGGCAACTAAGTTGGATGGGACACTTGCTCTGAATAGATGAGAACATGATAGCGAAGAGAGTATACCAAGCAAGAACAGAGGGGGAGAACATAGTAGGTAGACCAAGAAGGAAATGGGAAGAATAGGTAAAAGTAGCAGCGAAAAATAGAAACTTACAATGGAGAGATGTAAGGAACGTGACAAGAGACAAAGAGGCTTGGAATAAATTAATCAAGAAACGTTAATTACGATTACAAGTGCTTTTTTGCAGTTTTTCAATAATACTTAAAGCACATTCTTTTAATATACTATTTGTTAACGTGAATGACCATTCATCAAACTAAAGCACAGCTGTTTCTATGTTCTTGGACAGGGCCACTGGCACCTGGTTGTAGTTTTTTCTTAGGTGATCTAGTTTTCACAAATAGAGGAGATAAAAAGTGTAATGAAATGAAAAACAAGAAAATGAAGAAGAAGAAAATACCTATTGCTCGACAAACAAACTAAAGGATAAATATTTGAAGAGAAGAACAGAAAACATTTTATTATTCTTCTTTCACTTTTGTCATTTGGATTGTTGCACCTGACTTTTAGTAGTCTACCTTGAACTCTCGTTTGTTTGTTTCAAGTTTTACGCATTGATGAAACCTTTTACTTTAGGGGGCGAAACTTTAGCAACTACGGTTACCATTTCTACACGGTCCAATCCCGGAATACGTTTTCGTTTTAACAACGATTGTTTTGTTTCAAAAGTCAAGTTTTCAGATAAACTTTGATGACCAAATATTAAACGATACGTGCAACAATATGAAAAAAAATGACGAAAATTTATGGAAACTACAATCGAAACAAATATTGCTGTTACCCCGGTTAAGGATTAAAGTAATAATAACTCACCAACATTTTTTGGTTACAGTTTTTTCAAGTTTTGCATTGATCATGAAACTGTTCTTAATATATTTGGATTGGTGTCACTACTTATTGGATGACCCTCGTACTGTTTAATGTATTTACGTTTGTTTTTTTATTAGTATATCATTTTATTGACTTAGTAGCTTCGTTGTAACAAAATTGTCTTTTGAGATTTGACCATGTCGAAATGGTAACCGTAGGTTTCCTATTTTTTAAGTCACTCTGATTATGCGTCTTACGATCACGATGGTGAACGAAACGTTGGCAACTACTGCCACTTTGAGACGTTACAATCCCGGAAGACGTTTTACTGGTTATTCACTTTACGTCATAACATTAATATTAGTCAGAAATTTTGTCACATTTTATTTTGGTATTATTTTTGGACAGTTACATTATTTTAACTAATAGTCATAATAAATCTCATTCTAATGTTTTTTAGATCGTCTTAAAAGTCTTGCTCACCCACCTTTGCGATTTATTCGACAGCGCACCTTTGTACAATCGTAAATTCACACTAAGGTTTTCTCATTTCTGAAGAGTCTCAAAAGGACAAAATAGCTGTCGAGTAATTCTCAGCGATCGTGTAAGCAGTTACCCCGATCTACCTGAAAATTTTAAAATTATATCGTTAGTTTCTTCATTGTAAAACTATTATCGGAGGCAACTCTCTAAATATGCTCATGTTTTTCTTCTACACATTTTTTAACTACGTTTTCAGTTCAACAATTTGAATATTGAGTTAGCTTCGATTTTCTGCAATTATTTTACTGTAATTATTCATCCATTTCTCGAGTCGCTTAATTTGCCACCTTATTCAGTTTTAACGAGTTAGAGAAATTTAATGTTAGAATCACGGTTGAAACATACACAGAATATACTTTATGTAGTATATATAAAAAATAATGAGTAAATGTATTCTAAGTACTTTTAGCTTTGAAATTACCATTCCTCTTATTTCTCGCGCATAATTCAAGATAATTGGCGCGATTGTAGTTTGAAATACAATCTTTGACGCCGAAGAACTTGCGACAAAGGTTATTAGCGTCAGTGTATCCGAAAGCGTTGATAAATTAATTAAATTAGTTCTTTGACAAAATGCCATTTTCATTAGATTATTTCGGGAATAATTGCATTTAATTTACAAAGAGTAGCGCATTAATAAAATACTGGAATCGAAGAGCGCCGCGTACTCTATTTTAATCCGATCTATAGATTTGGTGGTTCACTTAACCCAATTAAACTTCAAACACCTTAAAATTTCATAACAGTTCGATGACTACAGTAAATTTTACCTGAAAATGCATGAGCAATAAGCTACTAACTGCAAAATATCTGGCACGTCTCCAGAATTACTCAATCTGCCAAAATAAAAACGAATTTAATGCTTTCCTATTCAAAACAATGAAAGGATGAATTGGGGTACCCTATCTGAGACATTCGGTTACAATAGTGTCGTTACCACTTAGTGGAGAAGTTGGGCCGAACAGGGTGGAAGATGAATTCGATCGATAACGGGGTCACAGAACGACAGTTCAACTCCCCGAACTCCAGACCCGGACGGGAGCCCCGCACTACGTATAATAAATAGGTCATACAAAGATAAACGAATAGTTCTTTTGTGCACCTACCACGTAATTCTAACAACCGTTTAACCTATAGTTACTGGAATAAAAAAGGCACAAATCAATAAAACGTTTTTGTACGCTTTACGGAAAACTTCATCATCTAAATTATAATGAAAAATTTTACCTGTCATATTTATATTTGGTAAATGTGGCTAGACTGACAGGTAATTTTCTTAAGTGGAGATTGCTGCGTACAAAACAAACTTTTAGATTCGTAGAAAATTAATGTAATGTGTTTTTGCAGCCGTGTCTAAGGAAGACCCAGAGGACCACGTCTCTGGAAAGTTACCGTATAATGGTTACAGTGACGAATTTCTTGACCGACTCGAACCGAACGGTAACATTCCTGAGGGAAAAGCTGATCTCAAATACGGTGAGTTTTTATCTTCTAATTTTTATTTGGAGCTAATTACAAGGCGCAAAGAGCTTTCGCTGTGCATTTTCGGACATCAAAACTTTGTGTAACTAGATTATTACAATATAACTTGTTCCCTTGTCTATACAATTTGCTTTTATTTAATTTGAAACTTTACCGAGACAAAGAAACAAAGAGAAAATTACTTTCTGCTATACAGTAAAATTAATTTTATTTTTTTCCATTTTATCGTTCAAAAACATACACTTTGTTGTATTTTTACAAAACTTTTTGGTCATATTATTTTTGTTTAACTTCTTTTGACTGTTTTTACACGTAGGATAAGGAGTCATTCTCGAAACTCTTTAAATAAAATTTTATCTTTCGTATGGTGAACGCGATGTAATTGTCGTATCATTACAATTTCTACCTTTAACTGCTTGCTGATATCTAAACCACGTCTAAAGGAACTTCTTTTGTAGTATCTATAACGATTTTACATAAAGCTCTGAAAATGTACTTTCAATTTTGAAGCTTTGTTTACTAAATCGATTTAAAATGTTGGAAAACAAAATTTGTTGGCATATTTACTCCACTTTCCGAAGATCTTTATCGTTTTTGGGATTATTCCTTTAAGGCCTCTCTAATTTTTTTAAAAAGTTAGCGAAAAAAATTAAATCTAAATCAATTTGCGTCCATACAATTTTTTTCTATAACTTGTTTTTTTCGAATTCTTGCCAAAAAGAGTTACCTACCAAAAAAACACTCGTAATAGTTCGATAAAATACAGGGTGGGGCACTACCAACGAATTATTCTGTAGCACTGAAACTACAAATAATGTAAGAAATCTTAAGGGATACATATATCGAGATTATTTGAAACCACATTTTAAAAATATTTTCGATCGTACAGGGTGCTCCAGAAACACGTACTATATCAAAGTTGGGTTATTTTAAATTGAACACCCTATATTTTTTTTTATTTTTGAATTGTAGGATAAAGAATAATGTATGTTCTTTAACATATCCCTATACCAACTTACATCCGTTTCTGAGATAAATCGATTTTACGTGAATTGCAGACCCTCCAAAAAAATGCAATAACTTCAAGATAAATAAGAACAAGCAACTTTGTTTTACATCACCTTACTAAGAACCTTCAACATCCGTTTTGCAATATTTACTATTATGTTATGATGTACAGAGTGTTTTAAATACTTCCGCATAACGCTAACGACTTAAAACTTAAATAACTTGCTTAACTTAAATAGAAAACCCTGCATTTCTATAGCTTGTTGGAATCAAGAACAAGTTACCTTTCGATCGGTATTAGGGTTACCAACCCCTATCTCTGATAGTTTCGAGATATTTTAAAATTTACTACTTTAATAATTTGCAATTTACTGGAATTTAAGTTACCTGTGAGATATCAGTAAAATAAACATTATCTTGCAGCAAACATTTTTAATGTATAGGCCAATCCAGCTTTAAATATTAATCTTAAAAAATTCTTTTCAGAACAAAATAACAGAAATGTGCTCATGACTTATGCCGGACTCTAAGAGTCAGTCGAATCACGCCCACCTGTTACAAACAACAGCAACCGTTATTAATTTCAGCAAAAATCGATGACACTGTAAACATTGGTAACTTTGTTAAAAAAAATCTAAATGATTTCCGAAATTATCGTACTACTATTAGAGCGATGTGTATTACATTCTTAGTTAACAGGTTAAAGTTTGTCAATGTTTACAGTATGATCGATTTTTGATGTACCAAATAACTGTTGCTGTTGTTAAACATCACTAAATTGTGACCGGTGTGCGTAATTCGACTGACTCTTAGAGCCCGGGATACTAGTTATAAGAACATTTTTGTTTATTTTTCTGAAAAAATAAACAGAAACTGAATAATTTGTTGGTAGTGTCTCATCCTGTATAATACACATTTTGTAGCAAATTTAAGTTTATATGAAAATGCATTTTTTAAACTTTTTTAGAAAATCTCTTGTTATTTACCATATTGTTTCAGATTTTTAAAATCGTTTACTGTTTTTGAGTTATTTGCATATAAACTCAAGTTTACATTAGAGACCACATAGTTGTTACACCGAAGTATATAGCCCAGTCAATGCAAAAGGTCTGGAAGTTTTGAAACTTTGCATATACTTAGATCTTAAGGTCCTCAATGACCACCTGATTTTGCGAACACAACATGACGCCGCTCATGACGCCGTTTTGAAAAAAGGGCGCATGAAATTAGAAAATTAGGCATAACTAAATACCTTACCGTACGTTTTATTAGAAAAATACCTCTTATTCAAAATTATTCCTTATACACCGTGTCCCACGTAAGACGGCCATTGGACCTTTATGGAGATTAAATCAATTTGATTTTTTGCAAATTTGTAGATTTTCATAAAAAACTATGCTCTTGAAATATAAATATAATGAACCGGAAGTGGACATTAACTTCGTTATTTTAAACGGAACATCCTACATTTTACTTAAATATTATACCCAGCATAAAATTCTGTGAACGATGATACCATAACTATTTGTTTATTCCAAGTCTAACCGTTTTTGCGTTATTCAATTTTTTCTAAATGTTTGGTCGCCTGCAGACAATTTCTTAAAGTCGCCTATCTCACGTAATATTTTTTGTACCAATTTTCAAGGTACCAATTTTAGGTTATGTTTATATCACGTTTTAATGAAGAGTTTTACACTTCATTTTACTGTACTTTTGTGTACACAGTAATAGTAGATTATTTTACTAGGAGTTAAACAATATCATAGTTGAGCTTAAAAGTTTACTGGCGAGGCCATAGCCGAGACAGCAAATTAAGCGAAACAATTATATTTTTTTAAGTCCAAGTGAAATATATTATTTTTTCTTCAAGCGTTTATTACTAGTTTTCATGTGTTATTTTCAAATTTTCGAGATTCTCGAGTGTTCTCTAGTGACGTTTTATTCTCGACGAATCAAGTTGGTACTTTACTGTTACATTCATAATATGACATAACCGAGGTACCAACCTCTAAATAGTTATGAAAATAAAAAACTGTTGCTTTTTAATGTTTAGTTAGACAGTAAAAAGCGTTTTTAGTGTCTGTCAGTAGTTCAATAATATACCGTTTTATTGTCGCTTGAAGAAAACAATAATTAAATCTATTCAATTCCACGGCCTGCCCATCCCAGGCTAGTTTTTTATTTAACACTCGTTATAATATTTGCTCATTAGTGACAAATATCATTGTATTTGTTTCCTACACTGATATTTCTTGTACATTTAACGACAAACAAACTTGTTGGAATAATGCGTTAATATAATAGATTAATGGCCGAGGCCAAAAATAAAACGAGGGTGGGAGTAGTAGACATCAAATTTTTGGAGACTTCATTATTATAAATAAGATTCATTGAAAATAATTATTAATAATTTATGATCAATGAAGGTTATTATGGTAACTGTGAAAAGAAAATGTTTGATAGATAGCGCCATTCTACATTGGAAAATAATAAAGACGGCGAGAAAACACATACTTTTCGGTTCTTTTTGAGTATTAAGAATTGGCTTTTTTCTTAAAAATATTTTTAATTTATATTATAAAATAGATTTGAGATTGACTTTCATAAATTGCTTTTATCTTTCATGTGTCCGTAGTCTTTTATTATTAACTATTTTTTCTATTTTTGCTATGGGTGGGTATTATGAATTTATGAAAAAGAATTCTATAAATTCGTTCATAAATAATACCACCACATTCAAAAGGGTTATGAAAATATTTCCATTGTTATATGCAAAAGAAATTAACTGTTATTATGAAATAAAAACGTAACATAAATAGGGGTTGCCCGTAGCTCAGTGCACGGGGTGGGTCGCGAGATGTTTTGCTTTCGTGAAATGGTAAGGTAGTAGTAAATTATTACAAAATCGTCAATAACAATTGATAAATTAGTCAAACTCAGGAAGGCGCCAAACGAACGACAACGTTAAATAGCTTCAGTCCTGTTGACTTACCTTAAGAAAGTACCATCACAAGTCTGTTAAAGTTAACATAAAGCTATCGTTTATTACCCGACGTGAAATAGAAAAGGCTTGTTACAAAGAAAAATGTACAAGACATAAATTTATTAAACAAAGTTTATACGAGATTGATAGTACTAAAATAGTGAAAAATCAAATTGATCACGTCATCGCTAATTTTGATTAATAAAACAATAAAATGTTTTCTGCGATCATACAAATCAATACGAAACAGTATGTCTATTGCAAAACCTTAACCTTGCCCGTCTTACATTACTGTCTCAAAATACGCTCAAAATTTCAGTTTCATTTACATAGTTACAAGAGATTGTTGTGGCAGAACGGGCGACGATGAAAACGAAGACGAGAAGTCGAATCAAAATAATTCTTTTTAATAACGCCAGAAACTGGCATCTCAATACAAAAAGTTTTTTTTCCTAACATTGCTAAACTGGGTAAGGACTTCAAGTTCACAGTAAACTTCATAAGTTAAATTTTTCGTTCATTTGAAGAAATCTAAATATACGCAGAGTTGCGAAACGGAGAAAAACACCCGTAACTAACTTCAAACATGAGTCATATTTATTCCTGATACCCATGTTTGTGCTTTACACACGTAACTAAAATCTGTTAGAACCGATCGTCGACAACCATAAAACGGCAATTTTGTCTAGTATAATTGTTCAAACATTTGTATAAAGTTCTAGAAAAGTTACTTCCTCTTGTCACCGTGTATAACTTCTGTATCTGTTTTTGTTTTTCATTATACAGTCCACACTACGTTACCGCACAGTAGGTTTTTTAACAATAACAGGTGTGTTTTTACTCTTATTAATCATAATCACACTTCTCAAACATCATATTGTCCTCAAAATTTCTGTGTATTCGTTTTTAATTCGCTACAATCGCATCGTGTCTGTTATTGTGCTGTGATATTTTAATATTTACTAGGTACTCTACTCTTTGTTCAACTATGACCTGTGCTGATAAATTAAGTAATAATTTAGGCACAAGCAACTGAATAGGTAGCTGTCGTAGTGTACCATAAAATTTTGACAGTCGTAGCACCGATCGTTCTTTGCATGCGATCCACCAATTTTACGTGGTAATTGTCGTTATTAATTTACTTGAAACCAAATTACGTTAGGTACCGGACCTTGGCCGATTATCTAGATAGTTTCAAAGCGCAACACGATTTAGCAATACTTCGAAAGATCTTTCAAATTGACAGAAATTCTTTAACATACATAAAACGGGACAAAAATAACGAATAACATGCATAAAAAGAATTAACTTAGCTTGTACATAGGAAGTTTTCGGTGTTCGAACGTTAATAGATAGGTGTGGCAGCTCTCTTATCCAAATCAGACAGTACTTAGTTTCAAGCGAAGAAGGGAACACAAGATGGACTCCGGATTGATAACAGTTGCTGAACGTGCTCACAATGAACCAGATAACAGTATTATCTTGTCTGGTGTCATTGGCAACGAAAGGGGATCCAACGTAGATTTAAATTCCCACGATGGCGATCTTCACTAATAATATCTAGACCCAGCTTCGTTATGTTAAGTAATTTTCGAATTATTATTCATACGCCAGCATAACAACCATCAAGAAAGAGAAAACGAAAAAAAATGTGTCTGCAATTGATAGATAACCGCGATAGCGAACGAATTTATGAAAACGTAAAAGTATACTCACACACGAACAGGAGGTGAAAACTTACTGCCTTGTTGTACGGGATGCTTTTACTTTAGTTTATACTAAATAATTAATACATGTGTAGCTGCTCGAATTTCAGATGATGTTCATGTAGCACCTTTAACAGACAGGTCAAGAAGAAGGAAATGTGTCTTTTGGATCGCATAATGGGGAAATTGCCGATCCGGCAATTTTAAGAGTTTCTTCTCTACTGCATAAGTGTAAACACAGTTGTCTATACTGTAGGGAGGTTTTGATTGTCAAATCAATTTTTAATTACGAATTTTTGTTTATTCGTAAATAATACCGTCACAAAACTATTCACACTTGTTTCCAATTTGAAGAACTTCAAATCTTGGGGTAGTTTTTAATAAGTAAGTTATATAGTTTAATAATTCTTTTCCTCTACTGTATAAACTTCATTAAGATTCTCTATGATCCATGTTTTCGTCTATTTTTCATCACAGTTGTGTTTTTTTAACTTCTTCATTTGTTCGTACGTCCTGTTTCTTTTTTGTTACTGCTCTCTACTTTAATTATTCTTCTTGGTGAGTGGCTATAGATACATATTTTAAAATTAACTTTTTTTCATATAGCTTTTTATATACTTGTTTTATAGGTACAATTTATACCTTGTTTGGTAGATAACTCGTTCTTTTGATTTAATAGGTCCTGTACGTCCACCTATTGATGGATAACTCTGCAAATGCAATTATACGCTTTTATTTTTGTTCGTTGTTTTAAGGTTTTGATTTTTCAGGTATTGAAGGTTTTATGTAAATTTCCTCTTACAATTTCCCCTAGATACGCCAGTTAGTGCAAAAGCTTCAATCATAACATTATTGCAATAAAAATCTCTAATTTCACGCCCGTTTTCTGATTTCCTATTTTTTCAATATTTTTTTTTTCTTTTTTTGTTTCTGTAAATAGGGAGTTTGATATTAAATTCTGTCGTGTGTGTCGTTTGTATTTGATCTCATTCCGTTTGGAGTCACTTCTGCTAACGTATTCACACCAAAATTTGAAGTACAAAACACTGGTTTTGAGGTGCCAATAACTATCCTTCACCTTTTGACTTTAGTTACTGTCTATTACTACTATAGTCGCCCGTTCTTATGTAAACGCGATATCGGAAACTGTATTGGTTCAATTTCAATTAAGTTTGATATTTCGAGTATTTTTATAATAACGACGATTCGGTTAGTTTTTTTATTATAGTATATTAAAGAACTAGTTTCAGAAGACGCATTTTATAAAACGAGTAGCAGCGGGTTTTTGGAAGTACGAGTTGCTAAAATGCCTTCTTTATACTATTTTTTTCTATTTTGGGCTTTTCAGATTGATTTTAAAATAAAATTTCGCGAGTTTTTAATTTAGGGAATTTTGAAGTATAATTGCTAGGGTAGCAATATTTTCATTAAATTTTGGTTTAAATGCTATAACATTTATCATACGTTTATTTAAAAAAAAATGGGTGGAACTAAAAATAAGTAGATAAATAAATCTACTGAACATGGCTTACCACCGTTCGGAATAAAAATTGTTTTGTTTCTATAAGAGAACTCATTTTGGTGCTTTTATAGCTCTGTAAGCGACCCAAAATAGAAAAAATAATAAATAGGTATAATTTTCAACATTTTTCAGTGGTGTTTATTTAACGATAATTCTAATAATATTAATTATTATTAATTTAAAAAAATGAATCAAAAATTGTTCTAAATTACATGTTTTACAACTTTTATTTAAACTTTATTTCCTAAAATTATTAGTTTGAAAGTTTCAAGTGTGTACGTCCCACAACGTACAATAATGTAAAACTGGCAACTAATTTCAATTAACTATAGTACACCTCTAAACATAACATCTACAAAGTGCTCTATAATTTCTAGAACTCTAGACCAGCACTTCGCGCAGTAAATTTAATTAAACCTTCAAAATAATTACTTGCGAAACTAAAATCACCACGTAACGGATTGACAGGTGACTTCACAACTACCCTCGTCTTCATAAATTTACTTGGTAATTAAACAAGAATTAGAATGTTATCCAACAAATGTCGTTTCTTCTTGCGGAAAAGGTTGTGGTGATGGTTAATTTAACAGCGTAAATTAAAACTTATCAATCAAATACGTTGGGAATTCCCTTCTGCGCAATTTATTTGGTATATGGCCTTAAACAAAGCTCATCTACATCATCGTATGAGTAATTCAAATCGTAATTTATGATTTAAGGAGGCGCCTTACATTAATTTCCGCACTTCAACCCCTTCGGAACGTTCACCTTCGTAATCCATGAGTCACTAGCGGTTTTCTACGATCCTATTTATTACATACAAAAACCACCCCTTTAATATACAATTACGAACATGATGCATATTAATGTCATCGAATTAGACTTGCGGACGCCGAAAGAAGGTGTGGTCATTACTAATTAGGTCAAGTCGGGGATGATGTAGTGTTTCGTGTTTCGTTCATAGCAAAATTGGTTTATCTTTACATTTGTTTTGATTCATTCTTTATTTTTAACTGCCTGTTTAATTACTGAATAAATATTGCACCAGTCATTCTGGCATACAATTACCTTCGTTCGCGGTCTTAGGTGATTCATTGTTTTGTGTCGTTGTTGTCAGTGCTGGAAATGCTCTATTTTTTTATTATTTTTAGTGAATTCTTATCATAGGTTCCGTAATTTTGTCTTTTTGTTAAATTTGTCTTACGATTGGGTTTTGGAAAAATGAAAAAGAATTATCGATTTGTTAAAATAAAAACATCTTCCGAAGTTTAAAAAACGGTCTAAATGTGGGGAAATAATTTAGTGAATCATAATTCGAATTTAGCATTAACATTATTGTTCACAGATTTTGTCCGACATAACATAATAATATAGAGATCATCAGAGACATTGGATATATATGATGGGATAGATCAGAGGTTCCCATACTTTTTTTTCTCATAGACCACTTTAAACATTTTGCTGGATCTGGTGGACCCCTGCAGCTATTACATTTACTAACTTACTTCCAAAACCCGAAAAAGTATATGTCTATGTAAATCTGTGTTGTGGCTATTTTTCAATCAACTATGAGTTGAAAGTTTTCGAAAAAAGGTGAGAATTTATATTGCTTTGATTATGCTGTGAGTATTGTCATTCAAGCTAAGTTTCAAAGCCAGTCTAAAAGCGTCTTCATCCAACAGTTGGATTCCTACTTTACTTTTTGTATTCTAAGATTGACTCACAGTACAAGAAACCAATAATCTCCCACTTCGGAGTGGTAAAAGTAAAAATAAATATTTTCTTGTTTTGTAGCTATTTATTCAAACACAAAAATTACTACACTTTTAATTATGTTGTTATAACAGTCTTAGTAGAATCAAAATTTAACATCAAAACTAATAATGATTATTATTTTAAAACAGTCGCAATATAATCAAAACTTTGATTATATTGCGACTGTTTTTAAAATAATAATCATTATTAGTTTGATGTTCTTTATCTCAGATTACCATTGTAATCTGAGATAAAAGTTATAATTTTAATGGGAGGGATGTACTTGGTGAATTGACAGCAAATTATCAATATTTGGCTTGAGTTTAGTTAAGTATAACCGTAAATCTCCTCGCTCTGTAATATTTAATCTGCTCCGTTTTTTGTCAACAAGTTTGTTACGGCACTAAAACTGCGTTCGACAAGATATGACGAAGGAAACGCTATGAGAAATTTTTGCACAATTCCCCACAGTCCTGGATATTTTTCAGGTATTTGTGCCTGCAGCCAAAATGATTGATACCCTCTTTTGAATGCTACTTTGAGCTCCTCATTAGTGCTAAGCTCGAGTAGCTCTTCTTGCAGTACCACATTTTCCACTTCAGTTTCATCATATGGATTTATTATCCATGGTGGTATATCCATCGACAGAATGTCTTCAAATCTGATTTTAAAATCATCATACAGGGCAATCAAATGTTGAACATACGTCTGAATATCTTCGTCGAGGCATTCTACCTGCGATAAATTTGGAAACTGGGAAAATTCACGTCGACCAATATTTTGCTTCATAAGTTTCAGTTTACCAAGAAAAGCTGAAATTTCACTCTTTGTTTTTATCAAATTGAGGCTGTCCCCTTGTAACTGTAGGTTGAGGTCATTGAATTTTTGAACAAATCTGTCAAATACGCAATGTCTGCTTTGAAATTCATGAGGTTTTCTTTAAAACAGGATCTTTAGTGTTCAGAAACTCTAAAACAGAGTCGAAAAGCAAATAGAATCTTGATAGACATGCACCTTTCGACAACCAGCGTACTTCGGTATGTAGCAGCAATCGTTGGAAGTCCTCATCATTTTCTTCGCACAACTGTGCAAATAAGCGCGTATTTAATGCATTGCTTCTTATTTTGTTAACTGCATTAATCACAAATTGAAGCGCTTGGTGCAATCTATCACTCAATTTTTCGCTACTAGATGTTGTCGGTGGATGACACAGTGAATTGCAATTACCTCTGGTATAATCCTTTTAAGATGACTTATAAACCCACGATATCGCCCGACCATGGCAGGAGCTCCATCTGTTGCCACCGAAATAATGTTTGTGAATGCAATTGATTTTTCCGTAAAAAATCATTCAGAACATTAAAAATTGATTCACCTTTAGTGTCAGTCTTCAAAGTTTTCGCGAATAGTAACTCTTCAAACATTTGTTCGCCTTTGATAAATCGAACATATGCCAATAATAATGCTTCATTGCCAGGTAAAGTTGACTCGTCCAGTTGAATAGAAAAATGAGTTGTTTGCAGATAATTACACAAGAAACTTTCAACATCAGAGCTCATTTCATCAATACGTCTTTGTACAGTGTTGTTACTCAAAGGAATTCTTTTAAGTATGTCAAATGAAGATTTGTGCAGGACAGTTTTAAGACCTCTTCAACAGCAGGCAAAATTAACTCCTCTCCAATGGTATGCGGTTTCCCAGATTTTGCTATAAGTAATGAGATATTGTAAGATGCCCGCAAGCCATCGTCGTTGCTTTCAGACGTTGAAGCGAACATACTATGCACGGTGGGTCTCTTTTCATACTTTTCCTTCAATGTTTGGAAATATTTCAAATCCTTACCTATTTTGTCAGGATGACACCTTCTTAGATGATCTTCCAGCTTCGATGGTTTCATAGAGTCATTGCTCAAGACTTTGTTGCATAAAAGACACATGGGCAATCGCTTGTCTGTATTTGATGGAAGAAAACCAAATTTCAAATATTCAACACTGTACTGTCGACACTTCTTCTTAGATTCAGCCATGTTTCGTATCAATTACTTACCTGTAAATATGAAAAAATGTTTGTTAAGTAATCTTAAAATGATTTAACAAACATAATAGAAGTGGCTTTTAAGATACAAGTTGCTAACAAATAGATAGGTAGGTACTTACTTTTCCAACACTGGCAAACAATAATATCAATTCACTTTAATTTTCAAAAGTCTGAAAACTACTTCCGTCACTGGTGAACACTTATATAGGTACACTTTCTTTTTGAAATTCCGGAAACAACTGAGTAATGTTTATCATTCGCATTCGTATTTATATTAAAGAAAAATCCAACAAGTTCATGCAAGTTCAGACACGACTTTAACTAGGCGGGCGGGCGGCGCGGCATCGGCGAGTCTTGACACGCTCTTTCTGAATATGGAATATGCAAGTTCTTACAAAAACAATTGCTGAGCTTCTTATAATATTGTCTTCCTATATTCATAGGAGAAGTCAAGCTTCTTATAATATTGTCTGCCTATATATATTATTGTCTCCCTTATTCATAGGAGAAGTCAAGTCGGGTCACCTAATACATTTTATAGACCCCCGTTAACGAGTTGTGGACCCCATTTTTTCCACGCAAACGTAGATCCCTATCGGGCTTCCGTGGACCCCTTGGGGTCCACCTGGACCACTTTGGGAATCTAGGGGATAGATGGACTGGAAGTTTTATTGTAAGGATATTATATATTGCCAATTTAACAGGAATCGAAGACCTTGTAACCTTTACTTCTCAATGTTTACTCCGAAAAAAAGAGTGGTATTAACAGGCATTGTTAACGGTACGCAGATGGAACGGTAGTGATTTGTTTTGTTTGAATTTTCCGTTTTGAATGGTTCGATCTATTTGGAATATTGTTCAACATTTATTGAACCCGGTTTGGTTTCGAAAACAAGTTCATCACTTTGCGAAGAATTTAAAAAGAGAATTTTAAAATTAAATATTTGTTATAATTTAAGATACTCAAAGAGAAAGACATATTTTGTTTAAAAATATAAAGCATTCAGGTAACGGGCAGTTTGGAGTGGATGTGGTGTGAACATTGTATGGAAGGCAAATCGCTACTTATTTATATTTTCTGTTTTTGTCGATTTCATTATATTATTATTTTGCGTATCTGGTCTTGTTTCATTTCACACATTTTTGTTCTATATTTATTTATTTTTTTTGTTTCATTCCCTACCATTTTTTTTCATAAATTTAAATAGGTACAATTATATAAATACATATTTTCAATCGGAATGTAAATTCTAATGAAAGCAGTTCCGAATTTTCAGACTAAATATTTTTTACAATTACAATATTGTTATTTCATGCTTGTGTTGAATAAAATTCTTATTTGGTATTTGGGCTTCATACGACTTCACGTGAATTTTGCATGATGATCTCCGGTTCGTCTTGGAAGTGAATGCACTATAAATATCAAACTGACGGAAGTGAAAGAAGAGTAAAATACCACCGTCACATAAGAACACCAAGATTCTTCAAGTCGAAGAAAAGAACGACGTGAATTTCAGTTTATTAATTAGACTGCATTTGACAGGCACAAACAGACAAATTGGTTTCCAAGTTCTGAAAAAACATGGTTCTTAAGAAATAGAAAAGACCAATTGTCATAATACACTTGGTGTAGATATACGTATTTATGGCCAAATTCTTGCAGATTGTTAATTCTGCATTTTTCTGTTGGTTTAAAAATCTTGTAAAGAACTTGTTCTTTTGCAGTCAGTTTACTGGTACTGTCTTATCTTCTACGACTGGGTTTGTTACATACAGAGAGCGCCAATAGAAAAAAATAGTGTCGGTTTATGGGTTAAATAAAACGGCTATCATAAGCACACCTCAGTTTATTTATGACTTTAAAAACGACCGATGATTGCCATTTTGGCGTTAACGCTTTTAACACAGTTTTATATTTCTTCGCTGCTTAGTTGCACAACCGATACGTTCGGGAAAAGACCGCGTAAAACAATGTACACGCCTGGTGACTTTTACAGTGCCGCCAACTCAGTACAGGTTTGGCTTCCCACCAGGGACGTATTCACCAAAATTTCACGCATAACGAATTTTTAACGTAACAGGTTGATAAGTAAGCATGTGCTGCTACATTTTAAGCTCTTGTTATGTAATGAAAGATGGACACAATTCACCAGGTTGTTTTAAATAGTACCATTATGATATATAGGTAATTGAGAATAAATAAAAACCTTTTTTGATCTCATAAGTACTTAATGAAATAGACAATCACGTGACACTAATTATTTTAACAATATCGCTAGGAATATTAATTATACAAAAAAAATTTAAATGGAAAGTTGTAGTCAATTACATTATGTAAAACTTCTTCTTTTTAAGTCGAATTACACTTTCTATACGATATTATATGTTTATTACTGTCAGGGCTATGTGGAGTTCTGCACTAAACTAATATCACTACAGTTATAGTTAAATAAGGATTATATGATTACCCGATCTCTATAATTACTTTATTGAACGAAAAATTGTTAAAATAAAACTGGTGGCCAGAGAAAAAGATTTTCTTATTTAATTTTAATGAACTCACTCTAATCTAAATCCTCTCTGTTTTTATTCAAGTTGTAAAGTAAAAATACAGTTTTATAAAAGTATAAGGGTTGTTTTCGGACAGAAAATACGTCTAAGTGTGATGTACTTCGATTTGCAATAAAAAGGCTCTTGAATTCTCGTTTTATGTGCTGTTATTTATTGTTAGTGTATATTTATTAAAATGTCCATTAAGTTCTATGCTTCATGTCGTTTATTATTAATAAAATTATTCTCCATTAGGTATTTTTATGTGAGTGAGTCAATTAATTTTTCTTCAGTAATTAATTTTTATTTATTAAGGTAGAAACACATTGTTCTGTATTTAAATGAACGGCTTGCACATTCATCGGATGTTACGCGTTCTGACGCGTTTTGCTGTGTTATGTCGCAACGAAATGCGGTCTAACCGGATTTTCGTCAGACATCGACAGAAGCATCAGAACCCTTTCAGCTGTTGTACTAATCGTAAGTGGAAATACATTTACTTAATAAAAATGTGCCTAGACATCCTGAAGTGCATGTGAAGGCGATTTTTATCTTTAATAAGTAAATTTATTCGCCAAATGCTTTTCTATTTCATTTATTTTGTGAATCCAAATTCTTGGATGTTGCAGAACAAACAATAGCCGTTTCAAATCCGTTCGATCACGAACTTGAGAAGATGCTAACAAAAAATACCTATTTTCGTCACATCATAACGCATCACAACACAACACGTCAGAACAATGTATTTACGACGCGTCACATCATAACACATCACAACACAACAGAATGATGTGTTTCCTCCTTTATTACACTAGAATCACATAAACATTTTTGCTTACATAATTGTACTCCTATCTACGATTTTGTTGAATAAATTTAAATTTTTTTATATAACCGGAGATTTGGTTAGGGAAAAAGTTTGTTTCAAGTTTTTCGATTTTTTAAGATTTTGTCCCAATGAAGCCCCTTGATGAAAGCGGGCAAAATATTTAATAACACGCACCGGTAAGTAATTTTCAATTTACAATTTGGAACGATGAGCGATAAGGAAGGTAATTTAAAACCTTGAATATTTAATCATTAGTGCTTATTAAGTTAAAACTGCATTGATTATCTTAAAAAATTGTAATGCAATAACAAAATTTTCATACTACATTTTAATATTACTTTATTCATGTGGAAATAAGTAATTTTTTTTAAAAGTGCTTTATTTGTCAGAGCAAATATATGTACTAAGTTTATATTGCTTTTTCTTAATGATCTCTTCATTAAAGAAAATAATAATAATAATATTTATTTGTTTAACTCGTCAAATATAAATATATGTAATATTAAAATAACTATAAAAATATATCATATTAAAATTGTGTTCCACATATTAGTTAACAAGTTTATATAAATCATCAGAATATTTATAATACTCCTCATAATCATAAAACGCCTTAGGTAGCAGAAAGTTTTGTAGAAAATGGTTGAGTGGTAGTAACCTTATCTCGGATGGTAGACTATTAAACAGTTGTTGTGATTAATATTGTGGTCCATATTTTGACTTCGTTAATCTACAGTAATCCACTCTAATATTTTTGCTATTTCTTGTGTTGTAATGTGTCAGATTGATATGTAAAATTCGATAAACTTTTCCTCGCGCTACACAAACTTTCCAAAATAAAAATGCTGGGTAGTGTCAGAATATGGTGGATTATAAATGCTGCTTTACAGTCTTCTTTGTATCTAAGTCCCGCAACAACACGAATTGCTCTCCTTTGGATCTTGAATACATCCCGCCAATGTGGCGAATAACCCCAAGTTAAAATAGTGTAGGATATAGCACTATGTATTAGCGAAAAATAGGCACTTTTTACTGTACTTATACTAGTACTATCCGAGAGGCGCCTCAGTAGGAAAACATATTTATTTATTTTGTGAGACAACATAGAACAGTGGTTATTAAAAGTTAGGCGTGAGTCTAAGATACATCCCCAAAATTTGATGTTATTTTTGCCTATGGTTGAATCTGTTCGTTTTAAAGTCAGATTCATCAATTCTGTCTTTTTGCAATTTAGTTGTAGGTTATTGGTATTGCACCAGTTTTTAACTATATTGGTAGCTTCTTCAGTATTCTGTAGAGCGATAGTTAGGTCTTCATCTTTGCAAAAAAGAGTAGCATCATCTGCATAGAGTATGCACTCAACTTCATTCTTTAGAGAGGCAGGTAAATCATTCATGTACACCAAAAAGAGCAGTGGCCCAAGTATGGATCCCTGCGACACTCCATGTTTTATTGGACAGTGTTCAGAAAGTTGATTGTTGTATAGAACACATTGGAATCGATTCTGTAGGTAGGAATTTATAAGTGATGCGCTGAGATCATCAAAATAATAATATTGTTTCAATTTCGTCACCAAATATCGTGCCGTACACAATCAAAGGCTTTTGATAGGTCGATGAAAGTGGCTATCGAGTGCATTCCACTCTCAAAACATTGTAGGTTTTAGTAACGAAAGATGATATAGCACCTGCAGTGCTATGGTTTTTCCTAAATCCAAATTATTCGCCAAAGAAAATGTTTTTGGTTTCAAAATAGTTAGTTATTTGTAAATTCAGAATTTTCTCTACTACTTTTGATAGAACTGGTAGTAGAGGTATAGGACGGTAATTGTTTAAGTCCTCTTGACTGCCTTTTTTGTGAATCGGGTGAATGAGCGCTAATTTAAAGAACTCCGGATAAATTCCCGTTGTAATTATAATATTAATTACACATGTGATTGGATTGATAAGAGTACCCATGCTTTGTTTAATCAATTTGGTGTCTACCGTAAGCGTCCTTTGCATTACCATTTTTTAGCGTTCGAAAAGTATTCGCAACTTCATTGTGAGAAACACATCTAAATCGAAAAGTATCATTGGTGGATAAATTCGAATTATAGTGTAATGAGGTGTTGTTGGAGTAAGAAATATCATTCGTTAATTGATTAGCTATATTGCTAAAATAATTATTGAAGTCGTTTGCAGATATACTTTTCACCTGCCTATAAGAATTTATGATGCCCCACATCGCCTTGACCTGGTTACCCGAGTTCTTTATTATAAAGTTCGCTTTTATTTTTGCTGTTTTGATTTCTGATTTGTATAAGAGTTTTAAATTTCTATAAAGTACATACAAATTATCAGTTCCATAAGTGCGGTATAAACTCTTAGCAGAAGATAACTTGCCTCGTAGCTGCCTTAGCTGCGAGTTGAACCATTGCACTCCACAATCTTGTTTTCTGGACACTATTTTCGTTTCGGAAAAGATTCCAAAAATGATTTATAGAAGTAATAAAAAAAAAGTAGAATATTTTACGTTTACGTTAATACTCTCATCTTTTAAGAAAAACTAATCACAATTGTTTAACATATTATGAAAAGTATTTAACCCTCTAGATGTTAGTGGACGTAGTTTAGATGTCGTGTAATTTACTCTGTCTATTGACATCAAATAATTGAAGGTTAGAGTTTGGGCCAAATGATCTGATAATCCACTTTCAATCGTCTCAACATTGTAGTTATCGGAAAAATTTATAAATGTATTGTCTAAACACCTGTTTCCACGCGTGGGGGATAAAACAGTAGTCTTAAAACCGAAGGATATCAATAGATTACACAAGATCCGCGTTTTTTTATCTTCAGAATTAAAGTGAACATTGAAATCATCAGTTATTAAAACACGTTTATTATGATGCACTTTATCTAGAAGTAATTGCATATTATCTATAAAAATCTTATAGTCACCTTGATGTGATCGGTACACAGTTATTATCAGAATATTATCATCATATAGAGCTGCACAGATTTCACAATGCAATTCGATAGACAACTTATTAACGTTGTCTAGAGATAACGCCTTTGCGCTATTCTTGTCTTCCAGAGTTATTATGTTGTTGGCGTTAGCCTTTTCTTTTCTTTTCGTCACCACACTGTACAGTTTTATGCTGATCTTCTGGGGCACCATACATAACACTTACATCACAATATAATATTTAAAATGTACCATACGATTAAATAAATTAGGTGAAAAAAACGATTTATACAACCTTTCGGCCAAATTGATGGATTCATTGCAATTGTCAAATTGTTGTTATTTATTGTTAGTTTAAAAGATCAATAATATTGCGGGTGTAAGGAATTTAATTGTTCTCAGATTATTTCAGGGAACATAGGTTTTAGATACAGTAGTACTTCATCTACAGTAGTGTTTGAATGTAATCTGTATAGTTGCAAGTACGCTCTTTTTGGAACTGCAGTAAGTGGGTTATTATTTTTATCATCCTGTTCTTTTACTCCTATGATACGTGAATTTTTACGTGTTTGTTTCTTGTGTGACACTATCGTGAATGGTTCATCGTCACTGTTAGTTGGATTATCACTTTCTGGAATTAAAATTTCAATATTTGTATCATTTGTGTTTATGTTTATCTTAAGGTCATTTAATTTCGTTTTAGAAGCATTTACTCCATCTATTCGTTTTACTCGATATTTTCCTTTATTAGTTTTAGTTACCTCACTATAGCTAGCGGTGTCTGTTTGTATTTTATTTTTCGAATTTGTTTCTAACTTGTTCACAGGGGTAACGTGTATTTGTTTATTTTTTTAATTTTCTTTATCTAGTAATTTAATCTGTGCTTATAATGAAATAATTGCAATTTTCTGATTTTCGATGATTATATATTTGTGTTTTAATAATTCTCTTAAATATACGATTTTGTTAGATACGTCTTTAGTCTCACATTTACTGGTTGATGCATATTTATCGGTCTCTTATTTGGGTATTCTGTACTGGTACAACAGTCAATATACTTATCGTCTATTTTTTTCACATTCTTTAATAACTTTACACAACTAACATGAGAAACAGTTTCACATTTAACACACTTTAGTCCTGTCTGTGCGGTATTTTCACACTTTTGCACAATTTGGTTTGATGATTTACAATTGCGTCTGCATCGTCCGCCATTGTCACAACACCCATAATACATAAATACAAACAGTTTGGCGCTGAACTCTGACTATTTTTTCAAAACAAAAGAGTAAGATGCACAATTTTTTTTATTCTGATTAAATGATCTAAAAAGAAATATTTTTTTAATCAAATAGAAACTGCATTTTTGTTATTTACTCTAGTTTACTGGGAATGAGCAAATATGTCTTCTTCATTTCAGTGATGATTTTAGTAGAACAGAATAATTATCCAAATGCCCTCAAAATGAAATTCTGCTGATTTAGGTAGAAATTGTATTTTGAAATTTGGAAATTCTTTGGGTATAGCCTAGAGAGTTAATTTGGAGTTACGAAAAGTGCGAGTTTTAAAAATTTGAATTGTGATACGAAGACAGATTGACTATACGGTCTACTTATTTTTACTGATAATAGTGCACCGAAGAAGCAACAATGACGTAATATGTTGAATAAAAATTTTTACTATATTATTGAACTTCAGATATATTCAAAATCAATCCTTGGTACTGCATATTTTATTACTTTCATTTCTAAGTCGAATTTTTAAAACAATATAGTTACACTAACACTCTTTCTAAATTTTCTTTTCCACTTAAATTCAGGAACATTAAGCTTCGTACTTTACGAATTTATGTCGCCACTTTAATTTAATTATTTGCTTATTTATTTTTTGGCGTACGCTGACATAATGAAAAGGCCAATAAAAACTTTATCAAAAGCCATTGAAAACTTTCTTATCGAGCAATTTTCTATTAAGATTATTTTGTACTCCCCTAACGTTCGCTTTTTATTAAGGACGAATGGATCGAATAAGCACCAATAAGAATATCCGATTATTCATCTATTTCTTCTGCATTAGTTTTAATTTCAAATTTTATCGAACCCACTTCCTGGATTATTAATTTTTTCACTCTGCTTTCCTCAATGCACAATCTTCTCTGTATTTAAATTACGGTTCCAAATAAGTCGAGCCTCTTTAAAATATTCAAACGTAGATATTTTATAATTACAAATCCGCAATCAAAGACTCTTAGAATTTCAAGTAGTAAATTTTAAATTCACCAAGTAGTAGAAACGTCCTTTACTTAACAACCGAACGTAATCCCAGATTACAATTTCTCTCAAATGACCCAAATTCAAAGGGAAACTTATAAACATGTTCTCTCTTTTTTTCAAACCTTTGGTTGTACGGGGATCAACTTCAAGTAAATACAAAGAAGGGCGAGCGGGTAATTAGAAAGTTTTCGCATTGTCATGCAGGAAAGTTACTTCAAATAATTTGTTAAAAAAATTGAATTGTTATGGTCGCTTTTAATTTTCAGCATCTTTGTTCGAAGACCAAATGTTCATTTTCCCCTCGATCTTTTCTCGACAATGAATTTACCCTCTCTAATTGACTTTATTATTTCCAGAGCATGGCGCTTTTTAAAATAAATGTAGTGAGCTTTCTGATTGTTAAAAGAGCAGTAATTGATAGCACCGGGTTTTTTATTGTTGTCTCCAGGAGGCTTCTGTAAAATTACAAAGACAGCAAAAAAAATTCGATCAAGCACACGTTGCAGTGTAATTTTTATGCGCTCATAAATTGATTTTTTAATTAGCGCCGGTTAAAAGTAACAAGTTGATCAACAAATCTGAGTTTGCTACTCTATTTTAGCGGAGAAAATGCTCCTTATTCGCTTTAACCCATTCATTTTTTATAAATCTCTTTATCCCAATGTAATCCTATCAGTTTTCTCGGGAACAAAGTTGATAAAACTTTTAAGAGAATAAGTTTGTGTTTGTGACTGTTTTTTTTTGGGGGGGGTGGGGGTTTGGAGTTGTTTTTTTTTGAAAAGGGTTTTTGTGTTTTTTTTGTTGTTGGGGTAAAGTAAAGGTTTTTGTTTGTTTGTTTAAATGGGGGGGAAAAAGGGGGAAGGGGAAAGTAATATTGTTTGTTTGTTTGTGGAGGGGGGGGGGTTTTTTTTTTGGGAGTGGAAGGGGGTGGAAGGGAAAAAGAAAAAAAAAAAGGAGTGGTTTGTGGGGGGGGATTGGGGAAAAAAAGGTTGGGGGGGAGGGGGGGGGGTGTTGTTTTTTGGAAGGGGGGGAGGGGGGGGGGGGAAAAGGGGGGAAAAGTTTGTTGTTTTGTTTTGTTTTGGGGGGGTGTGGGAGGGAAAGGGGAGGGGAGAGGGGGAGGGGGGAATTAATGAAGAAAAAAAGGGAGGGAAGGGGAGAAGAAGGTTAGGGGAGGAGGGGGGGGGGGTGGGGGGGGGGGGGGGGGGGGGAGGGGGGGGAGAGAGGGGGGGGGGGGGGGGGGGGGGGGGGGGGGGGGGGGGGGGGGGGGGGGGGGGGGGGGGGGAGGGAGGGGGGGAGGGGGGGGGGGGGGGGGGGGGGGGGGGGGGGGGGTGTGTGTGGGGGGGGGGGGGGGGGGGGGGGGGGGGGGGGGGGGGGGGGGGGGGGGGGGGGGGGGGGGGGGGGGGGGGGGGGGGGGGGGGTGGTGGTTTTGGGATATTGCGATGTTATTGCATTTGAGCCAGTCCCATAATCCTCGAAAAGTCCTTAAAATGCCATTCCAGATTGATTAAAACCCCATTTAAGGCAAAAATTCCATATTCTTTGTAAATCGGCTATGTTCGGAAAGATCATTGAATTCTGCTGGAAATTGGATAGTTGATCCTAGGTAATGATGATCTTCAATCATTGTTAAGTGTCCCGCAGCATCAGTAATCTTCCCAACCAAAGAAAACCTGTATAAAAGTTAGTATTAGTTATGTAATTAAGGTAGAAATAATAGGTCAAGGTCATTTGCCAGGACACAAAATGTGAGGTGAGAGTGATAAAAGGGACAAAGTGTGATAAATAAAAGTGAGTGATAGACAATGTAAAACATAAACAAGGACGTAAAGGGTGAAAATGCGTGGTTTAAACAAAGTTAATTATAAAAAGTTGGGTTATGAACACAAACAAAATTTAAAGACAAATTGCAAAGCGGCGCAATACTCTTTCAAGAAAAGAAAGACAAGGAAGGAAGGGCAGAAAAACAGAAGAAGAATGGCAGTAATTAACAAATAATTAAGAAAGTTAATTATAAAAATTAAAGAAAACTGCAGAAAAACTAAGGGTTCAGATAAACATCCGGTAGATGGCAGCACAAAAACCGACGCGGCGTAACGGATTTATTTGAATAAATTAATAAACAAGTTGGCCATGGATCCGGAAGTAATAAATAGAGGTGCGGAAGAGACGCCCGAGGAGTCTGAAAATCAAAGCGTAAAGGCGTACATCGGTGCGAAGAAAAATACCGCCAAAATAAAATAGATGACGTCACGTTAAAACAATTAAAATTAATAAAATTGCTAAGTGCAAAACAAAGTGAGAAGTTGAAGGAGTACAGTAATAAAAGTAAACAAAATAAACGGGGAAAGTAAATACTCACCAGTGAAAGTGATCCGGAAAGGAAAAGGTCCGTGAACCCAAGGTGAATGAACGGTCGAGGCTGCGCAAAATTGGAACGACGTAGCAGTAACCTGAAAAGAAAGTAAAGGAACATCGGAAGCATCAAATACAACAAAAATACTCACCGTCGAAATTGGCGTTATGACCAGGTAGATTTAGTTTAAGTAGGAATAAGTTTGTAAAGTAGTTGTAGTCCAATTTAGGTTAAGAATTCATGTAAATAAGCGACGTGCACGAAATCAAGACTTGCGCGTAATGCAGGGCACGTGAAATTTGTACACGTTGCCAAATTTACCTTTTGTCAGAGGTTTGTAAATAAATTTAAAACGGTTTTGTAAATAAATTATTGTTGAGCCGAGAAGGTGTTTTAATAAAGGGAATAAGACAAATAAATCAAAATTTAGTGACAGAAATTATTTGGATAGTAGTTGTACAAAAACGCGTGCATGTGAAAACACTTTTGTTTCCCGGTAAAAAGTAACCCTTGAGAGAAAGAGCCTAAATTTAAATTGTTTGATAAAGTGGTTGGCGCCTAACATTAAAACAAAATTAAAATTTACCCCTTTGTCATCGCAATATTTTAGTAGCTTCCTGTATGAAATTTATATTTGAATGTTTTTATATTCCAAGCTTCTTCTGTCCCAAAAAAAGTATGCTTAATAAATGTCGCTCCAAGCAACAGTTTCTGAGATAATTAAATAGACGAATTCGCCATTGTCTCTTCACGCTTTATCCAGGCTTAGGACTGGTCCAAATTAATAATTGAGCGTGTTTAAAGACCAACGAATAAACAACAATAATAAATTTAAAGACCAAAGGGTCAACAACATAAATAATGTAAAATCAAACTGGCCAAGACGATAAAGGATAAAGAAAAAAAATAATCGCTTAACTTAAGTGGTTTTGGTTTCACAATAAATGTTGAATATGGGCGTCACCTTTAAATAAATTTAAATATTAAATGTTTAATATCTGTCAAAAATGTCAAAGACAAAGCAAAAATCCAGTTATCTCAGAAACTGTTGCTCGGAGCGACATTTATTAAGTTTACTTTTTTGGGACAGAAGAGGTTTATGTATAAAAATATTCGAATAAAAATTTCATACAGGAAGGCATAAAAAAATTAGAACATTTTAAATTTAAAAAAGTGGCGCTCCCTGCAATTTTGGAATTTCATCCCAAAAAACCACCCGGAATACCAAATTTCGTGCAAATACAAATTGACAATAGGTATGTGTAATTGATTCAAACTTTTTGTTATTGAAGATATCGACATGCAGTTTTCACATGAAAGTAAACACACTTATGCTGCATATTTTAAAATATTTTGGAATATGAAGAGTACGTTTAAATACAGGGTGGTAAACCACAGTTATGTTTTTTTTAAAATAGAACACTCCTGTATATTTTTACATAACTAATTTTGGCATAATGGGAGTTTGTATAGAATAATATGGGTCTAGCTATTCTCGTTTCGTTATTCAACTTTTTGTTAGAAAAAGACTCACATTTGATAGATCACTGTTCAGTAGGCCATGGATATTTCCCGACAAAATAGCAACACCAACAGAAAATTTTAGAATAACCTGGAGTTTAAATAAATAGTCCAATTCTGGTTCCCATACACCACACGATTCATAAGATTCTCAAAAGCATATTGTTACGGTCAGTTGTTAGGAAAGTATGCCCTCAGTGGAGAGTAGGGTGTGGGTTAGGAAGATCAACGTTATTCCTAGAACCTATAGAAAAAAAATTAAAAAGGTAGGGGCGCCAGGTTTGAGTAACGCTGTAGAGAAGAATCTGACCCAGAACCAAAGGTCAGCAGCTAACTGTCCGCAGCAGAATATACAGAAAAAGGAAACAAATCACGAAAGAATTCGACATAAAGTCAGAGAAACCTTCACACAAAATTTATTCACCCCAATACACAAACGAATTTGTGATAGTTCACAGCATTAAAAGACACAGATATATTACGAATACACACGAGCTAAAACGGGTAACGTACAGCATTAAACATTCAGGTAACACGAAAATGACTAGAGCTACATAGAATTACAAGTTAAAGTAAAGAGAATTACCCAAATATTTACCACTGCTACGCCACTGTCTCGTATATGCAATTGATATTTCGCGTACTGAAGGTACGCCTATGGTGAACTTAACCTAGAATGTATGTCAATTTATAGTACTGAGTAACGTTACAGATTACATGAATTTAAGGAAGACGTGTAAGGGAAGTTTTAAGACTAATTCAGTTACCGTGAAGTTTAAACGATTGTTCAATTTGGGCCTAACTGGAACGAGCTCGTACCGGAAGGATCAATGGAACTAAATGCGTTCGGCTTAATTACGATTGAGGTTTAAATTCTTACACGACTTATACACCACGTAGGTATTAAATACTCTTATCTATGACTAGTTAACGTTCCAGGTATTATTATGCAATTACACATTCGAGCGACAAATAATCCGCAATAAATTTTCTACGTTCGCGCCTGATAGTTGGTGTCAAGGGGTGACTTCTACTTGAGTGATAGGTCGACTGCAGGTTCACGCGCAATTAAAAGATATTAAAACCTCTGACCTTCCACGCAGCAGTAGGAGTATTACTCTTGCTCTCAATATTACTAACGGTTTCTGGACGAGCCTCCACCGTAGTCTGCGAATCTGACGGAGTATTCGTGGGTAGCTATTTCGGCACAGCGCCTCCAAAAGACATGAGTAGACCCGCAATAGCCGTACAAGTTGACGAAGGAACAACCGGAAGAGAATGTATTCTTAATAGGGAGACATAAACCACCCTCTCTGATGCAAAGCGTCCCCTAGCCTGAAGAATGCAGGACGTGCTTATTGAACGGTGTTCACGTGGAGCACAATCTTTTCACCTTGCGGTACAATGTTTACATTAGCCTGATTACCCCATAAAGCGAGGAAATTATCAGATGAGGGTTTATCTTCTCCCTCGTGAACGGTTGATTCAGGACAAGCTTTCCGGAAGCGTTAAAATGCAGCGGACCAATCGTGGACAGTTTCGCGTTATCAATGCCGGAAACCAATACAAAGTTATGCCCGCGAAATTGGGTTAAGGAAGTGTGTACACAGGAGGAGCGTTTACACTTCGAACGTTACAATATAATTATTTGCTAAAAGTAATATTAATTGTACCTCCAGTACATCGAACTGGATGCATAAGGACTATTTATCTGCTTGAAATGTTGTCATCATTAATGTGGTTCGAGTTACAGTAAAGAAGTTGTTAAAGTTGTCAACCAAGAGCAACCAGAATATGTTTTGCAGTATGGAACTGTCACTTTTGAGTGCACGTGAATAAATACAGAAGGAGCTAATTTCGGAAATAGTCCCCAAAAATTGACGTGTCGTCATCGTCACAAGCTTGATAACCTTCTAAATCAAATCAACATCGCAGTTTTTTTTGTAGCTTCATGTGAACGTTTTGATTTTTCCTTCTACTATGTTTAGAGCTGACGAATGGTTGCATTTTTCTATACCTTAGTTGTTGGGATTTTTTGGTGCTCGTACTTCGGAATTTCTGTTTTCTTTTGCTTGAAAGTATAGCCTTCGTGGAGTGCTGGTGAAAGATAAATCCTTAAACGTACTAAGTCCTACAATGTCATAGCAGAATATTTTCCAAGAGTCTTGGTTACTTTTGTAAGATTGCTATGCGCAGCAGTATTGTCAGGATTTTCAATAATTGACAGAACGAAGATTGAAGAGGCTTTACATTGTTTCGATAAAAATAATTTTTATTTGCTAAATCGCTTTAAAATGTTCGAATACGAGTCAAAACAAAATTTGAGAAAAGATCTGTGACTGTGTGTCTCCTTATACCATTCGTAAGATTAAACATATAAACCAAACATATCAAGTTAACATGATTATCACTTATTAAACACGACTAAACATAGTACCGGTAGAAAATTAAATTTTTCCACGACTATATACTAAAGTTGACAGTTTCTGTACAATCTAATTATCAATTAAGTTGACATATCAGCCAACTTTAAAAATTAGGGTTCACCTGTTACGGTATTTAGTATAAAACTCACTAGTTTGTTATAGAATGACACGTTATAACATGGTCGCTAAGCAATATACTATAACAATTATTTTTATGAACAATGTAATTGTTAAACCAAATTAAGTATTTCGCTTTATTAAAAGTAAAGGTCGTGTACACGACTCGCACGGAAAGTGTCGTGGATTTTCCCTCGCACGATATCATTCACTTTCCGTGCTAATCATATAAATTATTATAAATAAATTTAAGTTCTTACAATTTTTTATAACGTGGTAACTATATTTGAGTTCTTGTCAAAAAAAAAAAGATTACCATAAACTACTCATTTTGGTCTTATAACTGGATAGAAACTCAACTAGTGGAAAAATAATCCAATTTAATTTTTAAGAATATATTGAACAAATACATTTTTATACATAATTATTATTCAGATAATGGTAGTTTGTATTTGAATTTTCACAACTTTTGTGAATATGTTGGATTGATAAATAATTATGGATTATAATATCTTCAATATAAAACCAAAATTGTTGTAAATTATATTTTCTATAATTTTTATTGGAACGTTTTTCAATGGAGTCCTGTAACAAGTCTCGCCATTGTTTTAGAATCGATCATGCCAAAAGAGCATTTTTAGTTTGTATAGGACATGTTTTAAAATGTTTCTTATACATATTGGTTTCAATTAATTTTCAAATCTATATACTATATACCGGATGTCCACTTATATTTTCCCTATTTTAACTGCTTCTAACTTCTAAACGGTTTAGGATAGAAACATGCGGTTTTTACTAAAATGCTACATATTAGTGTACTCGGTCATTCGCTAACCGATTTGGAAAAACTTTGCATCGCTGGATAAGTGAAAGTGGGTTCTTTCAAATTACAAAAAAATATACCGGGTGTTCCATGAAAAAAGTTTTTTTTATGACGTCCTCGAAGTTGATAGAAAAACTTCAATGTATTCAAAGAAAGCTTATACTAAAATGTAACATTTCAGTGAAAACCGCATGTTTCTATTCTGAACCGTTTAGAAGTTATAGGCAGTTAAAAATAATGGACACCGGATAAATCTCACTGTTATTACTTATTCTCACGCGATTATAAATGCACATTTTGTTTACTTTTATAAACTATCGTTACTTGTGCTGGTTAAGACGAGATGGCAAACACCAACTATTTTTGTTTCTAACTTAATTTTGTCTTTTGAGTATATAATTACGAAAAACGAAATAACATTACTTTTATTAATCAATATCTTAAATTATGTTAATTATACAAAAATGTATAAAATAAAGGTTGACCTTCAATTATATCTTTCTTCATTAATTTTTTTGTTGTAGTAATTGTTCATTAAACTCTTACACTTTAATATTAATCAACAAAAACGTTAACATTATTTGTCCATATACAGGGTGATGCCTAAAAATCAAGCAATAACTTCGTTTATGGTACTATTTAAAAAAAATAAAAAAAAATGTTCAAGGGTTTTAAAAATACTACCGATTAATAAAAAGTTTATAACGGTTAATCGTGTGCGATAGTTTTACTTTACTTTTGTTTTAAAGTATTTCCGTTTAAGTTTGAACACCCTGTATGAAAATATTAAATTGAAATTAATTTATTTTGTTAACTATAGTATTTTCGCTGTAGCTTTGGGTTAAGGTTAGGATTTCCACTTGCAAACTGTATGCTTCAATATTTGTGAAAGTCAGTGGTACTTAAAATTTCTAACATAGGTATTCGTCATTAAAATTGCAATTGGCTAGGAATGTAACAATTATAAAAAAAATAAATGGTTTAGAACCCCTGACTTCTTATTTAAAAAGTTTACATTTGAACAAAAGGGAGCTCATTATTCCATTGTCACCAAACAATACTTAATGGTGTTGTTTACCTGTTTATTGCTCGAGGCGATTAGACATGCCCAATATTTTAGGTAGGTATAATATAAAATGTTAGAAGAGGACAACACTATAAGAGTATGTGATTTCTGAAATTAAGCGCTAATCACTTAACCGCAAAGCTACAGCGAAAATAACTATAAGTTTTTATTATTTTTCTACTTGAACTTAAACGAATGTTTATTTAGTATTATGTGATCATATTCAGTGAAAAGAGTCCTTTCATACTGGGTGTTAAAAATTACACGGACTTTTTTCTAAACGACGGTAGACAATTCCGTATTTTTTGCTGATGTTTTAAATCGAATAGATTTACATTCAAGTAAACAATTAAAATCTTCTTGAAATCTTGTAGCATCTACTTAATAACTATGTTTAAAGAAAACAATTATGTATTAATAAAAGATTTAATTTTTGCAATTAGCGTTACGTCGTTGATACCGTGCTTGTTTTATAAATGTATTTTTGTATTCCAGAATGGAACAACGTGACGGGGCACGATAGGGTGAAACGCCAACTGTCAGTATCTTCAGATAGTAAACTATTGGACGATGACATTAGAGAGGAAGCTCGTGTGATATTAAGACCTCGAAACCTCCTAGACCTAAGTCAGAAGTTCTTCTTAATAATCAAGGCAGTGAACACCGACGAACGAAACGATTTTCAGCGTTCGGGGTAAGTTGAACAAATTAATTGAATGTTTAATTAACTATCGATTTTGTTTTAGGGCGATTCACCATTTGGTAAATCAGAAGCTTATATTAAATTAGAACAATTAGGTGAAGGGTCCTATGCTACTGTGTACAAAGGATATAGCAAGTAAGTTTCTAAATTATATTTAACAACAACAAAATTATGCATCTATTCACCCTTCTGGGTGTTTGGATTTGTACTATTAATGCTTACATTATTGTTTTCTCTAGTTTAAAAAATCAAGTAGTAGCACTGAAAGAGATTAGACTGCAAGAGGAAGAAGGCGCTCCATTTACGGCAATTAGAGAAGCTTCTCTCCTAAAAGAACTGAAACACGCCAATATAGTCACTCTACACGATATCGTACATACGCGTGAAACACTTACTTTTGTATTTGAATACGTGGTAAGTCTTCAAATTTAATTTCAATAAAAATTGTTGTTGCATTAAAAACACGTTCTTCAGCATACGGATTTATCGCAGTACCTCGAAAGACATAGTGGCGGTTTAGAGCCGCGTAACGTTAGGCTGTTCCTTTTCCAATTATTACGTGGTCTTTTTTACTGCCATAAAAGAAGAGTGCTTCATAGGGACGTTAAACCTCAAAATTTGCTTATTAGCGAAATAGGAGAATTAAAATTAGCCGATTTTGGGCTGGCACGAGCCAAATCTGTTCCTAGCCATACGTATTCGCACGAAGTGGTTACATTATGGTATCGGCCTCCCGACGTTCTACTAGGAAGTACAGAATATTCTACTTCGTTGGATATGTGGGGCGTCGGATGTATATTTGTCGAAATGATCACCGGCATGGCAATCTTTCCGGGGGTTAGAGATACTTACGACCAACTCGATAAAATTTTTAAAGTAAGCTTTGCATGATCTGAAACCTTGGGCCAAGTTTACTTTGTGATTACAGGTATTAGGAACTCCCGGAGAAGAGGAATGGCCTGGCGTAACTACGTTACCCGGCTATAAACCTCATAAGTTAGGATCTTATCGGCCAAGGAAATTAGGACTTTATTGGCCGAGGTTGCACGACGTAGTACAAGGAGAAGCAATGGCTACCTCCCTCTTACAATTAGATCCTGCTCATAGGCTAGGAGCGTACGACGCAATGTGTCATTCTTATTTCAACGGATTACCAAAAAAACTGCTAGAACTGCCAGACGGTAACACTCTAAGACATGCATTGGTAACTGAGGTAATCGTTTTCTTTTGCAGACGTTTCAATTTTTAGCGTGGAAGGCGTACATTTATACCCCGAACACTATACGGGGATCAAATGAAATAAGTGGGTAACTCGTAAGTCTTTTGAGCAATGACCATCTGCAGGACTGCTTCGCGCTGCCTTCCTTTATATTCACACTGTGGCTCACTTTATAAATACTACGATTATGATTATTCAAGATATAGATACGTTTTTTTTTATTTTAAGGACAGCTCTACCTTATGTTATTTATATAGAAACAATTTTTAGTTACTCTTAGTGAAATAAACATTTTTATTTAACAATTGTTTTGTGGTAGTGGAGCGTGCCTTTGCGTTAATGGTGAACGACAGTGTGATTACAATTTACTAAATACATCCATTCCTTCCATGGTGCTCAATTATTATTAAAAAAAATCGACTCTGGTTATGTGGGCTGTAATACTGCTACGAAAAGTAGACTGATTTTGCAAACTAGGGTCATCAATTATTGCCTGTGCAGGCATTCAAATTCGCGACGCTTTGGTTTTTATCGAAGCAGATTTTGTTAAAGCTGCCAGAGATACGCATTTATTCAAAAACATTTGCCATGACACGTAAGATTATAGTGAAGAAAATTTACTTCATTTTTAAAAGTATCGCTACAAAGTCTAGTTGGCCTAAGTCTCATTTTTTTTTTGGGAAAAATAAATGTGTATTTCCAAGCGCTTAGTAACTTTTATTGTGCATGACAACTGATTGGGTGCAAATTAGGGCACTTTAGATTGATTAAAGGATATTAATTAAAATTTACATCCTTTTTTGATTAATGCGCGAGTTTTGTTGTTATATTTTTTGTATAGTTACCAAATTTAGTTGTTAATTTTTAATCGGGGAAAATTTTTGAGTTATCATCGGCGAAGCACAATCAAAAATGGGTGTATAAACAATAGTTTAAAATAGTCTACGAGCATTTAGGTTTAACTATAACTGGTGCCAAAGGGCAAATGCTTAGCTAAGTAGTAATTATTTAAGATTCTTTTCTTTTTTAATATTTCGATGGGTTAATTAAGATCTTTTGTGATTTGCAAATGTAGAAAAACAAAATCAAATTAGGCCTAATTAGCGCGTACGTTAACTACTGTTTTACATTTTTTAGTGAAAGCTGTGAGCCTGTAGAACACCATATTGATTATTAGTCAGTGTAGTCGGTAGTTTTAATAGTCCATTGTTGGTTCGTGGCACTAAGGCACATGGCAATGCACCCCTCCTCAAGAACGTCCAGTGATGTGACATTTTTTTTGTCACATTCTAGCTCTAGTTGATATCTGTTAACACGCTCAGCTATGTAGCACCACGTATAAAGCAAACTATGTTTTAGTACAATTTTGTTAAAACAAAATGGTGCATTGAACATCGGGCAATGCACGAATTCTCCTTTGTGATAGAATTGATTTGTTGTTTTACATCGGTACACTAAGCGTATTATTAAAAAAAATAAAAATTAATACCATGGAATCATGGTGTACGTAATCATTAGTACCATGTTGCATTGTATATACTTATAGTTGTTTATATTAAGATGATTATACAAAATATCGAAAATATACTGAATAAATGTCTTTGTATAATCCCCTTTTTTACCATCTCTGTTTAATTTTTAGTGTAGCCGCTGTGAAATTTTTTAAATTAATTCTTGTACAAGTGGTTTGTATTTGCTCATAGTATTTGCGAAACTTTATTGTAAATAAGATAAGTTGAAAGTTGCCATTTTGTTAACTGCTGTGTGTTACAGGATTCCTTGGAAGGACATTTTTCGTGAAACGAGGATTAGTGCACTAGAAAATTTTATACTAAAGTTTAAAGTAGATTTAGTAAGATAGAAAATTGGGTCACTTTTATAATAAATTGCAATCTTTATTTAATGGAAAATGCGTAATTTTCCAGATAGAAAGCTATAAACCCTAGATGAAATTAGAAGTAGTATCCTAGTTCTATTACTTCAGTTGGTTCTTTCAACTATACGTGTGTTTGGAAACCATCAACTAAAATTGGTAGATTCAGTTAGTTTGCTCAAATTTTTGTTAGTATTTCGAAAATAATTTCAGGAAGTGGGTGTCGAGTACAGTAATTGATTCCATCACTGAGAACGATACGATGCCGAAATTCACGCTATGAAAATGTTAAAGTGAGCCTAGTTAATCTGTAATCAATGGTCTAGTTTAAAATGAAGAAAAACTTATTGTGTACCGGGTGACCCAATAAGACTGTTCCTCGGCCATATCTCGGGAACCGTTCAGTCGTATGACTTTATTGTAAAAAATATTAGGTAAATCGGCCATGAAGAATCGCAGGAAAATATTTTCAAGTTTTAAAATGACCACCAGAGGGCGTAACTGCCATCTTAAATTTTTAAATTGCATTTTCTATAAATTTCGCATAATGAACAAAAAATTGTTTTCACATTTGTAAAGAGAACCAGTTTATCTATCATTTTCGTAAAACAAAAGTTCGGTTATTTCAAAACAAAGATGGCGGGGGGTGTTCAATTGTTATTGCAATAACCTGCTTTAACTTCTTAACTGTTTGACCGATTTTAACAAATTTGGTATCGTTGAAAAGAGCATTCCTTAAGCAATAAGAATCAACCATTTTGAAAACATTCAAAGCATATTAAATGCTTGGTTAGAAATCGGCATTTTAAAAGATTCCAAATTCAAAACTGCACTTTCTGAATCTAAACACAACAAAATAATTTACAAAATTACGACTGTCATTTTATAATGCATCGTGTTTCATTTGTTTAATTTTCCAAAGCCTAAAGTGTAGGGTGCTTTTACTTTACTTCATGGCCGATTTACCTAATATTCGTCATATGACGAACGGTTCCCGAGATATGGCCGAGGAAAGTCTTATTGGGTCACCCGGTACACTTATATCGAGATCTAAGAAGAAACTTTCCAATCCCTCATGGAAATATGTAGGTAATCTCTAAAATAACAAACAAATCAAGAAAAATTCACAATAGTAAAAATTAGTATGAACTGATTTTTCTCATTTATCTCGAAAATACGAAGAATAGAATTTTGCACATAGGAATTGCATTGTATTAGAAAAAAATTCTGTAAGAAATTTGTTTGCGAATTTTGATCAAAACCTTCATTTAATGAATGGAGAACGTATAGCGTGTTTCTATTTTTCAAAAGGTATCCCATCCTTTTCAGATTTTTTTTCATTTCATTAGAGATAGTACCTAATCGTGAAAAAATATTTTACGGTTTTCACGAGATGAATCCATCGGTAAACAGAATAACCACTGTTTATTACTTGATTTCTATTTCGATGCTGTAAAATGAGGCAAAAAAGCAACAGAAAATGCACAAGACGGCATAAAAATTAATGGTAGAATACTAAACAACCTTAGATATGCAGACGATACAGCTATAATTGCGGACAGCCCGGAGGGACTCCAACGTTTGATGGATAACATAGTAAGAGAAGGCGATACATTGGGATTAAAATAAATATAAACAAAACAAAAGGTAATGGTGTTCAGTAGAGGCCCAATCAACGTGGTAAATCTAGAAGTATATAACAAAAAAATAGAACAAGTGAATAAGTACAGATATCTAGGATGCTGGTTAACGAACAAAATGGACCCAGATACAGAAATACGTGCAAGGATCGAGTAAGCAAGATCAACTTTAATAAAAATGAGAAATCTACTGTGCAGTACGGGTCTGGCAATAGAAGTACGATATAACTTTGCAATGTGTTACGTACACTCGGTTCTGGTGTACGGAATGGAGGCGTGGACGCTAAAGATTAGCTCATTAAATCGATTAGAGGCGTTTGAGATGTGGGTCTTCCGGAGGATGTTGAGGATATCGTGGACGGAACATGTGACGAACGACGAGGTATTGAGAAGAATGGGAAGAGGAAGAGAATTACTGATCACTATAAAGAAGAGAAAAACCGCATACCTAGAAGACAATGCTCCTGGCTCAAGAACATCAGAGATTTGACAGGACTTAACTCGCACGTACTGTTGAGAACGGCTCAGAATAGAGAGGAATTTGCCATTATTGTTACCAACCTTCAATAAGGAGACGACACATCAAGAAGAAGAATAAGAATGAGTATATTTATGCGAAAAAGCGTTCTGTAATGTATCCCATTAACGCACTAATACTTTGTAGCGCGCTATTCGTCATTTGTGTATGAATGTTCGTTATCACCATAGTTCCGCACCTAGATCAACATTTGCTGAGTTTATCGAATATGAAAAGCAAATATTTTCACGTAAAGAAATACGGCGAACACCGAATAAACAACAAGATTCGCGTTCCACAAATAACCAGCATTCATTCGTTCACACTTCTACGCATCCAACGAGTAGAAAATACGGGGTAGTAAAAAATATATACAGGTTTTCACGGCTGGTGGGACATAGGGAAAATACATACAAAATCCGTTTTTTGTTAATATTATCTCCCTAGCAGTTTCTCGCCAAATTTAAGCGCCAAATTACATAGCTGGTGTAATAAGAAACAATTGGCCGTAAATAGTTAAAAAAAATGTTTTTGTAAGATCAGAAAATAAGTTTTTAAATTTGTTGAAGATTTATCACTTATTTAGACCCCGACCTAGTACAATACGCGAGCATAAAGTAGACTCTAAATTGACGACTGCAAATTACCGTTCGAATCGAACTTTTTTTAAAATTTCTATTTAACTCAATTAAGTATTGTTGTTTATCTTTACAAGTGATTGTTTATGTTTTTATTCTGCATTTTACAATTTACTAACTTGTTACTACACATAAAATAAACTTAATTGAGATTAAAAGAAATTTATTCTTGGGATTCGAACCGTAATATAATATCATATCAACCGTTCAATTTAGTTACTACTTTATAGTCGCAGGTGCGGACAAACTGAAGTCGGTGTCTAAGAAAGAACATAAGCGAAGTTTTTCAACAAATTTAAACATCTTATTATTGACCTTTCAAAAACATGTTTTTGAACTATTTACGTCGAATTGTTTCTTATTGCACCAGCTATCTCATTCGGCGCTTAAATTTTTAATAAGGAAGTGCTAGGGAGATAATACTCACAAAAAGCTGACTTTGCATGTATTTTCCCTATGTCCTACTCGAAACCCTGTACGGCATCGTTATTTTGAGTTAGTACCGTAGGGTCGTAAAAACCTCTTTCCATAGTTACGCTTACGCCTCTGGAAATTTTTACGTTTATATCTGCGACTTAGACAGCTAGGTGACGGTCACATACCGCAGGTTCACTAGTCTTTCATTTCTGAAATAAGAATAACATATTAATAATAATAAACTTTATTTTGGTTAGTCTACGCACATTGTAAAGAGTATTAGTTCAATGATGATACGTCTCCACCAGTTGACAACGACTTTGGTGCCGGTGGGTTCGTATCGTTCTTTTATCGATGACGTCGCTGGGCGGTGATACAACGTTATAATCTCAGAGGCTACCTTCTCATGATTGATTGGACGTGGGTGGCAGATTTATTTATTCGTATGGTCCATGTTTATTATTCAATGGTGATTCGAAAACGCGAGATAAGGAAGAACTAGACACGGTAATGATCTTGAGTATAGCAGTCAAATTGGTTTTTTATGAGTCGAACCCATATTATAAAGGTAGTGTTTTGTATAATAAACTGCTTCTTCAGGTAAGGAATTTACCTTTAAAAATGTATTTAAAGTCAATCAAGATCATACTACAAAGCAATGTATTTTACACTGTTGATGAATACGTAGAATATGAATTTTAATTTTAGTTATTATACTTGACCTTTCCTATACCTGTAACGAGGTCTCCTGGAATAAACGATGTTATTATTATTATTAACTAAGTAACAAAAGATGGTTTATGGAAGGACAGTGGTGGATGAATTATTCAAGAAGTGCAAGACCAATTGCTGAGGAATTGATATACATAAATAAGAAGGAAAACAGTTGTCTTGAGGAGAGCGATGGAGGAAGGAAAGTTTACTTCTAGAATGACTTAACATGAGGTATAAATAATGCACGGTTAAAATAGACAGGACAGAGTAAAAAAAGATCTGTTAAAAATTGAGAAAACAGAGCAAAAAGGCTAATTAGTCCGTTACTAACAAACTACGAACCATTTTGAATCCAAGATAAATTTTAATAGAAAGTTGATACAATAACCTTCAGTTTTAATGAAAGGGACAATTTAGACAAAATTGTGCAAATATTTAAAGCCAAAAGTTCCCCTCAGGCTGCTTAGGGAAAGAAGGGTAGAGAAAATCCCATTAGGTTCCGACCAACAATTAAACAAACAAAACGTGAACAAAACAATTCATTAACAAAATTATATCTTACATACAAATTATATAATGTATTCAGAATAAGGCAATTCAGTTCACTTATACACCGCAGATCGAGTTAAAACTGAAGAATATTCATAAACACATAATAAGCGAATAAGTCATAAATGTATATGTACCGATGCCCAACTAAAGGATGAATCTGCAATAATCATGGATTGTATCATATCAATTAGAGATGAGAACAAGAGAGCAGCTCAAATAAAGATACACGCTCATAAAATTACAAAAAAATATAGAGCTTTTGTATCAATTCCCATAGTAAATAAAGTGTTAGTAATACAAACACACTTTCAATATTGCTTCATTCCAAAAATTAAATCATTAACAAAATTAATGTTTACATAATAAAGAACAATAATCAAGTAAATTCGAGCACAATACGAACGCCTTTTCCTGCATACAATGAAATACACGTGATGAAATCAAATGCGCATAAAATAATGTTATCTATAACTAAGAATAAGCAACTGATCAACAAGCATAAAGTATACGATTGCTAGAAGAGAGAAGAAAACTTTTAATAGTCTCTTCATTTCACGTAGTGTGTAGAAGACGACCTGACACTCTAAAAAAAAAAAAAATTTAGTAAATGATTTACTATATAATACAAATATATTTTCATTGAAGCATGGAAGAGGTAATCAAATATAACTGAAAAAAATTGAGGCCCCAATTTGTGATCATAAGATTAAGTTGTAGAAATAGAGACTGTAGAATAAAGGTTTCGAAATACAAAAAGCTTTTGTTTTAAAGTTAACATGAAAAAATTCATGTTATTAATTAATTTAAAGACAACTTTTCGTAACGAGACACGCGATATAAAAAGATTAGGTTACTTCGTGTTTGCTGTCAGAGAACAGGCAGTAAATAGATTAGAAAACTATTTTGTAGAATAATTAACAAACAAATTTAGTACGTGGTAAAACCAAAGACGTTATAAACAAAGTGATCAGCTGGAAACTGATGTTTTTAGGGTGCACAGTAGTAATATCTGTGTGATTTTCCAGTAATTACTGCATTTTTATCTAGTTAAAATTCGATTCTACGTTCAATCGCACTCTAGCGGAAATGAAGTCATAGGGTAGGTTTGAGCAAATCCATTTAAAAAAATTTTAAAGTTATATAGGGTATATTTTAAAATCACAGCCAAACGAAAACGAGATGGTGTGATGTAAAATAACATCAAAATTATTATAAATATTGTCCTAGAAACATTTCTTTATCGAGATACAGGGTGATTAAAAATTATCAGTATCTATTCAATTTTATATCCCTTATAGTGAGGTGAAGAACAATAAACACTCTTCCGAGTTTAAATTGCTAACGTTTCACTTACAGGGTGTAAGCTTTTTGGAGCGGTTTAAAATTAGGAGGTGCTGTCAAAATTAAAAATATAGAACATTATTAAAATTTTACAAGTACTTTCATATACATTACAAAGTCAATAAATAAATAAATGTATAATTAAGACACAAACGGTTTTCTAGTAAACGAACAAACGAGTAATAGAACAAGTACTTTTTGTTTGTGTCTTAATTATACATTTATTTATTCAATGACTTTGTATGTATGACGTACTTTTGTGTTTTTAATTTTGACAATACCTCCTAATTTTAAGCCGCTCCAAAGAAGCGAAACGTTAGCGAATTTAAACTCGGAAAAGTGTTTTATTGTTCCTCACTCCACTATAGGATATAAAATTGGAATACTGATAGTTTGGAAGAATATATTTAATTTTACTATTAAAATTATAATTTTTAAGATTTTATTAACATTCCTCAATACGTACAAACGATATTAAGCGGAAATTTGGCACACGTAAATGTTTTGTTTAATTCACTCCGGTCGGTCCATCCAGTGGCGTAGAATACTTTAAGAAAATAATGTACGCCACTGCTTTTTTAAATGAATGTTTTGTTAGTTTGAACATTTAATTCTGCAAAAGAATTATACTTAACATGTTTGGATTTGACACGCCGTTTTTGAAATATTTGCATTAACGTAAACAACCAGGTTATTTAGTAAAAAATATAATAAATTGTATGTGATTTTCAAACCAAACTTACAGTTTGGTTCCTAGGATCGCCATATCGACGCAGTTTTTTTTTTTTTAAATGTTTTTTAAGCTTTTTCAAAAAGTAAGAAATATATTAAGTTGAGATTGTCTCATTATTAAATTAATTGTAACGAGTTTCAGTAAGTTTGATCCAACCAGTGGAGTAGAATATTGTAAGTTAACTACTTAAATTAGGAAAACGTAAAATTTCGCTTTTTTAAGAATAAAAATATTTTTCTTCAAGCGACAATAAAACGACATATTATTGAATTACTGGCAGACGCTAAAAACCATTTTTACTGTCTAAACATTTTAACAGTTCTTTGTTTTCACAACTAGTATTTAGAGGTTGGTACCTCGGTAATGTCATATTATGAATGTAACAGTAAAGTACCAACCTGATTCGTCGATAATGAAATGTCACTATAACACTTGAGAACCTCGAAAATTTGAAAATAACACATGAAAACTAGCAACAAACGCTTGAAGAAAAATAATATACTTAACTTGGAGTTAACGCCTCCCCAGCAAACTTTTAAGCTCAACCATATTGTATTGTTTAACTCCTAGTAAAATAATCTACTATTTTATTAGATTCAACATTTAATTGTACAAATAAAATCATACTATTTTTCGAGAGTTTTTTTTAAATATTATCATTAAAGTAAACGAACACATTATTCAGTAAAAACCAAAATTTGTTTTGTTTTTAAAACGCAGTTAACTAAATATTTAACAGGTTGACTGCCACGGCAGACACCGGTGTCTGCTTACGAGCATGTCCGGCAACGCTTCAAGCAGACACGGGTGTCTGCTACGCAGTCTGACTAAAACTTTCTATATTTGCAATGTGTCTGCAAATAAGCTAAATGTAAGGTAGTGCTGTGTCTGCTATGGCTCCACAGAAGGTGTGCCACAACATAACTTCATCATATTTGGGACAGTACCTATGTTAACAGACAAAATGTTCAGTCACATATTTCAATTTTTTTTAAGAATAATACATACTAAATAATTCTAAAAAAGCAAATCAATACAAAACAATATATAAACCCCTTAAGAATAATGTTTTTGTTAAAGCATTGAAGGCAATTCGGTGGTTGTCCGACGCAATCTGCACAATAGGTTGTTAGTTTTGATATTTTAGATCTGGGAATTTCTCCATTCTTCTTTCGTTCGTAGCAGCCCCTACAATATTTTCGACCAGCTCTGGAACTTCCAGGTTTTTTACAAATTTATGACTTGCCATAGGTTTTTCTTAGTGGATGATGTAGGTTCTGCAGTATTTTCACCAAGCGCAATGTTACTATCTGATACCTTATTTTCGCCCTTCAAAAGTTCCAATACTATTTGTTCTCTAAATTCGTTCACCTTGATGTTTTTGAATTAACCAAATTATATAAAAATCGTGCATTTACAACAGCTGTTCCCAAGAGAAGTTCTATGGCAATCTTTAGATACCATTTCAAACTTCGCCGAAGAGTAGTTCCGTAACTTGCTAATTGATCAGAAAGATCAATTGAAGCCTTTCCGAAGTTGTAATCTACAACAGCTTTAGGTTTCAAAACGGGTCCTGTCCGTCTAATAAGTTCAGTAGTTTCTTCTGTATGACAAGTCGATAATGTTAGGACTTCTCTTTTATCACGCCATTTTGTTACAGTTATACCTTTCTGATTTTCTCTGGATATCATCTCACCCTTTCTTAATTTCTTCGTAACTATTTCCTTTGGATTTCCCCGGCGATTTTTGCGAAGGGTACCCAATAAGTGCGTTTTTCTTTGCACTAATGTATTTGCCAATTCTAGGCTTGTATAATAATTATCTGTTATAAGTGTCCTTCCTGCGTCTAGAAGAGGTGCAGACAATTTCAGGACTACATCAGTGGCAAGCGAAACTTGCCTCTGTTCGCCTTTCCCACTATATATGGTAAGGTTCCATGTATAACCAGTTTCGCAGGATAGTTTAAAAAATTTTATCCCGTATTTATGAGTTTTTTGGGGATATACAGCTTCATGATAAGTCTTCCTTGGAAAGGAACCATGTTTTCATCTATACAGAAGATCTTGTTTGGTGTATACATTTGTTGGAAATTTGTCACGCACATATCCAACTAACCTCTGTGGGGCACATTTCATTATCAGCAAAATGCAGTTCCTGTAATAGTAATTGAAAACGGTTTCGACTCATGGTGTTTCTTGCCACATCGTTTCGGTAAAGAAGACTAGAAGACCAATAATTCTCAATTGATGGCATTTTCACCAAACCCATATATCCAATCAACCCAATAAAACGTCTTATTTCAGTGTTGTCAGTCGGTTGCCATTTATGCCATCTTGAGGTTTTAGGAATATCAGCTTCACTGGTCAGACATTGAGTGGCATATAAATTCGTTTGATCTACGATGTTATCAATAATTTTATTGTCTATTAGAGAACAATAAAAATCGTATGGTGTTCCATTCACCCTTTCTAAAAGCACTGCTTCGTTGAGTCCTGAGAGCAGCAAAATCAAATTGCTGTTGACGGCCAAGCGGAACTGACCACTCACCATCAGTTGCTTGTTCATGAAGATTTTAGACCGTATCTACGTTTTTCGAGCTATCACTATCTGAATGTATAGTTTCAGCAATGCCGGATGGTGAATGAACACGGTGTTGCGTTTTGCCCAACATCAATATTTTCTACAAATGCAGTAGGACTGACAGGTCAAGTTCTGATTCGCTGCTAGGTGGAACATACTCTGGATCTTTCACGGAATCAGAAGAACTAAAGTCTTCATCAGTCGATGCGTCATCAAACCCTAGATGAAAAAATACAAGTTTTTATATTTCCTCATTTTGAGAAAACAAAGAAATTATTACCAACAAGAGGTGGTCCCA
Source organism: Abscondita cerata (assembly GCA_030710515.1). Classification (NCBI taxonomy): domain Eukaryota; kingdom Metazoa; phylum Arthropoda; class Insecta; order Coleoptera; family Lampyridae; genus Abscondita; species Abscondita cerata. Next base: position 222,648 of record JALBCR010000928.1, read on the forward strand.
TACTTCTTGCCATTTCTACAAGCTTTCTTGACCTTTGGCTAACGTTCTCCATAGTAACATAAACTGACCAGTAATAGCAACCAAACACGAAACTCACAAAACTAAATTTTGCGCCGTCAAAATGTGTAAAGTAATTTGACGTTATCGTAAATATCAAAACACACGATTTTGTAAACAATGAATATAAACATCAAATAATGTTGAGGCCCATAAAATAATTCTCATATACAAATACGAAACACCAGACGTCTTACTTGCAACGAATTGTAAATACAACTGCTTTTAGTTGTACCAGCATATGTATAAATGATAAGTTACGACTTGCAATGTGTCTGCACAACTGTGTCTGCAAACACATTTTCGTGAAGTTACAGGCCCAAATTGAAAATTGTAGACACCGGTGTCTGCTTATTAAAACACGTTTTATAAAATAAATAAATTAGTTAATTGAAAACCAATAGTTGCAATAGCTTTAAATCGACAATTTCTATACTACATATCGAAAAAATTGAAAATGAAATTTTTAATATTTTTCTGATTTTGCCCTTGGCTGTCAACCTGTTAAAAAAATTTTTTTATAGATTTTGTTTAAAATACCGCCTTATTCTTCTTATTAAATTAAAACTAATAGGTTGAAAAGTTTGCGATAAAGTTATCATACGTCGTCTGCGGTTGTTTACTTTTACAAATTTCAAAAGTGCCGAATCGAATAATGCTAAATATGGATTGAAATTTATATAGTAATTAATTGTTAATTAATTTAATTAATAAGAATTTTTTTTATTTTTGTTTTGAATCACACAGAATTTCGTTCGTCAGTTTGTACAGTTTACCCTGTACCAACAACAAAAATAGGTCCATTTTATGAATTAATAATAAGTGATCTAGGAGCACATAATTCAATTAGGTATAACTTATTCGTAATTAACAGAACAATCAATTCTAATAAAAGCTCTCAGCAGGAGCGCAGGAGGTAAAAATTCAAAAAGGTTACTACGTAACAATTGCCTTTCCTTTTTTTTTAAAGTAAGGGTTCATCGAGGGTTCTCATTGAGCAACAATCCCTCAGATGTAATGTAAGAATCATAAAATTCAAGTATTTACCAAAGAAATGCAAATTTTAAATTTAATTTCGTAGTGCCTGAGAGGATAATTTAAATTTGGCGGTTTTGTGTAAATATCGGCTTTGTTTTGATTCGTGTAGTGTCGGCCAGCTGATGCGTGGCTAGAGGCGGGTTTTAAAGTTGAACTACAATACAAAAAAGGGAAAAAAATTAGAGGGCTTTGGGATTTATTGTAAAACAACCTTGACATGTTTTCGAGTTTAATTTGTTCGAAACGGCGGTCAGGTGTTAGTAGATATTTGTGGCCCATAATTAAGCAACAGCTGCATTTAGAAAAAGCGGGATATACAAGAACGGTTCCGTTAGTTCGTGCCGCCCTCTCCTCCCGATATTACGGTATCCGCATAGGCGCGGGCGCGTTTCAATCGGTTGGTGTGTCTGTGTCAGTGGGGCGACGACAACTTGGCTCGAATACTACGACGACGGTGTGCGGTGTTGTTAGTTATTTTAGAACGTACGCAACAGCAGTTCATAAGGCAGAGGTCAAAATGCCGGAGGTTAAACCATTCGAGCGTCTTCCAACAACTGTGTTGCCCAAACATTACAAACTCGTATTGACGCCGGATTTAAAAACATTCACTTTCAAAGGAGAAGTTTCGATCGAAATTCAGGTAACATAACATATGCGTTTGTAGTAATAATTAATTGGCGCTTTTTTATTTGTTCGATTTGGACCGAAATGTTCCTTCGAGTGAACGACGCAGGAAAAGTCATATTGACGTTAAGGGGTTGATCAACATAACCTCTTTTCGGCATGACTCCTGCAATTTTTCGGTCAAGTGTTTTGTCACATATTTATTTACTCGCGCGTACGTAACAATCATGCATGAGTAATAAATAAGCGGCGTTATTTATTTTCTCATTCATATCGTTTAAATCTTTAACGCGTTGCGTTACAGATTTATTAATGTCGTAACGCAACGTAATCTGGATTTACTTCCTTTTGGATTAAATTGGGACGTTTGCTCGTTATCACCAGCTGCGCCGGTTAAATTTACTGTAATCGGGAGTCGAAACCGCTCCAGTTCCCAGAATTTGAAAAATTCCATTCACGCCATTTTTAACTCGCGTTTACTGTTATATTTTCAAGGATTTGTAAACTCAATTATTTCCAGTTTTATTAGAGCGTATGTCGCATCGATCCTCCAATTGTAGCAAAACCAGCGCGGAATGAATATTCTTACTATAATAGTTACCGCTTTTATTTGTTTTTCACCGATTTTTATTGTAATCAAACCTTAATTGGGTTAGTGACACTCGTAACGTGCATTTCTTGTGTTTTGTTGTACAACAACGTGAGGCTTGGTCGCTCACCTCCTTTTCAAGGAACTTCCCCGTCTTACCCTTTCATCCCATCCGCTTTCGTTTGTGTGAGAATTTGTTCCGAACGCTTTTCTGAAGAAAGTCGGTTTGACTTTGCCACGGTCCAAAAAGTTCCCATGCTCAACTTTCTATTATTTAGGCTGACAGTCTTCATGTCCCTGAACTTCCGACTCCATTTAAATAAATAAAAGCTACTGGCTTTGTGTTTGTTTGTTCGTGCTACATTTTTCTTGCTAATTTTGCTTCGAAAAGTGTCGTTGTTTACTTCTAGCTTGTTTTCTGTTTTAATTTCTTTAACTTTAAAGGGCGAATTTTCCTCTGAACGTTCAGAGCCTGGTGGCAAAGGGATAAACTTCGAAATAAGGTGTAGTGACATATAGTTATTTAACTGTGCTTTGCAATGAAGCGGTTACATTTTCTCCGAAGCGATTATGATAAGATAACGCTCTCTTTTACAAATTCCAATGCAGTTTTATTCCTTTTTAATTTGTAAATCTATTATCCATGAGAAGTTTAACAATAACTTTCAGTAATACTACATTAAGTTGCATTTCAAGTGAGCAAGCCGTTTTTAATGTATTCACAGCTAATGACGTATTTTCTCAGTTTTCTTGTTGCATTCGAATTACATAAAATTGTACTTCTTTAATTATAGTTACAGCGCACAGAAGCAAACATCGGACCCGGAAAATATGCCAACTAATTTAAAAATTGATAGCGGGAATGCAATCCACCAATCACAATACAAATTGCGGTAGCGGTATACTCGCCGGCGAAAGTTTATTTGTTGTTGTTGGTTTCGCTGCTCACGAGCTTGTTATTTCGTTCGTTTTCTTCTTATTTGTTTCTCTGAGTGTACTAACTTAGAGCACAGCGACATTGTACCCGCCCACCAGGTCGCATGTTTGCTTCTGTCAACTGTAAATATATTTATTTATTCATTCGTATGGTATATTTGTAATATTGTATTGTGATGTAAGTGTTATGTGTGGTGCCCCAGAAGATAAGTATTAACCTGTCTTGTGTAGCGGCGAAACCGTGTGCAATTGGTTCATCTTGGCAAAGCAATTGCTTCAAGGTTTAGGAAAACCACTAAAACATGCCAACCCTTACCCGCCTTAGTATTCATATGTAATAATATTAATTAAGTGTGTAAACATTATAGAAGGTAAATAAGAACATAAAATATAACAGCACAGCCCTTGCATGGCGAACTATAATCCTAAGGTTAAAGAAATAGCAAACAAAATAATGGGAAACAGATAATTATGACCGAAAATACAAAATATTGCTTAACTGAAGATGTCTTTCAAATTAGCTATAATACATAAATACAGGGTGGCCCACCACTTTCGCCTCGGTTTTTCTACGTTAAATGAAAAGGGTTGGGAAATAATTTTTAGCGCAGTCATATGTGGGTTCTTAAGGAGCATATCCTAAAATTATTTTTGAATATACAGGGTGGCACAAAAATAAAGTACATATTAAAGTTATATTTTTTCTTATGGAACATTTTATATTTTTTATATTTTTAGATACTATAGACCAAATAAAAGTAAGTTTCTGTAACACTTCCTATACCTAAAACTGATCGTTTCTGAGATATTTTGAGAAATATAAAAATACATTATGTAATTTAAAAATAGCTTTCACCCTGTAACATGGAACGAGCTGCTCATAATTAAATCTACTGATTAGCTGAAAGGTTAAGGTATACTACCATATAAAAGTTTTATTTCAAAATTATACAGAGTGGTGAAAAAAATTGCTCTAAAGTTTAGGACCACAATTTATTGATTAACTTATTAAAGTTAAATGGAACACCTCATATTTAGTGGCTTATTTTGACGCAGAATTAGATTCTTTAAAACTATATTAGGGTTTCCTATACCTATTTCTTATGCTTTTTACGCAAACTTTTTTTTGTTATGTGTGACCCTGTACATTTAAAATAATTTTGGAATATGCTCCTTAAGAATCCACATATGACTGCACTAAAAATTATTTGTGCATTTCTTTAGTATATTTTTAACAACAAGAAAACAGAAAATATGCAATAAGCTAACGTGGATCAAGTTAGCCCATTTTTTAAAATTAAATAAATTAATAGTTGTTCCAGGTTGTTTGTTTTGTATTGTTTGTTATTGTTCTGGTTTTTCCTAGGCGTTTTCAACATTCTTCTAAATTATCAATTATCTAAAACAAGTTTTTACGAAGACACAACAGGTGCTGAAATGAGTAAGCCTCCTATTTTCTAAATTTAAATATTTTGTTAGTTGTTAAAGAATATTCTATGTGTGTTCTACAGTGTTTCAAAGATGTAGAGGAAAAACCGAGGGAAAAACTAAAAAAAAAACAAGTCAAGAAACGCAGAAAACACTTTTCAGCTTCCCTCCCATTTTTTAACCAATATTTGTATTCTGGATTGTTTTATGTACATTGGTCAAAGTTATCAATTCTCTAAGATATGGTTGTTCAAACATACACAAAAATGTATCAAAAAGTGATAATAACTTCTATATTAGTCCTATTAGTCGATGACTGAGTCACTCACGTTGGTTCTTAAAAAATTGTTTTTTAATGTGGATGTAATGTATAGGACGATTGAAATATAAAGAACCTGTCACGTGACCTGCGCCGTTAACGAAAGTGAAGTGGACGGTTTTTTTTTTTTTTTTTTTTTTTTAAACTAATTTTTTTTTTTTTTTTTTTTTTTTTTTTTTTTTTTTTTTTTTTTTTTTTTTTTTTTTTTTTTTTTTTTTTTTTTTTTTTTTTTTTTTTTTTTTTTTTTTTTTTTTTTTTACAGGTTCTTTCTTTCAATCGTCTACTTAATACTTTGTAGTATTCGTTCAATATCTGTAATTGGCCACATACTGTCTGGTGTTAGATCTGACCTCAACAACCATGAAATTACGTCGTTTTCACACAATACTTTGCAGAAATTTCGTCTGTATTTGCCAACCTTTTCGGTTTTTTAAGATGATAAACATTTCGCAGTTTAATAAAATTGAAATCATGTGCATGTACAGGGTTATTCATTATATTTTGACTCCCACCTATAGCCCTTATTATTAGTTATAGAAACAAACTTTTAATACAAAAGCTTTAGTAAAATGTGTGTCTTGGGACAAAAGCTTTAGGTTTTTTCACGTAGTATCTTTTGGTAATAGAGGAAATAAAAAATCGACTTCACAACATTGTAAAAATTATTTGAGTTATATTTTTTTAAATGGAACAATATAAAAAAATAAAAGATCTTTTTGTTCTGATTTCAAATATATATAATTTGTTGGCATTTGATTCAGCCACTTTTAAGATATTTGAATTTATAACTATTTTCCTTGAGATCAGTTGCCTTGAAAACGTCGACGTTTGCAATAAACGTAACCTTGGCAACGAAACAATGTTAGTTCACATAAGTTAGTCATCAATTAAAAATTAAACTTATTGCAGAAATTAATTATTTCTAAATTATTTAAAACATTTATCAAATGGGTTATTCGGAGGAAAAAAAGTCAAATAATGTTATTTTAATCAAATAGGGATCCTTCTGTCAGAGTATATTTGATGATATTCATGTCTACCTATTGCAACACTGATATTCGAATAAAATAACCTTGTCCTTATTCTTTCACTTTTTTCTTCCTCCGAATAATTTCTGCAATACGGTTTAATTTTCAATTGAAGACTAACTTATGTGTAACTAACATTGTTTCGTTGCTAGGGTTACGTTTGTTACAAACGTCGACGTTTTCAAGGCAACTTGATCTCCAGGAAAAATAAGTTATAAATTTAAATATCGTAAAAGTGGCTGAATCAAATGCCAACAAATTATATATATTTGAAATCAGAACAAAGAGATCTTTTATTTAAGATAATAATATACAGGGTGTTCCATTTAAAAAATATAAAAACTTAAAACTTTTGTATTTAAAATTTATTTCTATAACTCATAATAAGAGCTGTAGGTGGGAGTCAAAATATAATGAATAACCCTGTACATGTAAGGCATTCCATTGACATTCTACATTAATTGCATTAATGTGATAATGTGCATGTTTATTTAGGGGTTTGAAGACTTTAATGTCTGTATTTATATAGTCGAACAAGTACTTGAGTCTTAAATTTCTCTTAGCCAATTTTGACTTACGGTGCGATTAAAAGCAAAATTGTGCACATTTTATTAAGATCTACTTAAGACTAGAAATATGAAAATTTTATCGAGAACATCATGATTATTTTCATTCTTTGTTTAAGTCTTAGCGTAAGCTCGTCTTAAGTTGGGTTTATAAATACGGGTCTAAAGTACTTTTGATTTATTAACTTTCTGGCGATATACAGAATTTAATCAATTTTTGACATTACATTAGCGTATAAAGTAAATATGTATAGTAATTTAAATGATTAGTTCTTCTTTGAGGACGGGCCACATCACTATATAGCTTTATCAGGCTATATTTTGTGCATCTAATGTGGGTACTTCATCAGGCTTTCGAAACAAAGAAATGGTTCGCCACTTAAATTAATTTGAAAACTTGACATAGATTTTAAACAGTAACAAAATATATTATATTATTAAACATTTTAGTCTCAAAAAATTTTTTTTTTATTTTTTTAATCTTTTAAATTAGAATCTAATAATATTGTAAGTTTTAACTGTTCTGAATATGACCTTAATTTAAAAGCCGGAACTGGTAAATTACAATAAAAAAAATATTTGAAAAGACTACAAAAATTTTAATGATATAATTTAATTATAATCCAATGAAGTATATTCTTACGAAGTGGGAGCTTTAGCTACAAAAAATTATGTTGATTCTTTTCAAGATACTTGTGAAGAAGAAACTTCTGAATCTATATTATTGAAATTAATAATTAAATAATAAATAATTTAAAATTTAAATTAATCTTCTGAAATTAATCATTACTTGAAGAATATTACAAAAGGTAACAACGTGGAAAAGGTAAAACCTCATTCATCTGTCTGATTTGTGGTTTCATTTTATAATTAATTCAAAATTAAAAATTTTGATGTTCACGTATTAAGTATGTGAAGTAATAATTGCAAGAATATTTCGTGTTCATTTGAATGAAATGTAGTTTGAAAAAATATTGGCAATGAAAACATCCGAGTTTAATTCAACTTAAATGTATAGCTAATACAAATTTAAAATTGCATAGGTGCCATTACTTTTTAGAAGTTTTTCAACAGGTAGTTGACCCACGCTGACTAGGTTAAACCACCCGCGGTTAAAGCGGCCGTTCATAGAGCAGAGCTGAATTTACAAAATTAAAACATATTTGACCGTAAATATTTTATTTTGTAATGTGCCTCCTTCTATTTTATCCGAATTGAGTGTACACTTTCATGAAATTTCGCATTTTTTTGGTTTGAAATAAATCAGTGTTGAACCCCAAAATGTTGCGATTTTGAAAATAGCCATGATTTACTTGATTTTTTTTCTGAATGATTCTCGGTACTTTAATTACATTTATTAGTTTTATTTGGATTTTTTTCAAAGAGAAACTTAATATTTAGTCATCGACTCATTGACGTTGAGTTGTACTTATAGATTAGATTAGAAAAATACACATGTGATAAGATATATCTACCTCTTGGATAATAATCTATTTTTATTCCGGAGTGCATTTACAATGTACTTTACCATTAACAGAAGCTGATTTCTTAACGTTTTTGTAATGCTCTACGACTACATTGAGAAATTTTCATTTGCTATAAGTAGACACTACCATTACTAATGCACTAAAGCTTTCGGATTGTGGTATAAGAGCATCGTAATTCAGCTGAAAATGTTTTCACTCTTGATGCAATTTAAATTAATTCATGAATATTTAAGATTTGATTTCATAAACTTTTCGAAAGTCATTAAAACTAAAGGAAGTTTAAGAGGAAGTCAAATAACGGTGCTTTTAAGTTGATTATGAAAGTGCTGGCAAGTACTTTAGTATACTTTTAGGGAATAGCCTTGAATCGATTGACATGGAGATGCGGGTAAAGTACTAACATTTGTAGAACTGAAGTTCCTATCCTGATCGTTAATTCATAGAAAAATTTTATCTTGAGTAGTGCTTGAAAGTTAGATTATGAAAATGGAAATGTAGGTATTTCTCAAGAGTTTGGACGTTGGATTTCGTTACTATTTATTGAAAAGTTAACTTGAATTCAATTCTTGCGTAAACTCTTTATTTTGCCAATTTTTTAAAAAATTTTATTCTTAATTTTAGTAAATACTCAAACTGCGTAGAGCAGTCGAAACGTCGCGTCGGCAAAAGGTCGATAAAGTTGACACTCCCACTTTGTGAAAAAAAAATTAAGCACTAAGTTAGCTCTAATTTGTATCCAAAAAATTAGAATTTGTACCCAAAACATTAAACTGGAGGTGCTAACTTGTGACATCAAGCTAGCACTCCCGCAATGTCAAAATAAAATTTCAACAACACAACTAAACATCTTGAATTAAACACAAATTTGTACCCACGATAGTTTTCCCATAATTTCAATAACTAGTCAATAATCGATTTTTTGTATAATTTCATCACGCATTTCAACAGGTTCAGCAAGAACTCATTTAAAAATTTGCAAATAAAAAAATGGACAATTTACAATAACTAGAAAGTACAAAATAAATTCTAATTACTAGTATTGGATGACAATTATTATTTTTATAATTAGATAATACATACCAAAAACATTTTTATAATGGATCCATTATTCGTTTATAAGACAAAATAAATTACTTAAATTGCTGTAACAATTTTTCCGGACTCCACCACAAGCCTCTGACATTTGAAATTTGTTCTTGTTTGTGGCGCTGGGTATCATTGTTGTTGTAGGTAGTTTAAAATAGCTTGACATGGGTAAATGTATCACTGTCATTAACTGGAACCCTTCCTGTTCTTTGTGATATCAGTTTTCATAACATTATTTGATTTATTTTCTATATTGACGAGTAAATGCAAAAGTTGAGGAAAATCCTATATAACACATTTATTAAAAGTGCCGCTATCGGAACGAACAAGACGTAAATTTAAGTGATATTTAAGTGACTCTGAATTTGATGGATGCTTCACACAACTAAAGAACGCAACAAATTTTCCGAAAAATATGTTTCAACGTCCCATAATGAAAGATCAAAAAATGGTATCATTTGCGGTCATCAATTCACCGGATTGATCAAGCTAAAATTCATCAGTCTAGGTCTGGTAAACATCGATTACAATTGATTCATCATCAATGAAAACAATATTGAATGATGACAGTGAAAGTGGTCAAGGATATATTCTTGAAGTATATTCTTACGAAGTGTGAGCTTTAGATACAAAAAATTATGTTGATTCTTCACAGGATGCTTGTGAAGAAGGAACTTCTGAATCCATGATTTAAATTTTGCCCATCATTAATCATATTGACAACGAAAATGATTTTGATGTTTGATCATTATTACCACAAAAAAATCGTTTTCCTCTAACTTTTATGGAAAATATTCTTTTGTTAAAAATATCATCACAATACAACAACTATTATTGATAAAGGCTGCTGAAGAAAAGACAAATCCTAAATCCTAGTCTCCAAATGACACAGAATTTAATAATAAAATCAAAATTATGGGTGATATATTGTCAATGTGACAATGTGAAAAAGGAAAAAGACGAGTTGGCAACGTAGCAATAATTACAAATCAAAATTAACAAATGAAGAAATGTTGAAGACTAATAATGAATGTGACCCTCACATTAAACCAGATGATATCGAACTACCCTCAAATTAAATTAAAGTCGACCCAGCAAGTGGGATCGACAAAGTTTAAAGAATAAAAAAATTGTCAACTTCATCCAGCTAATCGCGACAATTATATCGAATATGGGCAAAGTTCCGTCTACCTTCAAAAAACAAGAACTGTTTTGATCTATAAAAGTGGTGATGAATCTCAAATTATTAACTGGAGGCCAATTTCCATGTGTTCCATTGTACGAAGAGTAATAGAGAAGGTTTTGATAGAAGAGCGAGGAGATATGTCACCTTTAATGACAATCAAAGGAGATTTACTAATGCTCCAGGAACGCATATAAACACGACAATTTTGTATGAATTATTTAAAGATTCTAAAAGAAAAATATTATCATCGTGTACTTAGAGACATTAGAAGACTTACGATAACATCGGTTTCTTTTGAGACTATAACATCATCTGCTCTTCCTGAAAATTTGCTATAAAAAATTGTTCTAAAAGATTTTAACACTAAAAATACTACACAAACTGATACTTTACAGAGTAGAACCAAATCAATTCCTTTAAAAATTGAAAAGAGGAGCAATGCTCTCACCAATGCTATATAATCTGACCAGTGATCACATAATTGACCAATTGTCAGAGCCTGAATTGATCTCAACGTATGGGTATGCAAATTCTCCAGATCTTCCTCCGGTATCGATATTGGATTTTGCGGACGACGACATTCTAATTATTAAAAATGAACAAAGTACTTAGTCCTTGTTTGAATTAGCGAGGTCAAAGTTTCAAGAAATAGGTTATATAAATGAAGATAAATTCGTTATTATAAATATTACAATAGGAAAAATCCATCCAGTGTCTCCAGCCATAAACTACTCTATTATAAAAAGCAGATCTAAAATATTTTGTTTTAAATTTTTCAATTTGACCTTTATTAGTATACCTACTCCTTTCAATGCACCCCTTTGGTTAAATTACTCTTAAAATTTTTGATGGATAGATATTGATAATATAATTCGTTCTACACTCAAGGAGATATAATTACCTTCAGACACTCTAAATAACATGCTGTACAGTTCTCCAAAAGTGAGACGACTTAAAATCTTTAAAGTTGGTTGGGAAAGCATTTGTTTAAAATGTTAACAACTGTAAAATTTTCCAAAAACAAAAAACATTTAGATAAAGAAGCAGAAGTGTTATGTATGGTGCCCCAGAAGATCAGTATAAACCTGCATTGTGATCTTCTGGGGGAGAAGTTAAAACCGAAAGGTGAAAGGTGTAGGTGTAGATTTAAAGATTGCACTCCAGCTAATTCATAACTTTCAACTCAATTTTATCTGTTTAATAGCTTACTATTCCTTGTATTATAGCAGACTACATTGGTAGTAGGATGTCTTGTACGACATACTGCCACATCGATTTTTAAAAATCTGGTAGATTTTTCTAAAATGTTTTTATGTGTTTTTGAAGCACATTAACCCTAGAATACATAAACCGGGCCTCAGGCCCGGCGTGATTTTGGTTGCTTATAATTTATTTGAAAAAAATTTCAGCGGCTTGAGCATTTAGATATGCTCTAAACACATCTTTAATTAACACACACTTGATTCAAAAACATTCAAGTGTACTTAGAAATCGAAAAAAAAAAATATTTTACATTTGCATACCATATTTACATAAACCGGACCTACAAAGCTCGTTTACTATCAGTTCCTATAAAACAAGTATCGACTTGTTCATAGTCGGTTGAGAGTTATTATAATTTGTCACGTACAGCACGGAATTATGCGTGTCTGTGCATGCGAAACTTGCATTACTGATGGATGTATAAAAGTCAGGTGCACCTGATTGCATTGAGTGAACTTGTGAGACACATATAATAATGGCATAAAAAAGAATGTAAAACCGTGAGAGTTGGTGGTGAAGGCTATGAAGAACTACTGTTGCAGTAGGCAGCCTTGATGGCCTGCCTTCTGCAGAAAGTGATGAATCAGAAGCAAAAAATGAAGACACAGAAGACACAAATTTCGAATGTGTTTCTGGCAAATATTCTGGATCCACTAGTAATGATGGTGAAGATAATTCAGAGGATGATGCTGACGTTATTGGTAATTAGACCTTCGCTTCAACTTACATTGCTCCAAGTGGGCTGGATTGGAGTCTGGAACCTCCACCAAAAAATAAAATTCAACCACATAACATTATTCGGCGTGCGCCAGATTCAGTTATTTGGAACTCCAGTTATTATAAAAGCAACTATGAAATGAGGATACAAGTATTTACGGAGCAAAAGGAAAACCATGGAAAGATGTAACCGTTGATAGTTTCTTGCATTCTGTGGTTTACTTATTCATGCGGGAGTTGACAGAAGCTGGGATTTTCCTGCGAGAGAACTATTTTGTGCTGAATTTGCTAATCCTATAAACCGAGTCACAATGTCCATATTTCGCTTTGAAGGAAATTTTACTTTACTAAGCACCATGCACCACGATGCAGTTATCAATGATGATGCGAAGAAGAGGCCCGAAATCATCTCTCATTATAATAAAACGAAGGGCGGTGTTGACATCATGGATCAAATGATGTCGACATACACGTGCAAGAGGCAAAGTAAACAATGGCCTATGACATTTTTTTCAACATTATTGATGTTGTAGCACTCAATGCATATGTAGTCTTTATGAAGGAACATCCAAACTACAATATAGGAGTGACTCACTAATGCAGAATATTTTTGAAATCAGCCGCTCAAACAAGTGCAAAGATTAAAAGAAAAGAATGGCAGTGTGCCCCTCAAATATTGATCGTAAGAGCATAATGATATGTATTAGTTGTAAAAATAACCTAATCTCTACAAAACTTCTTTTTAAACATTAGATATTTAATCCCACGTTTGTAACGTATATGTATAAATAAACTAAATAGCACTAAATCTTGCATTAGGTTCAAATCGTTTTTGGTGGGGCGGTTAACTTGATGGGGGTTTGCTATTCGGCCAACAGCTGCTCAATGTTTTCAAACACTGGATTTTTGGCCCCACCTTAATAAATCTACTATAAACAAATCTCATGATACTTTTTGCAATTTTTATTTGAATTTTTTTCAATCAGTGATAAATTTCTAAAGGTTCAGTAAATTACCTCCTATAAAATACTGCTTTTTGAACATCTGTCATATTTCAATATCTTTGAATATGAACTGTTTATCGCTTTGTCAATCAATCAATTGAATTCTGAAGTCACCACCCATGTGTGGAAACTAACTTGATAGGTGTTATTGATGTTAGAATAGACAAAGGGTGTCGAGGTGGTTAATAATAACTTCAAAGCAAAATCGATTTAGGCAGTTTATTTCAATTGCATTGAGTAAACATTTGTAATTTCTATCTCGTCTCTTAGCTTAATGGAAAAAATGCACCTAATTGTTTACAATTACAGAAATATGAAATTGTAAAATCACGTTCTGGCAGATTTTACATGTCGGTCCAACAGCTTTGTCATTGTATTTTTGCTTCTTGTTTGGATTACATTTCTCAAATCATGTCGTAGGCTAAATTTGTTAGTATTTATTTCTGATCAGTTGGGACAATTAAAATTGAATTCTTATTTTGCTCACAAATCTCAAATACATCTAATTTAATGTAAAAAATTGAAATAACAAAGAAACTTAGTCTTGAAGCTTTTCATGCTATAATTATTGTTTTTTTCCTAACAGATGTGAAATCCGGTTAAAACGGACTTTTACCTGCACATACTTATGTGAAATAGGTCACCCTTTAAGTTTTGTTCGTCCCCCGAATACTATTCTTTTTCATGTCGAACCACAAAAGAATATTTGAAGAAACCAAGATGCAAAATTATAAAACGGGAATCTTTGCACAGGCACTATTTTATTTTCAATTGACCATTAATGAATGCGTTCTCGTTGAGTAGATTGGCCCACGTATCCCAATTTGTTAAATAAATGACTGGCATCCTTAGCCTTTAGTTCAATTTAATATAATTAGGAAGTTGTAAATTTACTACACTGGATGCAAATCGTTTAAAAACGGAATTTTATTACATGGCAAATTGATTAAGTGATGTAACATAAGAACAGTAACCTTGAATCTGAGTTATTTGGATTACATTATTAATTTTTTCCAATCACACACTGCGTTAATGTCTACTAACTATCTTTTGAACGATTCATTTTACTGTTATTTTTCAAGGTTATTGGAACATAGTTACATAATCATAACAATAACTGGTGTTTTACATACATTTTTATTACGCTTATGACTGCATTTGAATATTTGTTTTTATTAGCAAGCTGTAAAATTTAATAGTGTGTGTTGAACGGATTGTTTCTGTTCATCTAGTTTTCCTTCTTGGCTTAATATTATTTTTATTATAAAGGGTTATTCATGTTATAGGACACGAAAGATTATGGCTATATCCTCTGATTTTAAGTTGAGTTTATCTTGTGAAATACATGGAGACCATTGGAGGTACAACATTTTTAAATTTCATACATGATTTACAGGGTGTTCCAAAACATATCAAAGTTGTATTTTTTCAAATGCAACACACACACTCATATAGGTATTTTTTTCTTCACCTAAACTTGAAAGTTTTTAAATATTTCGTATTTTGTGAAAACACGTTTGAATTCTCAATTTTTGTAGCTTCTTATGTAACTAAATTTGACTACAGTTCTACTAACCAAATAGGTTTTGTGTTGTAGTTGTGAAAAATTTAATAATGTATACAAGGTGTTATCCAAACAAATCCGTTTTCGAAAGACGATAGGCTCAATTCCAGTACAAGAATCCCACCAAAAGAAGCCTGTGACACAAAACGAAGAAACTAAATATATTGTCATTACGTCAGTAATCGAAAATTCCCATATAGGAAAAAATCAAATTGTCTGAAATATCAACATCAGTCAAGCGAGTGTCTCGAGAATTCGTAAAAAACATCATTATCATGATTATAAAACTTCACTTCACTCTCCGAAAATGATTTCGGGAATCGAGCTGCATTTTTAAGTGGGTGTTGGATAAAGTGGCAGAAAATGAAAACTTTTTAAATCTTGTTTTGTTTAGTGACGAGTGTACGTTTCACAACAATAGATCCGTTGATAGACATACCTTCCATTATTATTCTGACTCCAACTCGCATCGATTTCGCATAGTTGATAATCAACACAGAAATCAGTGAATGGTTGGGGCGGAATTATGGGCCGTTATTAAATTGGCCCCTATTTTTTAAAAGAGCATTTAAATGGAAGGTTATTTTTTGAATTTTTGATAAATTAGTTTCCAATTTTATTAGAAGACATTCCCTTAGACATAAGGGAAATTATGTGGTTGCAGGTGAATGGAGCTCCCCGCACATTTTTATCGTGGATTGGAAGAAATGGCTTTCAGAATTGGCTCCCGCGATCTTCTGACTTGACTCCACCAGATTTCTTTTTATGGGAATGTGTAAAAAGAACTGTTTATAACACACATTTAACAACACCTATGAACGAGCGCATCAGAGAAGCTTTCCGAAATATATATACAGTGTGGGGCACTACCAACAAATTATTATATAGCATTAAAACGACAAATAATGTTAAAAATTTTAAGACATGCATATGTGAAGATTATTCGAAACCACATTTTAAAAATATTTTGGATTGTACAGGGTGCTCTAGAAACACGTACTTTTAAATAGATCACCCTGTATTTTTTTTCTATTTTTGAATTGTACAATAAAAAATAATGTATGTTCTTTAACATATCTCTATACCTACTTACTTTCGTTTCTGAGATAAACCGATTTTACCTGATTTGCAGACCCTCCAAAAAAATGCAATAACTTCAAGATAAATAAGAACAAGCAACTTTGGTTTACACCACCTTACTAAGAGCCTTCAACATCTCTTTTGCAATATTTACTATTATGTTATGATGTACAGATTGTTGTTAATACTACCGCATACCACTACCTACTTAAAACTTAAATAACTTGTTTAACTTAAATAGAACACCCTACATTTCTGTAGCCTGTTGAAAGCTGGAACTAATTACCTTTTAGTCGGTATTAGGGTTACCAACCCCTAACTCTAATAGTTTTCTAGATATTTTAAAATTTGAGAGTTTAACAATTTACGATGTACTGGTGTTCAAGTTACCTGTAAAATATCCGCAATATAGACATTATCTTGCAACTTTCAGTTGAAATATTTACTTTAAGAAAAAAATAAACAGTAATGTCCTTATAACTAGTATCACGGGCTCTAAGAGTCAGTCGAATTACGCACACCGGTCACAATTTACTGATGTTTAACAACAGCAACAGTTATTTGGTACATCAAAATTGATCATACTGTAAACGCTCTAATAGTAGTACGATAATTTCTAAAACCATATTTTCAGAATTTTTTTAACAAAGTTGACAATGTTTACAGTGTCATCGATTTTTGCTGAAACTAATAACGATTGCTGTTGTTTGTGACAGGTGGGCTTGATTCGACTGACTCTTAGAGCCTGGCATAAGTCATGAGCACATTTCTGTTATTTTATTCTGAAAAAAAAATTTTAAGGTTAATATTTAAAACTGGATTGGCCTATACATTAAAAATGTTTGCAAGATAATGTTCATTTTACTGATATCTCACAGGTAACTTAAATTCTAGTAAATTGCAAATTGTTAAACTAGCAGATTTGAAAATATTTCGAAAACTATCAGAGTTAGGGGTTGGTAACCCTAATACCGATTGAAAAGTAATTAGTTCCTCATTCCAACAGGCAACAGAAATGGAGGGTGTTCCATTTAAGTTAAGCAAGTTATTTAAGTTTTAAGTCGTTAGCGTTATGCGGTAGTACATCATAACATAATAGTAAATATTGCAAAAGAGATGTTGAAGATTCTTAGTAAGGTGATGTAAAGCATAATTGCTTGTTCTTATTTATCTTGAAGTTATTGCATTTTTATGGAGGGTCTGCAAATCAGGTAAAATCGATTTATCTCAGAAACGGATAGAAGTTGGTATAGGGACATGTTAAAGAGCATACATAATTTTTTATCCTACAATTCAAAAATAAAAAAAAAACAGGGTGTTCCATTTAAAATAACCCAATTTTAATATAGTACGTGTTTCTGGAGACCCTGATAATCAAAATATTTTTAAAATGTTTTCAAATAATCTCGTAATTATGCCTTATTTTTATTATTTGTCTTTATCTACAGAATAATTCGTTGGTACCCACCCTGTATATATACAGGGTGTTCCTAAATATCAAGTACAAACGAAAGGAGGTGATTCTTTGGCTTATTTTATACTAAAATATTATATAAACATAGGTCCGCAAACGCTTTCTTAGCGGACTGCAGGGTGTTAAAATTTCAATTTTTTTCAAGTTTTTTGTGTATGGCTCCTTGCAGTTTTTGAGATATTGAGTTCAAATTTGGTATCTAATTTAGGCTCCAGAGATAACATCTTCTGACAAGTCAGAGGACCGTGAGAATTATACCGTGTGATACTTTTTCGGCGGCTATTAGTAGTATTTACTTACACCTTACGGCCTAGTAGTATTTACACCTTACACTTAGTAATTTACACCTTATACAGTTTACTACAATTAAACTTTTAATGAAGTGACACCTACCATTATTTGATATTATTAAAAATAAAAGTTCATTTAAATAAATGCACAGCCTACTAGACCACTTTTGACAAATTTAATTTTGTTAGGTATTTAAAATAGGGATTAGGGATTTAAAGTAAAATAAACTTACTGTTTCTATAACAACATAGGGCAATAAACGTCAGAGAAGTATTTATAGTATGTATTTTATTAACCTACGTTCTTCTATGTAGGTACCTAATTTACCGATCATTTTAAATAATTTTTAATAAATAATAATAATTAAATTCTTCATTTTTTCTTAGTAGAATTTTGGGCCTGAGAAAACATACCAATCAGGTTTTAGTTTTGAATAATTTTGTACTCTTATGTTGTGGCCCTAAAACAATTAAGTAAGCAGGAAATTGCATAGACAAGTTTTTACATGTAAAATGCCGAGCGGCCTAATCAACATAAACATAATTTTTCCTACAATTTTCTATCGCCCTGTCGTCTCTTCTGGTTTGCTTCTCATTGTTTTGTGGGTTAGTTTTCTTTTCACGTATACTTTCCTGCATTATCTATTTATATTCGCTTCTGGGTAGATTTCTTCGAATTCTTTATTTGTTCTTCTTTCCATATCATTTTCCTTAATCCCTCACTTGTTATGACACTCCTGAGTACCCCGTGACATTCTTCTTCTTGAAGTGGTATTTTCTTTTCTTGTCTTCTGCTTCAAAGGCTACTTTTGCATCTTCACTTTGCTCTTTATTTCCAAGTTTCATGTATGTACTTTTCCTCGATTATTTCTAATCATAAGTACTCATTTACTCGTTCGAACTTGATCCTTGGCATATTTGGTATTGCTTATCCAGTATATTATCGTTCATTTTCATATTACTATTTCTGAGAATATATCAAGTACAATATCGCGAAAGGCTATTGCGAAGAACTAGTGAAAGGTATTCTCACTGCACAATCTCTCAAATGGAGCTGCTGAGGTATTTGCTTTGACAATGAATACTGCCTGTGGCGGTCTTAGACGCATTTTTTTATGACGTCCTAAATCTAATCAAATTTATAATTGTATTTTGGCGAATTTACATTGCATATTTTGTAATGAAAAGCGTTTGTTATCTGAACGTTACGTTTACACTATCGAGGAGTCAAATTTAAGTTTCGTGCACGAAATTTCAATCTTCCCTTTTTTATGATCGAGTTATGAAAGACAGAACCCGTGACAAGTATAACGATACAAAGGAACTGCTTGAAATGGTATGTTTTACAATTTTTACTTCGTTCTAATTTTTTAATTATAATGGTAACTGAGCCACGGGTTTTGTCTAACGGTTTTTTTCACCAGAAAACTTACGTTTGCAGTTTTAAGTTGCAAATCTGATTTAAATTCAGAAATCCAAAATTTATTTAATCTTTTTAATTTGAGCTTATCTAATTTATCCATCAAGAAAATCAAATCGTAAATTACAAAATTATTAATCAATCAACCAAAGTTTCTGCACAATCTAAATATTTTGGTTACATACACTTAAAAACTATTCATCGATGAATACTTGATGAATATTTACTATTTTAATTGAGCAATTACGCATCTCTGAATCAGTATTTGTATTCTTAGCCTTCCCAATTTGTAACTGTTGAAGCACGACAATTCGGCGTGATCTATAATTTATTGCCTTGAAAAAGAGTTGTAACCCTTTTTTGTAGTGCAACAAAAAGTTGTTTTCAATATAGTTTTTTAAACGTTATTTTGCATCTATTAAGGGGAACACGCTCTCTGTCTTTGTTATTTCGAATTGTATTTACTTTTCGAACGACTGATTACTCGAAATTGTCAAATCAAATATGAAAAATCACGATTCTTGTATTTGAAAATTTGGAAGTACGATATTTTCTTTGGATATTTGATTAGAGTTTGGCGGAAATTTGAACCAGAAGTGATATTTAGGGGAAGCAGTTTTTTTAAGAATATTTTTCATATTGGATTACAATTGATGCCTGAGTGAGCTTAGGGCATTATTTAGATGTTGCATAATTTCGGTTGCAAAATTTTGCAATATGTTATGACGTTTTGCAATATCTGAATTAGCTTTTTCAAATAATACTAAACATAGTTATTTTTATTTTATAAAACCAAACTATGTTTACTATTATTTGAAAAAACAATTCTGATATTGTGAAACGTCATAACATATTGACTGTTGCAAAATTTTGCAACTCTTTAAATTATATCCTTTCGTCTAATCGTTATTAAAATTTCACCAAAAACCTAAAGTTTGTTCAGTTTCTTGTAGTGCGCCAAGTAATGGACAAATATCGCTACCACCTTGCACTTCTTGTGAAAAAAAAGGGGCCACTTGGCAGACTGACTCCTTATGTACCAAACTACGATTTCAGATTTCAAGATGTACAAAATATCGCTTTCGAAGCGTTTACTTCGTCGGAAATCGTGCAAACCAGGTGGAAAGAAACCAAGTGCAAAGTGAAGAATTACCCATCTTCTACCAAGCACCTGATATCTCCACCGATTTCGCTATTCTTGGTGCAATTTTATACACAATCGACCCACTACCCTTAACATTTTGATGACAACTGGAAACAGCGATAAAAGAAAAGAGACGGATATCTAAGGTGAATCAAAACAAATAAAATGAAGAAAAACACCAAGAATACAAAACAAAACGATACATAAGTAAAAAAAAATTGTAAATGATGGAAATCTAGAACATGACCTATACAATCAGTAAAATACAGTGTTGTAAATGTTGAAATTTCTCCTAGTTGGTGTTTAATCAGCAGCTTTTTCTCACTTGTGTGAGACCTTCTATTTGGAGAAAAGGGCGGAAGGAGGCGAGCTATCAAAACTCTATGTGTTTTCTTTACCCGACGTTCCGACCGTTTTTTAATAGTATACAGTAATTAGGAAAAATTATAAATAAACGAGTACAGGCAATAACGGAACCGATATTAATAGAGGAACAAAACGGATTCAGGAAGGGAAGGACAACATAATAGATAATGTATTCGCGCTACAAAAATTAATTGAAAAAACAAGAGGGAGGAGCCGAGAGATACATTATGCTTTTGTAGATCTAACAAGACGTTTGCTACGTAAACAGAAAGAAACTATGAGACATACTTGAAAACAAAAGATTACCATCGCACCTAATAAAAACAATAAAAAGTTATTACCACAAAACAACTTTTAAAATAGCCGAAGGAAATAGATATGAAACAACAAAAATACAATTCTGAGACAATGGTGTCCACTTTCACCTGCATTACTTAATAAACCGTGTGTCCCACGGAAAAGTTGACCATGGGCATTTACTATGTTAAATTAAAAATTAGCGTATATCTCTTTTCTGGCACAATATAACAATATATTATATTGAATAAATAAAATAAAACAAATTGATGTGTTAATAATGAATATTCAAAGCGTATTTTACTTAAAAATCAGTAAAATAAGTTATTTTTTGTGAAATTTTATTTATTAATCGAAAAGGACGAATTGCTTAATTTGTTGCCTAGTAATCTTTTGCGGTTTCTAACTAGGTTCGATTCTGATTGCAGTATTTTTTGATGAACTTTATTATCATTATAATACAATTTTGTGAAGTGAATTTAACATTTTGAAAAATAAATTAATTTTATAAAAATTCTATTAATAATAATTTTATTAATAAAACAAAATTACGACAATCGGAATCGAATCCGGATTTTTGCGTAAATTATTATAAAATTGTACTATTGAAATAACCGTAGTTGCCAACGTTTTGCCATCTATCGTAAGGGCTTTATCAGGGCGAGAAAACAAAAGAATGTTCGAGGTAGAAAACTAAAAGTCAGGTAATTAACTTGTCGACCAAGCCAGATTTTAGACTAAAAGAGTTGGAGTCATGAGTAGTAGTACGGTTACCTTTTGACACGGTCCAATCCGTCTTTGTTTCAATAATGACTCCGGCCGTGGAAGCCTAAATTCTTACAAAGTGAATTATGCGACGGTTTCCAAACCGAAAATTTTAACAATAAAATTAAAAGTATGTAAAAAAATGTTGTTTTTTATTTTAATTTATTTACAAATTATTCATTACAGAACAAAATATTTTGAACTTTATTATACAAGTTACAAAAACGAGTTAGTAGTTAAGGTTATCAAAATACAGGTACTCATTTATTTTTATAAATTCTGATAAATTACTCGTTGCTATCATCGGTGATGCTAATTATATGTTCACAGCACAGTTTGGCATCATCGGGTATAAAGTTTTAGTGTTTTTCGCGACATCGCTTTTTACTATTTCCCATTTTTTTTTGTGATATGGAGGCAACAAATATCAATATTGTAACAAGACTATACATCACCCCGATACTTATGAACGTGCATAAGCACATACAAAAAGTTGCGTTGTTTATATGAATGGGTCGGTGCCAAGATATCTCCTCGCCAAAACGTCCTGGCGCCAAACCATCTTTGATTCATAGACCGGATAAAGTTGAGATTTGTTCATCGTTGGCGGAAAGACTATATTCTCGTACGAAACCCATTGCATCAATATATTGAGGACTCTATCCATTGAGGAGTATTGATCTGAGAAGCAAATTGGGTAACCACTTTTCATAATTTACGTTATTCATGTCATGATAATCGCCAGCCAACGTGAGCAATAATCAATCTTCTCTTTTTAGAAATGGGTGTCAGTAATCCGGATGATGTTCCATCACTACAAGATTCTAAAATTTTGTACGTTCTATAAGTAGTTTATACTAAAGAGCTTTTCTAGTAGGACTTTCTTAATATTCTGCGGTTTTTCTCACTTCAATTCCACTAGTAGGAATATGTAGTTCTTTTTCTGTCCACTGTAACACGGTGAGTAGTTTTCCTTACAGATAATCAAGTGAACGCTGGACGATTATTGTTCTGCACCTGCCCTACTTGCTTCTTTCATATAGCTTCAACAATTCATAACGATACGTCTATTGTTTTACATTACACAATGCTATTGTGTAATTAAAGTAGTTGTTTCACGTCTTTTTCCCACCGAAAGTACACATTTTTTGTCCAAATTAATGTATACCACAAAACAATGAAACAAAAAGTACAGGGCTTCTATAAATGATTGTCTTATCAAGTGAGTGTTGGAAAATTTAAAAAAAGCAAGTTTGCCAAACTACACCGTTATAAGGCTAATGATAATTAACGCAATTTAATCTAAAACTGACATTATATTAGTGCTTTATAATGAGGTGTTTATTTAAATGCATTTATTCTCATAATAAATACTGTTAAAAAATGTTTTTTTTTCTGAAACGGTAGTAAGTAAGACTTTTACTCATAATTTTTGACGATAAACTTTCACTTTTTTCTTAATACCAATAAACCATCCATAGAGGCCAAATAAATTATACAGGTTGAATCACCACCAACGGAACGAAGGTTTATAGCGAAACAGTTTAGTATTTTGAAGTATACAGTTTGTCCCAAAAAAGTGTGGTGCATCAAAGTTATATTTTTCTTATGGAACACCCTATATTGTATTGCCGTTTTGATTACCCATTAAAAATAAATACTTTTATAAAGGTTCCTTATACCTAATACGACTTTTCTTAAAATATGAAGCATTAAACAATCAATATCTTCTAATTCACAAATCATAGCAAATTTACTCTTACGTCTAAATAGAATATTAGTTGAATGTATTTCATGATTGAATACTAAACATTTCAGAATTTACAGGTCAATTATTAGATCATTCAATATGTAATATGAGCTTTATTTTAAATGGAACGCCCTCTATTTTATTAATTCATAACGTTAACAAAAAGTCCTCTTTCGAATGGTATAAGGGTCTATGAAAGTATACCTTATTTTTTACGGGCAATCAAAAAACTCAATAAAATCTATAAGAAAAATAGAACTTTGATACGCCACACTTTTTTGGGACATACTGTATATTTCAAAATAATTTT
This sequence comes from Abscondita cerata, assembly GCA_030710515.1. Lineage (NCBI taxonomy): Eukaryota > Metazoa > Arthropoda > Insecta > Coleoptera > Lampyridae > Abscondita > Abscondita cerata. Next base: position 246,436 of record JALBCR010000928.1, read on the forward strand.
AAAATGTAACATTTATCAACATGCAAGCTACTAAAATAACAAAACTTGCAAAACTTTACAGTTTCGCTGTAAACCTACATTGGTGCTGACTGCCGTCCGACGGAAGAACACCGTACGTGCAATTTTCTTAAAATTAATTTTCAATTAAATTTTAATATAACAAAATCATTATAAAAAAAAAAAACAAAACCAAACAAAAAAAAAAAAATTAACAAATAATTCTTCAAAAAAAAAATAAATTAATTCTTAATTTGATTTATTTGTATTACTAATTTTCCCGTCTCTTTTTTTTTAATAAAAAAATTAATTAAAAATTAAAAAATAAAAAAAAAAAGAATAAAATACAAAAAAGAAAAAATTAAATTTTAATTTTTTATTTTGAATTTTGTTTTGTTTTTATGCTCTGGTGTATTTTAAAAAAAAAAAAACTAATTATTAATTTTTTTTATTTTATTGTACAGGGTGTCCCAACGATAGAGTAAAGTAAGTTTATGCTTAACTGATATTATTTTTGAAAAAATTTTATCATCCACAAGGTAAGGGTAAAAAACGCACATACTTTAAAAATATTGGAAGATATACAGGGTGAGTCAGGAAACCAGGGCATGAAAAAGTATGGTTTTTTAAATGAAACACCCAGTATTTTATTTTGTTTTTGAATTCTACGTGTTCATGCAAACAATTTTTGTCATATGCAACATTAGTTGAAATTTGATAGTGTTTAAGATATTTGCATTTAAAAATTTTATTTGCCATTTTCATGGTGCTAATAAATGGGCAGTTTCTCCGTTATTTTACAATTCAAAATTTCTGTATTTGGTAAAACAAATAAGTAATAATAGATGAATGTTTAGTCCAAAAAATTTTGGTAATTTTGTAAACAGGGTGTTTATTATAAACGTTCAAATTCGAAAATTTTCAAATTAAAAAACTTAGGTTTTTTAAATGGAACACCCTGTATATTTTATTTTGTTTTATTAAGAATTAAAAAACCTATAGTTTTTGTTAAATATGTCCTACACCTATCTCTAATATCTGTCAAGATATTTCCATTTTTCCAATTAGCTACATTATATTTGTTAGCAGGACATCGTATGAATCGCGGTAGCCATGAAAAACAACTGCGAAGGTAAACAAAGTAATGTGTCAAAATTAAACGCATCTTGTTTTTTTTCGTGTTCATTGTGCGATTTTGTGTTGGTCATGGATTATCCTTTAAACGAGTTAATCGATATGATATATGTGTTGGGAGAAGCTGAAAAAAGTCCTCTGCTGGCAAAAAGAATTTACAGAATGAAGTATCCTGATCGTCGTATTCCTACTGCTATGTGCTTCCAAAACGTTATGGATAGATTTGATTCCAGCGGTAGTGTTAAATACTCAAAACGTGAAGTTGTCAATAAAAAAGCAGCTTATGAAGACAAAGAACTACAAATATTGCTAAATCTTCAAGAAAATCCCCAGGTTAGTTGCAGAACATTAGCGACGTTATGTGACACTACCAAATCAAATGTTAACCGAACAACAAAAAAATATAAATATCATCCATATCATATTGAGCTTCATCAAGAATTGCGAGAAGAGGATTTTGCAAGACGAGTTCGATTCTGTAATACAGTGAATCAACAATTGCAATTAACTAACGACTATTTGTGCAACATTATATTTTCTGATGAGGCAACGTTCAAAAGCAATGGGTCTGTAAATCGGCATAATATGCATTATTATGCGATTGAAAATCCTTTCTGGATGCGGGAAGTTCAAAATCAAAATCATTGGTCAGTAAATGTGTGGTGTGGTATCCTTCACAACCAAATTATCGGTCCCTATTTTTTTGATGAGCCTTTATCTGGACGCAGCTATTTACATTTCTTACGTGAGGAAATGCCTCCGCTACTTGAGGATGTTAATTTAATAAAACGCCTAAATATGTGGCTGCAACATGATGGTGCACCTCCACATTTTTATCGCGAGGCAAGGGAATTCTTGGATCAGCAATACCCACAAAAATGGATAGGACGTGGAGGCTTTATATAGGCCACCAAGGTCATGCGATTTAACTCCGTTGGATTTTTTCTTATGGGGTTACATAAAAGACCGAGTATATGTCAACAAACCAACAACAAGGGAAGATATGAAAAACGCAATTCGACAAGTTTGTCGCACAGTGACACCTCTAATGTTATCTAAAGTGAGACGGAACCTAAAAAAACGGATACATATGTGTATTCAACAAGAAGGTCGCCTATTTGAACATTTATTAAGAAGGGATATTGACTAAAACTTAAATATTCTCTTATAATTTTTTTTTTTTTATAAATTAGTTGGTTATTTACCTTCGTAGTTGTTTTTCATGGCTACCGCGATTCATACGATGTCCTGCTAACAAATATAATGTAGCTAATTGGAAAAATGGAAATATCTTGACAGATATTAGAGATAGGTGTAGGACATATTTAACAAAAACTATAGGTTTTTTAATTCTTAATAAAACAAAATAAAAATATACAGGGTGTTCCATTTAAAAAAACCTAAGTTTTTTAATTTGAAAATTTTCGAATTTGAACGTTTATAATAAACACCCTGTTTACAAAATTACCAAAATTTTTTGGACTAAACATTCATCTATTATTACTTATTTGTTTTACCAAATACAGAAATTTTAAATTGTAAAATAACGGAGAAACTGCCCATTTATTAGCACCATGAAAATGGCAAATAAAATTTTTAAATGCAAATATCTTAAACACTATCAAATTTCAACTAATGTTGCATATGACAAAAATTGTTTGCATGAACACGTAGAATTCAAAAACAAAATAAAATACTGGGTGTTTCATTTTAAAAACCATACTTTTTCATGCCCTGGTTTCCTGACTCACCCTGTATATCTTCCAATATTTTTAAAGTATGTGCGTTTTTTACCCTTACCTTGTGGATGATAAAATTTTTTCAAAAATAATATCAGTTAAGCATAAACTACTTTACTCTATCGTTGGGACACCCTGTACTTCTGCAAATTATTTAATTTTTTACCCAGAATTAATTAAAAGTAGTCCTTCACTATTTATTTATTAATTAATGTGGTTGTATAAAAATAATTAATAATTATTAAATATTATTTAAAAAAAATAAAAAATTTTTTTTAATTTTAAAAAAAAAAAATTAAATTTTTTTTTTTTTTTATTTTTTTAAATTTTTCAATTTATATATAAAATAAAAAAATTTAATTAAACGTTTAAATAAAAAAAAAAAAAAAAAATATATATTTATAAAAAAAAAATAAATTTTTTTTTATTTTATTAAAAAATAAAAAAAAATTAAAAAATTAATTTTTTTTTTAAAAAAAAAATATATTTATTTAAAAAAAAAAAAAAAAAAAATAATTTTTTATTTATTTATTTTTTTTTTTAATTTTATATTTATTAAACTTAACACAAAATAAAAAAATTAACTTAAATAAAAAAAAAATAAAATAATTTTTTTTTTTTTATTTTTATTTTTTTTTTTGTTTTTTTTAAAAAAAAAAAAAAAAAATTTTTTTTTATTTCTTTTTTTTTTTTTTTTTTGAAAATATGCCACTGATTAATGACCCCATAAATATATTAACAGTTTTACGGCCTATATTTCAGTCATGGGTTACCTTAAATTTTGTGTTTACTGTCTGGAAATAATTGTTGTCACAATAGTCTCCTTCGAAATTAACCAAAATTAACTTTAACCAGGGACTGAAATACTGGCCGTTATTGAAATATTGATCTTAGTAATTTTTTATAATGAATAGTATGAATTTTTAGTTGTTGAGAAGGATTGACTTCTATTCATTTTGATCGGAACATGATATATGCGTTCATTCATGTATTTTACTTGGGGTTAATACAGAGTGATTCATAACTATTGGGACATAGGCTAAGGGCGGGTTATTTAGGCTAAAATATGACCATAGGACCTAATATTCCTTATTAAAATATTGCTGTAGAAAAAGATACAGAGCGTTAAATTAAAATATTTTTTTTTCATTTTTTGTTAATAATTTCATTGTAAATTTATCAATTCTTATCAAAATCGGCAGAGATGCTTAATTTTAGACCAAGAACATTATTTTATGTATTATTTAACAATATTTTACGTGAATGATTCCTGATGATGAAATCGACTGGTAACTTTTTACATTTTAGTGATTTTGATTAGAGAATATGACGTAAACATCATTTCTACACAATATTGGTACTTTTGTTTAAATACGATAATTTTATCTGTTTCCGAGAAAAACCCAGTAGAACAATTCGTAGTGTCAGAAGAGGATTTCAAATATTACTTCATTTATTGAGGGTACGTTTTGGACTGTCAGATATTTATGCTTTTCTGTAGATTTTGATAAGAATTGATAAATTTACAGTAAAATTATTAACAAAAAATGAAGAAAATATTTTTGGATCTAACGCCTTGTATCTTTTTCCACAGTAATATTTTATTAAGGCATATTGTGTCTTATGGTTATATTTTGGTCTAAATAACCAAAATATGATCAAAATCTACAGAGAAACATAATTATCTAACAGTCCAAAACGTACTCTTATTAATGAAGTAATATTTGAAATCTCCTTCTGACACTACGAATTGTTCAACTGCGTTTTTCTCGGAAACAGATGAAATTATCGTATTTAAACAGGAGTATCAATATTGTGTAGAAATGATGTTTACGTCATATTCTCTAATCAAAATCACTAAAAAGTTTTCTCAAAAAAAGTTACCAGTCGATTTCATCATCAGGAATCACTCACGTGGCGCCCCCTACAACAAATTGTAGAATAGTACATAAAATAATGTTCTTGGTTTAAAGTTATGCCTTTATCCCGATTTTGATAAGAATTGATAAATTTACAGTAAAATTATTAACAAAAAATGAAAAAAAAAATGTAATTTAACGCTCTGTATCTTTTTCCACAGCAATATTTTATTAAGGAATAATAGGTCCTATGGTTATATTTTAGCCTAAATAACTCGCCCTTAGCCTATGTCCCAAAAGTTATGAATCACCCTGTATATGAAGCATATGGGTGCTGCATTCTTCAAAAAAATATTTTATTTTTATTTTCCACAATTTCAATTAGGTAGGGTAGTTAATCTTAACAGTTTGAAAATAGTTCACTCGAACATTGAGTTGGACCTCTAAAATTTTGTTAATTCATGAGCATGCCTAGTGCCTGTGCGGTTGTATATTACGAACCTAAATCATCATGCAACACACGAAATTGCTTCATACAAGGGGTCATTTGCATTTTTGAAAAATTGCCATCACGTCGGGGTTACTATTTAGTTACATGACCTAGTTATTAAGTTATACAGTTAGTTTATTATACGAGTTGTTGTTTGCATGATGGTACTATTGAGAAAACAAAAATCGGGACACTTTTGTTCTACAAGTTAAATATGCATATCTACTTTAAGATTAACCCTGGGCTTACTACATTAATTACAATTTCGCAAAGAATACCGTGAACAGTTCAGGTAAACTTCTAAGTATCGATATAATTGTTTTCTTGTATTTAATCCTGTTCGGCTACAACTCGTTTACGATTTTATTTTTAACGTCCAAGGAATGTGTTTTTTGTTCTTTATTTTTAGATTTTTCGTCAATTTCTTTCAATTTCTCATTTTCACTATTTTAAAACGTCTATTTAATTAACAAGAAAGTAAAAAATTTTCTGAAAGTATTGATTTTTATTGTGAAGATGAACAGTGTCTACAATTGCTTCTCAAGTTAAGTGATGTTTAGATTTTCAAGTCAATTTTTTTGAAATAGAACACCCTGTATATTTTAATTTCGTCGGATGCAGAAATTTCAAGAAAAATATGTAGGTAAGTATTCCTCCAAAAATTCAATTTAAAATAAAAATGGTCTTTTGGGACCCCTTCAGTGTGGAGATAGGAAAACAAACAACTCAAAAAGATGTGCTTGCCGAGGTTTCGCCCTTGAGAAAGCCCTCACTATGAAGGGCGAAACGACCATTTTTATTTTTCAAAAAATGTAATTTTTCTTTTAGTATGTACTTTGATGAACAATTAAAAGAAAACTGACGCTTAAATGTCATAATATTGAAATTAACTGTCAAAATCATAACATACTAATGTTCTGCAGAGTCAATGTTATATTGAAAATGCGCCAAATGATACAAAACTGTGTTTTTCCGGAAAACCATTAACTTTAGGTATATCAAACCCTATACCAAATTGAAGAGAGACAAATTCTGCATCCGACGGAATAAAAATATACAAGGTGTTCTGTTTGAAAAAATCGAGTTTTGGACATCTAAACATCTCCTAACTTGAGAAGCAATTATGGACACTCTGTATTGTATCATTTCAATCTGGTTCCTTAACATCTTCCAAGATAGTACTTGTATCGTAATGATGTTTCGCTAAACCATCTAACAACCTAGATATTGAGGTTTCTAAATACTACTGCAACAGTCGAATTTTTCAACAAATCAAATAACACAAAAACTCTCAGGTTTAGAGGTATAACCCGTTATAGGTTTTTATTCAGAAAAATAAGTAGAATCTAATTCTGCAATAAAATAATAATAATAATAATAATAATAATAATAATAAATGTATTAACAGTACCTAAAGTACCAATTACAGAACAATATAATATACTAAAATGTATACTTATTTATCAGATTGTATAACAATATAAATATATATATATATATATATAACAAATATAATAAATTTTATAATAAAAAATCAAAATACACGCCTCATCTTATAAGCAAACCCAATCATTGGCAGTACCTATATGTGAAAAATAACATAAAATATCACATTTGTCGTACACTATTGGTTGTATACCTCTATTCTTTCGTAGGCCGCATACATATTCTTTGTGTATTGTATAAACATTATAATTAGCTCTGCCTTGGAATCTAAAGTTAATTTTGACAAAAGTACATACTATCTATTTGGTTATGTATAACTTGTATAAATATTAGCCGTTCTAATACGCCTGATTGTAGTGGTTCTTCTATGTAGTATATAGTTCGTGGTTTGTACTTATGATTAGGTATGTAAGATTATATTTAAACCATAGGTATTTTGTAAATCGTCTTTGTACTGCTCAATAGAACGAGAAGACAGTCATAGATTGGGTTCAAACTACTACACAATATTCTAACTTAGACCTAATTAAGTATAATAAAGGTTTTAAGACATTCTAGATTAAAGAACGATTTTGTGTTTCAATTATAAACCTAATTTCTCTACAAGACAATACCGTTCATGGATGTGTTTATTAAGTTCAATTGCGGATCGAAGGTAACCCCAGATCATTCACTAGTTCAACTCTCTGTAATGGTTTATTGCTTACGTTATAATCGTACAATGTAATGTTATATTTACGTGTAAACTCATTACTTTACATTTAGTATGTTTAAATTTAATTTATTTGTTTGCACCACGCTATAGCTTTTTAATTTCTTGAAGGTTACAACAATCATTTAAATCTCTTCTTGTAAATATTTATCATCTGCAAAAGTATTTGTACAATTAATGTTCGTTGTTATTCTTTATAATATTAAGAACAATAACGGTCTAATAACCCTGGGGAACCCCATACTTAACGGTTCAGATCATTCCGTTATAACACTATTGTTCTCTTCCTGCAGGTAAATAAACTTTAATGTTCTGTTGTACACCCCACCGAATTAGTTTTGTAAAGTATTGTGGTCATTCTTCAAAGCCTTAAAAATCGGTGTATAACATCCAATTGCCTTTATTCTAAGTTTTCGTACAATTTGGTAACTGAGCTAGTTAGATGCGTTGAGCGCCTTTTATAACCCATTTGCTCTGATTATAACATGTTTAATTGGCATAAACGTTATACACCAACATTTCCAAAGCCTTGGCAAAATCGACAGAATAAAATACCTCGATAGTTGCAAATGTCGGTTTTGTTTCCTGTTTAATATTACAAACTTTGCTTGCTTCCAGCAATTCGAAAGTACACATTTAATACATAATTAAAAATATTGTTAAGTGCACAAATATCACAATCATCCTAGAAAGCGGTATTTTTCTGCCGCAGTGTCTTGTTTCTCAACTTTTTAACACCTTCCAACATTGCTTTCAGAAAATGTTTGAATAATGTAAAAATACTAGCGTTCTCAATTAATTGTTCTGGTGGAGTGTTTAATGTACTTCACTAAGTATTCTCAAACAGGTCGACAATTTGTTTGGTTTATCTGTAGTGGTGTTGTTATAGTCATTATGTTCGGAGTCTAGAAATCTTTTTTCTTTTAAATGTCCAAAAATTGTTTGATTATTTTTAAAGTATTTTAACATCTCTATATAATTAATGTACCAAATTTAATTTCATGTTTAATTTGAGACCGAATTATTTGTATTCATTATGGTGTGATCATGTTTTGTTTTCTTAAATAATTTACTAACTTGTCCCTCAATTTAATTTTTGCTTTTATGGTAGGGTGAACCATTTAGAAAATGGTAAGTGTTTTTAGGCTCTTGTAAAGTGTACATGATTATCGAGGGTGTTGTATAATATTGGTAGAATTTTTACAGGCATCATTAGGATCTGAGAACAGGTTTAAACACTCCAATCGGTACCAGGAGAGAATCATAAAGAGTTACGAAATTCGCTTTTTAAATATAGTTCCTGAAAACAGTATTGATTGGAAAATGTTCAACCCTATCTATATCTAATTCGATGTCAATAGTTAAGGCTGGATGATGTGCATCTTCTCTGACAAAGGGCATACCGTCTTTAGAAACTAAACATTTGATTTCACGCATGAAAATAAGATCTAATAATCGACCATTAATATTATTAACACTGTTACATTGGGTTAGATTTAATAATTCAATAAATGAAACTAATCGGTCTTTTTCGTTGAGTTATAGTTAATTACAAAGTTAGGAATATTAAGTCTCCAAGAATTAGTATATGTTGATTATCACAGATGAATTCTTCGAAGGTATTTAGAAATAATTCATAATCTATAGAACAAACATTAGGCGGATATATAGACTAAATTTAAACCGTGTTAATTTTACACTTGCAACCCACATCTATTTGGAACAGTGTCTCTTACCACAGATACATCTCAGGTCGGTTGTAGGTAGTTTCTAATTGTAACACCCCCTCCTCTTGAAACATGAAGAGCGCTGTCCCTATCCAACAAATATGGTGTAGTTGGATTGAAGTAGTTCACCATTTATGTCCTAAAACCATGTTTCTATGCAAATCAAATCCTGTTGTGTTTTCTATTACTTCTTAGTCTGACGTTCTGATAGTACCATTTTAGTTCTGTTGGGTTGTTAGTTTAAATTTTTTGTATAGTTAACGCTTGTGTCCCGTTGGCAACCTTTAAGATTTAACAAATTCACCGTTGTTCCTTTGCAAAGTGCTGGCTTTCTTTTAGTTCTAACGCTTTCTGGTCCGCAAAGAAAATTAATACTTTCGTAATTCTCAATTTTATTAAATTTTAATTTTTTAATTTAACTCTTCCACAATCTTTAATCAATTAATCATATTAACTCTAGTCTTTCAACTCCAACATCAAATCTTTTTACTTCAAATTAAATCTTCTTTTCTCCTCCATTTTTCCAACCCTAAACCAATTTTTTCTTTTCTCTTTTAATCTTACTTCTACTTTCTCCTTTTCCAATCAAATAAACTCTCCTTAATTATCTAAAAATTAGTCACTTCATAAGAAAGAATATATATATACAGGGTGGTGCTTTTGAAAACGGGTCATAGGTTTATGGTTTTGATATCAAAATGAAGCTAAAATTAGTCCGTATAGCTGTCGCTATTAGGAGTCAGCTGAATTTTACTTTGTTTTCAAAAATTTGTCAATAAAAATAAAAGTAAGTTTTGATAATAAAAGAAAAATAGTATTGGGTTGCCTAAACAATCAACATTCCTACGTTTTGACATTAAGGCTGAAAGGAAAGTCATTAATAAGCAAATAAAAAGTGTTATTTTTTATTTTATTTATATAATAGGAAGGTTACATAAAAAAACCAAAACCCTCCTCGTATCGCAATGAATTAGGTTAATTATATTGATATTTATTACGCAACATGTTTAAAATAGTGAAAACAAGATTGATACTCGATGAAAGGAATCGTTGAGAAATCTAGAAATAAAATATGTTGAACATGAAGTTTTAGCCACGGAAAACGATTAAATACACAAGAAAACAATTATATCGATACATGAAAGTTTACCTGAATTGTTCACCAATTCTTTGTGAAATTCTAAACTATTTACGTAGGTCAGGTACTACCTCCTAAACATTAAAGTAGATGTGCTCAGTTAACTTGTAAATCCATAGGTCCCAATTTTTGTTTTCTGAATAGTACATTTAGTTTCGCGTTTATTGACGAAACCCATTTACTAATGTTATTGTGTAAACTGTTCTGCTCTTTTTTATCAGATAATCTTTTTTACAGGTCGTTCAAGAGACGAATAAAATCGTACTTAATGCATTAGATTTGTCCATCGACAAAGTTAGTTTACTACAAGAAGCGATCACGAATCAGTTGTCGTCGAAAGTGAACATATCGACAGAAAATGAAACAGCCGAATTTATATTCTCTCAACCTTTATTACCCGGTAGCTACTCATTGGAGATGTCCTTCACCGGAGAGGTTAACGACAAGATGAAAGGTCTTTATCGTAGCAAATACGTTAATCAAAAGGGTGAAGATTGTTATGCTGCGGTTACACAGTTCGAATCGACTGACGCGCGTAGGTGTTTTCCATGTTGGGACGAGCCAGCTCTCAAAGCTACTTTTGATATCACATTAGTCGTACCACCAAAACTAGAAGCACTCTCCAATATGCCAGTGAAGAGTACTCACGATTTAGGAGAACTAATACGGTACGATTTTGAAAGGACGCCTATTATGTCAACATATTTAGTAGCTGCCGTTGTTGGCGAATATGACTACGTGGAAGATCGTTCTTCGGACGGAGTTCTTGTAAGGGCTTACACACCGCGCGGCAAAAAGAACAAGGACTATTTGCTCTTGAAGTTGCAAGTAAAGTTTTACCATACTATAAGGATTATTTTAACATAGCTTATCCGTTACCGAAAATCGACTTGATAGCCATTGCGGACTTTAGCGCGGGCGCTATGGAAAATTGGGGCCTTGTAACTTATCGCGAGACGTGCCTTTTAGTTGATCCCGAAAATACTTCGGCCGTACGAAAACAATGGATCGCGTTAGTCGTAGGGCACGAACTTGCCCATCAGTGGTTTGGAAATTTGGTTACAATGGAATGGTGGACTCATTTGTGGCTAAACGAGGGCTACGCTTCCTTCGTTGAATTTTTATGCGTCAATCATCTATTCCCCGAATATGACATTTGGACTCAATTCGTCAATGATATTTACATAAGAGCGTTGGAATTGGATTGTTTAAAAATTCACACCCTATCGAGGTACCCGTTGGACATCCTTCCGAAATTGACGAAATATTTGACGATATCAGGTAAGTGCTTCGTAACTTACCCACAAAACTTCTCTATTCAATCGGTTTTTATTAGTTACAATAAGGGGGCTTCGGTAATCCGAATGCTTCATCACTACATTGGAGACGCAGACTTCCGCAAAGGCATGAACCTCTACCTAACTAAACACCAATACAAAAACACGTTCACCGAAGATCTTTGGGAGGCGTTAGAAGAAGCTAGCGAAAAACCCGTTGGAGCCGTAATGTCGACTTGGACCAAACAAATGGGTTTTCCTGTCGTACAAGTGTCATCCAAATTAGCGGAAAACGGAACCCTTCTCACATTCAAGCAAAGCAAATTTTGTCTCGATTGCGAACCACCCTCGAGCGAGTATTTGTGGATGATACCAATATCTGTGTCTACTTCTCAGGAACCTACCAAAGAAGTAGTTAGTACTGTATTAGACACAAGAGAAACCGAAGTTCTAGTAAAAAATGTTCCTCCTAACGGATGGATTAAAGTAAATCCGGGAACAATTGGATTTTATCGTACGGAATATACACCGGAAATGTTAGAACGCTTAATTCCGGCAGTTCACGATAAATCTTTACCTCCTCTGGATCGATTAGGTTTATTAGATGATTTGTTTGCTATGGTTCAGGCTGGAAATTCCAGTACAGTTGAAGTATTGAAATTGCTAAAAGCTTACGAAGATGAGACTGATTATACTGTATGGTCTTCTATTAGTAATATAGTAACTAAGTTGGGTGTGCTTTTTATCATATACAGATTCCGAGGAACCTTTCAAAAGGGTATATTTATAACTGTAATAAACTATTAAAATATTCATTGTTAATAATTTTAGTTTGAAAAAGTTTATTATCAAAAGTTTCTCAACGTTTGGGTTGGGATACTCTAAAGGGCGAGAAACATTTGGACACATTGTTGCGGGGATTGGTTTTGGGTCGTTTGGCGTGGCTAGACGACGAGGATACGGTAAAGGAAGCTTCGTCCAGATTCGACAATCACGTTGGCTCTGGACCATATCTGCCGGCGGATTTGCGAAGTGCCTGTTACAGAGCCGTTTTACGAGCCGGAGATAAAGGTACTTTCGATACAATGTTGAAGTTGTATCGTTCGGCCGATTTACATGAAGAAAAGGATCGCATCAGTAGAGCTTTAGGTGCCACCAAAGATGAAGTTTTGCTTAGCAAAGTGCTCGATTTTGCCATGTCGGTGAGTATTGTTTTCAATTTACATAAACTGGTTGAATAAAAAAAAACGTCAAGATGCTATGAATTAAGGGTTAAGGAAAAAAAAATTATGAGCTATAAATAAAAACAGATCATGTACATCTTATCTATATGGTAGGTCAATAAAATTAGAATTTCTCTGGTTTTTTTTCTAGTATAGTATCAATTTCTTTAGTTTGGTCTGCATGGTTAGAATAAATGGGCATTAAACAACAACGTCACTCTGAAAGACTTCTTAGACGAATGGCAATTCAAGACAGATTTCAAACCCACGGTTTGTTGCTGCAGATTGAACGAGAGCTCTTGGTCGTCGAAAATTTATGTATGAGTTTAATGTTTTGGGCACATGTACCGTCCAAATCGATGCTTTCCTCTAACTGCACCACGGAAGACCATCAGACTGACATGGTGCCGAGAACGATATGGTTGGACCAGTGGCAGTGACGTTGCCAAATGACATTTTCCAAACAGGGCCCTGTAAACATTGCGCAAAGGTTCTTGCAGCAAACACTTCTAAATTTTGCACTGGCCCCCAAGACATCACCTCCTAATAATCTGATAATTTATACGACATCAGTTTCAGGTTGCTGTGCCTGGGGATGCGACACATTCTTCATCTGGTTCTTGTTGATTTTTTTTTTCAAAAGTTTCATCATTTAATAGGTATTTAATAATGCCAAAGTTATTAACCTGAAATTCAAGATACATTCTCCTCACCAGTTCCTGATTCCATTCATTCGTACTCACTTTCAGACTGCGACCATTCCTTTAAAGTTTTCACTTTTTGTTTTGAAAGCTGCATTTCCTTTTTCTCTTTAAGTTTAACTGCTTCACCATTATTTATTGTTTTTTTCTTAATCTATCTTCATATTTCTTTTTAATTCTGTTTTTCAACAACTAGACGTTTTTCACATATTGGTGTTTCATTGTTTTGTTCTTGGAAACTTAGTCCATTTATTCCACAATTTTCTTCAAATACTTCTTGTAGCCGTCTATGATTCTGATCTACCATTTTTTCATTTATTTGCCGTAGTTGTGTCTGTTCTTATTTGCTTCAGCTGTCGCCTATAGTGGTGCATAATCTTAAATTTCTCATTGTTCATTGTCTTTGCTATGGGAACGGAGATATTTGCTGTAACATTGAATCTGGGTCGGCCTGTATACACTAGTTACTTTGAACTTGAGAATGTGGCATACAATTCAGGAATATCTGAACTAATTTAAAAAAAAAGTCCACAATGTATTTAATCAGAACTTTAACTATACTTTCTAGAAATTAATTATTGTTTTTTTTTTCCCTAGGAGGAAGTCCGATCGCAAGACACAGTGTTTGTAATCATGTCCGTGGCAATGACGAGGTCTGGTAGAGAATTAGCATGGAAATTCTTCAAAGATCATTGGGAAGAATTGATAAACAGATATCAAGGTGGTTTTCTTCTAACCAGACTTGTAAAATTCACAACCGAAAACTTTGGAAGTGAAGAAATGGCTGTTGAGGTTGAAAATTTCTTCAACAACCACAAATCACCCGGTACTGAAAGGACCGTTCAACAAAGTGTAGAAACGATAAGATTGAATGCCGCTTGGCTTGCCAGAGACAGCGAAGCTATCGCAAATTACCTTAATTCTTGTGCATAAAACTGTTTACTTAATTTTCTTTTTGTATTTTCGTTGTATAAGTGTACCTCAGTAACTTATGCCAGTGATTTGTACCTATAATGAGTTTTTATGTATTATAATTTTTTGTTGCACCAACCTGTTGAAATAATTTATTGATTGATAAATAATAATTAAAATGGTAATAAATGTTTTGTATTTTGGGGTGTCATTGAATAACGTTGATTCATTTCTTTTTTCACAGGTATGCGTTTAATTTGTACCTAATTCTGAATATGCTGTTAAGGCATTTATGTGGTTAGATATTTAGAGGACAAAATTAAAGACTATTTGCAGAAACACATAAAAATAAAGACGAGAGGATTTTTAGGGATAAGGTAAGAGGCTGGGGGTAAATGCAAAATATTAATTTAATGAATACAAGTACGAACTTATTAATTTATTGTTTGAAATAGTAAAACAAACTTTTTTTGTCTAATTAAGTATACATCATTTCCGCCATGGAACTCATTTTTTTAGGTATATGTACAAACGTTTCGAAGTAACTTGCAAGTTCATCAATAGTAACATCACAAGAAGGTGTAACACTCATTCTTGCTTGATGAGAACATGTGGTGCTAACTGTGGTTTCCGTAGATTTTGATGAGGGTCCTTTTTGATTTGTTCTTGCCACATGAAAACTTTGCAATGAGAAATCTTGAACACCATCATTGACGTTTGCCAAATTGAGTTGTTGACATGCATCTATAATGGAACGAAAATCTTCAGTTTTAACTGATGTAGCACATTGTCCAAATACACCTTTTTTACTGTTAGTAGTGTTCGTTGTACAATTCACTTTGTGGTGACACTTTGCAATTAATTTTAACACAGGTTCTCTTATTATTTTCTTATGATTCTTTTTGAACAGCACGTCATGTTTAATGGGTAAAGAGGTTTTCTTGTTGCAGCTGCAAGTGGGGCCGAATAGTGATATGCTGGAGAGGGATTTCGATCGTTTTCGTTTCATAAACGGATTGGTATCACTTTGTATCATCGTGATATTTTTCTTTTTGTCAATTTTAATTTGTAATTTTTGTAAACTCTTGCTCAAATTTATATCTTCTTGAGACATTGTCGTTTTTTTGAGCTGAAAAGAAAAAATTCCATGTTAAAAATGGGTCGAACTTTGACAATGTTAGATAAAAACAAAAACAAACAATCATATGGTGGTAATGCTTACCTCGATTTTTTACACAATCCGGCATTATATTAATAGAATTTCGAGTTTATATTCGTATTTATGCCTTCGTTTCGTATTTATGATACTGCGCTTTAATAATCTATAAATAACAATAAAGATGGCAAACTTTTACAACTACGAAGTTGGCTTTGATATTACTTGCAAGTGTTGCAGTGTTGACAACCACAGAAATTATTTAAAAATAAAATATAAAAAGATTTTTTAATATTTATGAGTGTTAACTGTTAAGGCGGCTGCACAATTACCTGGAAACGAGAACGTGAACGGGAAAAAAGTTAAAACACAGGTATTTCAATGTTTCCATGCACAACTAATTTCCAGTAATGAGAACGAGAAGCCGCCCTGGAACGGGAACGGGAAAGTTGATCAAGTTTTAACATTCCCGTTCTCGTTGCATTCTCGGAGCCAATCACAGCAAAGAGATATAATGCTACAATTCTATCAAAATGTTCAGGTAGCATTCGGGTATATTTGAAAAACATTTCATGATCATTAGTTTTCATAAAAGCGAATAAACAAGTGTTTTAAACAAATAAATCTCCCCAGAAAACGTCAAATATCGCTACTGTTTCCGTTCACGTTGATTGTGCATCTGCACAAATATTTCAGTTCTCTTTCCCATTCTCGTTCCTGTTAACGTTCTCGTTAAGTTGATTAATGGAAACAAGGATTATATTTAATCTTAACCTGACCCCTATAGGGGGGTTATAAGAAAGAATACCAATGCATGTTTTCTTGGCAGAAATTCAAAAAATACATTTTGTTATAATTTTGCACCAACACACTCTATTAACTAGTTAGATATCTGTACTATACGGTGATAAAACAATTGTGACTGTGGAAGGCTCCAATGTGTCATGGTAGGTACTAAATGAAACTTGTGTGTCTAGTTAACGTGTACTGGTTGCGATCATAGTGAAAAAACCTCCATGTGTTTATTATAAATTGTGAATAGCGTTTTTAGGTGTATAGTTTCTATTTTAATATGGAGTTGTCACATCAACAGGTTAGGGCAATTTTTTCTAGGTATACATTTTGCTGCTTAGCGAGAATAGTGACACTATCCAAAAATCAGCTTTATTTTATATTTAAGGTCAGTTCAAGTGGAAAATATTCGTAGTTTATCAGCAATAGCGTCATTTGTCATTATTTCACCATCTTGCCGAGAGATGACGCTCATGTCGTTATTCTTCACAACCTATTTTATCGGCATTCCCTCGCGAACAACGTCCTATTCTTCTGTTACAGGAATAACGATATATTTCAATAGTGTACCTTAAATGGTTGAAGGTCTTGTCAGGAATAGTGACATAAAGCATTTGGTGACGATATTCTTACAAAGGTAAGTACCAAATAACTTTGAGTTAAAGAGGAACAATGTTATTATTCGAAATATGACACTGTTCTTCATATAAAATGAATAAAATATATTGTTCCCGGAATAATCCGAAACTATCTCAAGATTCCATTTGAAATGTGACATTGTTCATGATTGTAAGTTATTTCATGTATTTCATTTATTTGAATGTCATTTATTTTTGATAAGGTTCTTCGATTATTTACTGAACCTGGAATTTTAATATCTTTCTAATGTTATAAATGGAGCATTCTAGAGCCAGATTAATGCTTAAACTAGTGAATGATAGAGCAGAAAGTTATTCAGTGGAACTCAATACTTTGGGTAAGTTTGAGAACAAACTAATCATTCAGTAAATATCAAATTTATCATTTTTGCAAAGGTTATAGGTTTGTGGATAATTTGCTCAATAGGTACATTGTTTCCTGTTTCACAGTTACCAAGACTAACAGAATATGACAGCGAACTTTTTTTTTTACTTAGCATAGAAAAAATATATTTATACATTTTTCAACTAATTTATTGTATTGTTATATAGTCATTATATTGAAATTTTTCTAACATGCACAAATACAGAATCACAGGTATTATATCTTGAACGAAAAGATGGAGAACCTAAAACTCTCGATGAATACAAACTTCATTCTACTGATTCAATTTCACCAGGAGGTAGCTAATTTGTTATATT
The DNA here is from genome assembly GCA_030710515.1 of Abscondita cerata. Lineage (NCBI taxonomy): Eukaryota > Metazoa > Arthropoda > Insecta > Coleoptera > Lampyridae > Abscondita > Abscondita cerata. The sequence goes on from JALBCR010000928.1 coordinate 264,079, forward strand.
GAGTATAAGAATTCCGCATTCATTCGTTTGTACTTATTTCAGGAGTACAAACAATAGAAACTGTCCACTGAAAAATATTGACATGAATATAATGCATGGTAAGTCAGAATATGTGATCATCTTGATCAAATTGAGTGCTGCTCTGACAATATTTAAGAAATGTTTTAAAAAATCTATCTTTTCAAGAGAGTTAAGAGCAACAACACCGGGAATTTCTGAAAATGATGAATCACTACAGGATTTTTCATCTGATGACAATGTCAAGGATCCACATTACTCCGTGTCAAGCTCATCTGCTTCGTCATGTGGTTCAACAAGTTCCTCTTCAGATTCATCCAGAAATTTTTTAGATGAAAATGATAACAAAAATCAATTTTATGGCGAAATGCCTAATGGAAATGAAAAGCAAGGTCGAAAGCGAAAAACTAAATTAAAATCAATAAAAGATTAAGGACATGGGAAAAGCTTACCATTCAAATTCTATAAAAGACAAGAAAGTTATAGCGGAAAGAAAGATGGGTCCGCCATGTACGGAGAAATGTAAATTGCAGTGCAATTTAAAAATATCATACGAGCAGCGGCACAACATTTTTTTGGCTCACTGGAATCTTGGAAACTTACAGAGGCAGAGGGAATTTCTTTTCTCGAATATTACAGCGATTCATCCCAAGTACTTCTATCGAGCAGCTGAAGGTAACCGTGGATGTAAAAATGCTTTTCATTTTACAATCGATGAAAAGAAGATTCGCATATGCAAAATATTTTTTAGATCAACTTTATGCATAACAGATCGTCCTATCAGAACCGTACTTTCCAAAAGGAAATATCATCGGATGGTATTATTTCCTTAGATTTACATGGAAACCACAAAATAGTGGACCGTCAAATAAAACAAGGCATTCGGCAACATATTACCGATATTCCAAGAATTGAGAGCCATTATTGCAGGGCGGACACAACAAGGCAATATATTGATAGGGGCAAAACCGTAACAGATTTACATAGGGACTACGTCGCAGAATGTGCATTGAAAAATACGCCTCACGGAAACTATGTCCTCTATCATCGGATATTTACCTCCGAGTTCAATTTGGCCTTTTTTCAACCTAAGAAGGACCAATGCGAAGATTGCACTGCTTTTCTAAATGCTGACGATGAAAGAAAATCAGTCTACTTATAACAAACATCAGCGTGAGAAAATTTTGTCTCGCCAGGAAAATAAACGGATAAGAACGACAAAAATAACTCCTGTATTGTTGCAGTCTACGTTCTTCAAGCTGCTTTGTCATGCCCACGGGGAGACGTATCAAATTATTGTTACGTCTCAAAAATAAATACATTAAATTTTACTATATATAACCTTAAAAGTAACGAAGTTCAATGCTTTGTATGGCATGAAGGTGAAGGGAATAAAGCAGTGGCGGCTTGTCCATAGGGTCATTTGGTCAATGACCTCCCAAAAATTTTGAGAATATATAAAAAATATTAATTATTACGTGTTTTATTAAAATAGGTAATTTACTCGCAAAAGTCGCAAGTATAATAACTTAAAATTTATCGGCCGTCGTTCGTAATTCATCCTCTTCAACCTTGGGTTGGCAGTGCGAATTGTCCTCATTGAATTAGATCTACCCGGAAAAACCTGAAAAACGTGCAGCACCCGAATAAACGCGAACGTCCGAAGCAATAATCAACTTTGGGTCATAAGCCGGGTCCCGCAGTTTACGTTGGCTTCGAATAGGGTGTACACTCATGAAATTTAAAACTTGGACACCACAATTTCTGTAAACAAAAGTTTGCACATTGTGAAGCGGGCTTAAGGGTATCATTTACAATTCTAACAGCAGGTAGTCTCAGCAGGGGTTATCTTATAGAAGGACTGTAGAATGAATCATTACACTAAGCACGTTTTAATAAAATAGGTAATTTACGTTGCTTACTTAATTTTTTCTTTAAAGAATATATTTGAAGGTATCGCTAATTAAACACCATAGCTCGATTAATTATCGAATCAAAATTTTGTTTAGGAAATGTTTACAAAATAAAATTAGAAATAATTTTGATTTAAAAAACGTCTACAAGCAATAACTTTTAAATTAAATCAAAAACTAAACATGGTTATTTGGGTTGACTGATTATTACTTATTTTTAAATAAATCTAACCTACTAATTATTGTAAGTTATTAAAAAAAATCATTAAACTCTCTATTCATAATATTTAGTCCTTACAAAATGTATATTTTATGACGTTTCATTTTTTCTGTAGTTAATATAAAAAGTGAAAATAAAAACTAAGGCAATTCTTATTGTCAACGTATATATTTAGTTTTTGACAAGAATTTATTACATAATTATAATTAAGATACCAAGTTATAGTTTAAAATTAAATGAAAACTTTTTTTTAAATAAAGGTATTACTATATAAATAAATATAAGAAATCAATAATGGGTGTGACCTCCATTATTATTGATACATTCTTGGAGGCGTCTGCTCATTGACGCTATCAAGGTATCAATATAATTAATATTAATCGTTTCCCATGCGGTATCAATGGCTGCAATTAGTGCATTACGGTTTACTGGTATAAAATTTGGCCCTTGTTGTCTTCGGATAACAGCAAGTATTCGAGCCCAAACATTTTCGATAATGTTAAAATCTGGGCTTTTTGCTGGCCAGGGTAACAGCTCCAAGTTATTTGCTTGTATCCAGTTGCGCACAACCCGCGAAGTATGAATAGGGGCGTTGTCCTTTAACAACAAAAATACATTATGAAAATGTTAATTCAACAGATCCCAAACTATTTTTTGGAGAAAGTATCGTGAAATAAGAATACTTACTTGTTGGAAAATATAATCTTCGTCTGGATAAAACACTTCGACTGAAGGTTTCATAATAGTTTCCAAAATATCTAAATACGCAGCAGATCTCCGATATTTGATGTAGACTGATGATTTCTGTTTTGTAGGTAGTATTTATTCTGGTTTAAAGAAGGCGGGGCTTGCATCGTGCCGGTGAAATCCTTTTTTTTATTATTTAATTGCTAATTTCGAAAATTTGAGTTTCATTTTACGTACTTTGATATGAAATTTAATTAAGTAGCTTTAATTCTTTATACTATACGCCATTCCAAAACTTATAGGAGGTAAGGGTTGCAACATCTGAAAAAAGTTTCTTTTTCTGTAGACCATCTCTGTTTATTGTAAAGTTGACTATTCATTGAAAATCCATTTTTTTTGTTATTTATTATTAAATCTCCGTTGTTAAGATATGATACTGGATGATTACATAAATAGTATTCATATTCTATAATATAAGTGATTGTGATGAGCGAACAAACATGAGCGGCAACTAAAGTTGCCAATGGACATGTTGTAGACATGTATTTGTAGACCCAGATCAATACTTTAGCATTGACGAGAGTATCATACCTTATTATGGCCGACATGGCGTAAAACAATTTATAAAGGGAAAACTAATTCGATTTGGGTTTAAATTATGGATAGCTGCTGAACCTTCAAGTCGTATACGACATGTAGAATCTTATCGCGTTTCAACTCGCCTTGCAGATACTGGATTGGGTCAAGGAGGGAATGTGGTTCTTGGGTTAGTTGATCACATTGAGGTGAGAGTCGATACTCTGTACTGTTTACATCAGTAAAATTATTACAAAGATTGAATTTACTGAAAATTGGCGGTATTGGGGCACAACGAGAAAACCTATGCAATAGATTGATGAAACTTTCAAATAAGCTGGCTTTCGAAGAAACACCACGAGGATCTATTTAATATTTACATATTTTTAGTGCAAGAGTTTCAAGTCTTTAGAGTCTACGAAGAACCAATAAATGAAGAAGTCAATTCTAAGTGGTGTTACAACTTCTTTGAACAGATCAAGAAAGATCAAAATTTAATAATTAAAGTGAAGGATAAATAGGTAAGATGAAATGATACGATTTATTTATTTTTAAGTTAGTTAGTGCTTTTAATTGTACCAAATATTAAAAGGATTTTACAACAAAATTAATTTAATTTTTGGAAAAGTAGAACATTTCCGGTTTCATTCAATGAATGTAATAAACGCTATCTAGTAATAAATTGCATAATCTTCTATTTTTCGTAATTTTTTGATATTGTTACCGACCGAGCTGTGTGATATCACCATCTGTTAGTAAATTTTTTAATATTATCTGTTGATTGTAGAAAACTGTAATATGTGCCACTTGTATTTTTTCTTTTTGGTACTAGATGGCACTAATTCAAAAACAGTGAATTATAGTCATTATCGACATCTTAGTTATTATAACTTAACCTATACACTTTTATTTAAACGTCTCTTGCAAATACTCTTTATTACTTCTAAAAATTAAAAAACAATTTTTTTATAAGCGTACAGGTTTTTTTCTTCATAAGTGTCCACGTTTGCGGTTATTGTCCGACGACAAAATATTCTCCATCAAGATACTAGTATCCCAAAAGTGTTTTTGATCGTCCTCCTTGCGCGAAAGAGGTGATGATTAAAAAGTTGCATTTCCTCTATACGTTTCCCCGAAGTATGGCTTCATGATCCTGTCATTTAGAGGGAATGCTTGATCAGTAACGAAGAAATATGGTAGGTTAATATTACTTCCTGGGAATATATTTTCGTTCCATGTAGGTTTAGCAAATTCCGCTGCCATTGTAATATTGCCGACCTCAATGTCGGTGTAGAAAACACATAACTATTGTGGTGAGAGCCATACTTTTAAATTTAAATATTTTTACACACATGCATGTATGTGATAGGGTCTTTGGTGGTAGTTTCATTGGTTCTCTATTATTGAACTAATGATAATGAAACCTGTATAAACCCTACATTAAAATTGGCCTGATACTGTTAATAACTATTACATTTATTTCAGAAATCATATTTGCCGACTAATATAGTTATATAAATATATTAACACGAAAATTACATTTATGTAGATTATTTACATTTAATCTTGTTAAATATAGCTTATTTACATGTTTATACATAATCCTGCCATAAAAAAAACCAAATAAGTTACAGCACTTATATTTTTACAATTATCCCTTATTACTGTCATTTTTGCATTACATTAGGTCCTAGTAACTTCAAAAATTGTACAAACCACGTAGCTAATTGTTCAAGTTGTTGTAAACATGAATAGCAATCCTCGAAATATTACGTCTTATCAAAGTTTGTTTTAATTCGAGATGTTAAAACCTAAATAGTGAGGAAAATAAAAGTGAATTAGATTTTATTGTGTATTAAATTGTTGGTTTTTGTAGAATCGCCAAATTTCAGGCTACTAGTATTATGTCAGAATTTTTGTGTTGGGTGTTAATTAAATTTTTCACAAATTCAACAGTTTTGAATTCAGTGTATTTTTTTATCGATTAAACTTGATTTGAATTAATTAATCAATGTGTCTTGTTGAATTACTAATTGGTATTGTTTTAGTAGGAGAAATGAAATCGTTTGGGTTTCAATAATGATGACATTAGAAGAAGATTAAAACGACAAGAAGGGACCCGAGGTCTAAAAATTGAGGCACTCAGGTAATATCTATTTTTTTCTATTTAAATATTATATGTACATTTTTGTTAATACTAACATTGAAGG
>JALBCR010000929.1:0-109028 GCA_030710515.1 Abscondita cerata
TCGACGCTGATTTCAGTTGCATTGTTGCTACACGTTCGTCACCTGCCCAATTCAATGCATTGCTCATCTCAACATGTAATGTTGTTTTATTTTACACATATTGCAATTTAACATTTAGAAACGGTTATATACAAGGTGTCCAGAAACTCTCTGACAAACGAAGACCGGAGATTTCTCAGATAATTTTAAGACAATTTAACCCAATTCACCTAGTCCGAAAATACTTCCTGAGGAACTAGAGCTCTTTGAAGATGGCGCTTGGTAAATGAAAAATTAAAAGATAAATTTTGCGAACTGACAACAATTTGACAATGAAAAACGTAGGTTTACTTTTGTTGGCAGTTCAGAGCCAACTAGTGCAAAAAATATAAATTTAACTTTAATGACAAAAAAAACAAAAAATTTTAAATCCATTTTCTAGAAAACGGTGCATCCTAATGACTTAAAGTAAGAGTACCTTTTAGTACTAGAATACCTGAAAATTTAATAATCTAGTGTCACAAATGCTTAAAAGTTAAAGACAAAAAAGTTATGCGTTAAAATAAGCATTGACCTATCCAAAACTGACGCTTATGACCGGTACTAGAAATTCGTAATTGATGGAATCGATTCATCTCTGAAGGCTAAACAAGCATACCAGTTTTTGGTTTTCTAAGTAAAAGCGTTCTAGAGGGTATTAAAAAAAAACTATGTACAAGGCGCAACCGGAAGTGCAATATAAGCGAAAATATTTTAGAATTAAAGATCAGTACGAATAATACCTGCTCAAAACAATTAGAGGAACACTATGAAATATGAAAATATTTTTTCATTGGATATAGATACAAACATGAAATTAATTAAGTACATTATTTGTGGTTATTTATTTATTGCTCATGTCAGTAAAACAAATGAATAACGCTGACAATTAACTTTTCAAATAATTCCGCTATGTAAGCAATTGAATCTTGTGCTTATTTTCAAAGTTAAACACTCGTTATATAGAGTTAGTATCGTGTATGGCCTCCACGACATCCGATGACAGTTTGGCACCTTCGTGGCATGCTCCCAATAAGATTCTGGATTTTCTCTTGGGGATATTCTCCGATTCCTCCTTCAGAGCATCTCCAAGTTGCTGCAGAGTTTGTGGAGCTTGATGTCGGTTCCTGACCTTCCTGTCTAGAAGATCCCACAAGTGTTCAATAGGGTCGAGGTCTGGGCTGACCGCTGGCCACTCCATTACCTCAATTTTATTCCTCCTCAGAAATCCCTGGTGACAGCCGCAGAATGTGCCCTGGCATTATCCTGCATAAACAGAAATCAGGGCCTACTCAATGGCAGCAGGTAGAGGACGATTGAAATGTAAAGAACCTGTCACGTGAATCAATCTTCAACGCAAATCATAAAAATATACCTTACTATAAATGTATTTATTAAACTAGGGTATAATTTGAATAACACCACAAACGAAATTACGAAATACACTTCGTTGTTGCCCTTAATGTGAACAGTAGACTCGTTCGTTTCATTTTCGTTCTGGCGCAGGTCACGTGACAGGTTCTTTATATTTCAATCGGCTTCTACTACATGCTCTTCAGAACGTGCTCAATATACCGGACAGCATTCAGTCGCTGGGGAACAAGTACAAAGGTCCGTACGATTGTTGTACATAACTCCGGCACACACCATTATGGAACCTCCTCTAAATCTATCAATTTCCTGTACAGCCTCTGCAGAAAATCTTTCTCCTGGCCGTCCCCACACCCTCAATCGACCATCACAACGTGTAAGACGATACCTGGATTCGTCCGAAAAGAGCACAGACTCCAACTGGTTCAGGTTCCAATCACCATGGTTTTCAGCATACGTACGTCTTGCTGCCTTATGCTGGCCTTTTGGACGAATATTCTCTTTCCTTAATCTGTTCCTTATGGTTTGGTCTGAAGCCCGTATTCCGGAAGTCATATGAAGGTCATTCTGCAGGTCTTTTGCAGTTTTGTACGCTGTCGAAGAGCAGAAGAACAACGTATCTGTCATCCTGGAGGCTTGTTTTAAATTTACGGCCCTGGCCAGGTATTCTACAATACTGACCTGTCTCTCTGTGCCCGTTGCGTAACCTGGACACCACGGAAGAAGAAACCCCAAAATGTAGAGCATGATACACTTCAAACTCATTTAAATGCCTCATTTTGTCAGACACTTCAATAAACAAGGCAATAATCAACATTCGTCACTATAGCAACAGCTTACCAATTAAGTGGCCCGTGCCTTCCAAAATAAAAAATTTCTCTATATTTGTTATTTGAGGTAATTTCTCTGTATTTAGGCCATGGATCTTTAAAATTTGTATCCAATGATAAAATTAATAATTCAATTTACATATTGTCCAACTTTCAGCATGACAGCTTTAAAAAACAATTACTTATTCAATTTATTACAAGTGTTCCCCTAATTGTTTTGAGCAGGTATATAACCACAAATTTTCAAAATTTAAATAAAAATTCTCCATAAGCGTCTAATAGGCCACTTTGTTTGAGACACCCTTATAATTTATTTATTTTTTATTATTAACTAAGTTTTACATGTACCTGGATTCAGTAGTACGATTTTTAACGTGGTTCATTTTGATACCTCTTTCTTTGTAGATGCCTTGATAGGCGAAACGTCGGCTGATTAAAAACTGGTTTTAATGAACACTACTCTTTAAAGAAGGCCCAGAAAACCGAGAATCCCTACATCTAAAAACTTTTTCAGTTCAATACTGTTAGAATTTCCGAACAGTTACTAAAACCGATAAAGAATTTGGTATTGGTAAAGCAAATTAAAGAATGTAAAAATTAAGATTAAAGATATATTCAAACTAATATTTTTTTCAATAGTTGTGATCAAACCCTTTGTATATTCAGGCCGCGTTTAATTTGTGTATGACTAATCGGTAACATTCATATGGTATAATATTCACTAAAAGTATGTCTTAATTATACCATGTTTTCATACAGATTTCTTCACCATTGTATCAAAGTATTTTTTAACAGATGGCACGGTATTTTATTTGATGTATTATTTAAATTTTTTGAAATTTATAACTTCATGAATTATTTACGCACCTATTCACACGCCGTTTGGATACAGAATAATAAATATATTGACTGGGTTCATACAGATTCCACTGAGTGATAATTTTGGTGATAAGTAGCGTTCTTTACCCACGCACAGCCAGGAGTAGGTAAAGTAAAATCGTAAATTTCCGATTGTGCGGTATTTCTCAGAAATGCCACTGCTAAGAAAACAATAGCTTTCAATAAGCGCTCCGCTCAGTTATGAATAAATATCAATGCCCTCTAGATGCTTGGTATTATTCCTCCATAATCCATTCTGTAATTGCCCTTTATCAACTTAATTATAAACTACGCTGGAGCTTCTATTTTAATGAAATTATGTAGGAGCAACAAGCTTGCGTTATTAATGCAACTTTATCTCTACTCAAGTTTATTGGTGGTAATAAAATTCGAAATCAATTTGCGAGAATGCCAAATGCGTTTTCAGAAACTCGTCTGCCACGACTCAACCTATAATTAAAAATCATTTCTTCTTTTGACATATTTTTAAAGGAAATGGCGTCATAATATGTCTTTGCAAAGGAAATGCTGAGTCGCCAATATAATGTGTGGCATAGGCTTGTTCATTCCTGGAAGAGGCTTGTCATTTGGCAGATTCAATGTTTAACTATTAAATGCAACTGCAAAATCACATCCATCATACACTCCTCTATCAGTAACTCGCCCATTTGTACCTACATCAATATGTATAAATCTATCCACTAATTGCTAGTAACACAATAATGTGTAAGCCCTTATAATTGTAATAGTGGGATCCGGCACTCCTAGGAGCTCTGAAAACAATATATTTTCCATCCATTGCCCTAATTGTGTTTGGAATATTCCTGTTCTGACTAAATCCTGCAGCAATTTCTTTTGCATTCTTCAGGGTAGATGAAACCCGTAGATATACTTCCTTTAGGGACTCGTCTATTGTTGCCAATACCTCGGGTACTAATTTAGAGATTGTGGTAGAAAAACGCAATTCGCATACTGTATGACAGACTTTATATGATTCCCTGTAGCGAAACAGAAGAAGTAACCCTTAACCGATACTTTGATAAAATGCACTGTCGAAATTGAGTGTCTTGCCTCTGTATGAATTTTCAATGAAATCATGTAATTTGTAAATTAAAGTATTATCCATTCTTAACCAATTTTTGTATGTTTTTTATCTTTGTGTAAGTAAGGATCCGAGTAGCGGTGTAAATAACTCGCAATAATTGCAGAATAAAATCATACACGAATGTAAACGTTAATCACTCTTTTTTTGTTATCTTTGGAGTGTTTTGTTTGAGTTAGGAATAATGAGAATCAGATGTGAGAGTCAACCTTGTTGAATTACTAATATTTTATAACCTAAGTGAAAAAGATCGGAGAGAGGATACAATAGCCATTGCCCCTTGACCTTTGCTCATTTGATTTTTGTGTATGTGAAACTGAATCTTTATAAGTAGAATTACAATGGCTGAAATTTGTACTTCCCATTCTGATGCTTCCCGAGTTCTTAAGAACATTCGCAGTGCGAACCTCGAAAAATAGGCCCACTGTCGACCCATCCTTGCAAACCAACAGGTTTGACACTATAATGATCTTCAGTTTTAAACGCATTGTGTGTGAAAATGGGCTGGATTACATTATTCCTGATTAACGATAACCCTGTGTTTTTAATTTTACACTTGTGTACGAGGACCTCTAATTTTTCAAATTGGTCGATCAATGATCTCGAACCGATGAATTACTGATATGATTCATTTTTGTTTTGTGTTATGTCGGAGCTTAACCGGAGGTTTCCTAACCTCTCTTTCCTCAGGTCGTCAAGTCAGAGATGCCCCCTTGTTTTAGCTTCGACTCATTCCAAATTTATTTTTGTTACCATTCTAATAAATACATTAATCCCCACGTTTGCGTTTTATTTAATTTAGGTGTCTACTACAACGTTACAACATAATCATTGAATGAACTAGCGGGAAAGTGTTATGTTCTAAATTGAATGTCAGTAGGAATCTTTCAGTTGCGACCGGCCAAGCGCGCTTCGTGTTCTGGCGGGCTATTTAAATCTTGCTTTGCAAGTACCTGGTTACATTACAATACAAAGTGAAAAATAAAATCTTGAATGAACCACGGCGTTACTGAATGATTACGCCCATCGAACCATATCCATCTCTCGGACAAAGCCCTCAAGCTGTATTCATGGTTCTCGGGCGTAATCATTATAGTAATTGGACAAATAATAGCTATTAGTAATTTTCACTATACGATAAAACGAAAATTGATATACGATAATACATATTCCATAACAACCGAGGCTTAATAAATTCATTACGCCCTCAAAATCATTTTGATCTTAACACGTTAAACGCCACGGTGTTTTTAGGAATGCATCGCGCCGGGCCAAGATGTTTTTTCTTCTAACCATTTGCATTATCAATTTTTAGTAGATTTTATTATGTAAGTTTCTCTTTACTTGTTATTTTTAATTTTATTAAGAAATTCGTGAAAAAGGTACGGCGGCCCTACCAACCTTTTAACTGTACAGGGCCACAGCGGTCCTAATGAAGGTCCACCGGCAAGTCGGTGCGTGTCGAGTATACTTGGTTCAATGACTTGCAGCGGTGTTATGAATCGCAACGATTTTTCGCAGCTTGTGAGTGACTATTTCGCATTCCAGTCGCGTGGAAAAAGAATAATAACAATGGCAAAAGTGAGCTTTGCTAATGGTATGTTACTTTTTATCTTGTTTTTATTATTCACCAATAATTTGGTTGTATTTTTTTATTTTAGACTCGGAGTCAGAACCTTATTCTTCCCATTCTTTGTACAGTGATGCTGAATCAAGCTTTTCGGACAGTACCGCTCCTAGTGGCAATAAACAAAAGCCCAATGTTCAGGAATTACTAACCCGCCAGATCAGTTTCCAAGTTGTGAACAGGAATTTAGCTCCGAAGTATCATCCGTTAGCGAAGAACCTGTCAATCATCCTAACCATAGCAGTCGAAACGAGCAACTAAGATCTCAACGGCAACAAACAGAAACCGAATCATCGGATGACGGCGAAACTGTTTTTCATGGCGCAAGGCCAACCGTCTATAAAGTCGATTGGAAAGATCCAGTAGGTAATCATATGACTTTCAATTTTGGAGAACCATTTGGAGTGAAACCAGAACTTGCAGGTGCACTAATCGGGTCCCCACCTATCGATTTTTCCGTTATTTTGATTTCGAAATGTTGAGTCTAATGGTCGATCAGACTAACTTATGTGCCACCCAGTTGGTCTCATCTGGTGAGTCATTTCTGCGTCTTCTCGTCTTCATGATTGGGAACCAACAACTGTAGATGAAATGAAGAAATTTGTGGGTATTTTAGGCTAAATGAGGACTCGTCAGGTTACCCACCATTCGCCATTATTAGTCTACCAAAGAACTTTATCGGGTAAGCGTATTATCAAAGTTATGAGTCGCAACAGATTCGAGTTGCTTCTCAAATGTTGGCATTTTAACAACAACGAAAACTGCGTCGAAGGTAATCGTGGCCATAAATTAGAACCGCTAATTGAAGCTCTTCTGCAGAAATTTCAAGATGCCTACACACCTGGATCCGTATTTTGCATTGATGAATCCTTGGTTCCGTTTAGGGAAGGCTAATAATTAGACAATATATACCCCAGAAAGCACATAAGTATGGAGTTAAACTTTTAAAGCTTTGCTGTTCTAAAGGGTACACATGGAATATAAAAATGTATTCTGGAAAGGAGATAAATGCTACTTGTACCGTTCCAACAAAAATAGTTATGGATTTTTGTTACACAAATAACTCTTATTATTCAGTCACTTTTGTTTAATTTAGTATCTTATATTCCGACTTTCAAACATTATCCCTACATTTATTGGTTAGAATTATGCGGCTAGCAACTTTGCGATATGACAGGTTGAGACCTTACCAAGACCAAAGAATAAATAAGCGTGACTATTGTAACCCTCCGATTGTTGACTTTTGCTTTTACGTACGAAATTGTTACGAAATCCTGTAACAATATGTTACGTTTATAATTAATACTTTTTCTTTCATTTGGGTTGGTTGGTTGGTTTTTGAGGAATGTCGTGGAAAAATGTTGTGTCTAACACATGAGGAAAGTGTTCTTTCCACTGGAGCTCGAGTTGCCTCACGAGCATAGCTCACTTGTTGGACAAATAACTATTTAACATATTAGTTCCTCCTTAAGGTAGAATTAAAGTTGTAGGGGTAATCTTGAATGATCCCACTACGTAAAGTTTTTACATTAAAATTTTTAACTTAAAAATTTAAAATGTAAAAAGTAAACTAAAAAGAGGAGAAAATTCTGAATCGATTGATATCATCGATAGTTTCTATAAATGTTTGAACTAAAAAAAAAGATGCATTTATTTTATGTAAAAATGCTCGCCTAAGTACTCCTAATTACGCAATTTGCAAACTGTTGCAAAAACAAAGAAGACATTAACAAATGTAAAAAGTAGACTCAAATGAGAAGAAAATTCTGAATCGGTTGGTGTGATTGACATAATTTTACTCAAAAGTTTAAATTTCCGGTTGATAAAAATTACAAAAATGTACGAAGACAGTCGGAACATGTCCGCAGATTATTTATAAATTTAAAAAGGTGTTATGGGGCGTTTCCAAAAAGAATTATAAATACTTCAAGGATCAAAACGATATACGGATCATCTTGAACCTGGCCTTAACATATTAGTAACTTTTAACATCTTAGATACCCTAGCAATGGCACATTTTTTTACAAAAATTAAGTAGGTATTTCATTTTGACACTTTTCTATTAAATTCAGTCAGCTTCAGTTCGTTTCACTTACAATCAAAAATCAAAACGTTAAGTATTGATGAAGATGACGTTCAGTGTACGCCACGAACAGTTTTAAAGCCGCTAAACAAACAGAAGTTGAATATGCAAGTCAGCAAACACATCTGCTTGAAGGTTTGCAAATACGATTATTTACAAAAATGTAAGTAGCTTTGCACTCGAGCACTCGCACGATATTTACTACTTTCCACACTTGTTAGGAAAATAACTATAATTATAACACCGCAACGATATGAGTTTTACCCAAAATTAACGCTGGCCCGAGTATATAAATATACTATACTCCAAAAGTTCAGATTAAGATCAAAGAAAATCACTGGGTGGGGGAAGTCTTAGGAGCTTCATCAGCGCGAAACTTGAAACAAATAAATGAAATTTAAAAGTAGACACCACAAGTTTCTGTAAACAAAAGTTTGCAATTGTGAAGCGGGCTTAAGGGTATCATTTACAATTCTAACAGCAGGTAGTCTCAGCAGGGGTTATCTTATAGAAGGACTGTAGAATGAATCATTACACTAAGCACGTTTTAGAAAATAGGTAATTTACGTTGCTTACTTAATTTTTTCTTTAAAGAATATATTTGAAGGTATCGCTAATTAAACACCATAGCTCGATTAATTATCGAATCAAAATTTTGTTTAGGAAATGTTTACAAAATAAAATTAGAAATAATTTTGATTTAAAAAACGTCTACAAGCAATAACTTTTAAATTAAATCAAAAAACTAAACATGGTTATTTGGGTTGACTGATTATTACTTATTTTTAAATAAATCTAACCTACTAATTATTGTAAGTTATTAAAAAAATCATTAAACTCTCTATTCATAATATTTAGTCCTTACAAAATGTATATTTTATGACGTTTCATTTTTTCTGTAGTTAATATAAAAGTGAAAATAAAAACTAAGGCAATTCTTATTGTCAACGTATATATTTAGTTTTTGACAAGAATTTATTACATAATTATAATTAAGATACCAAGTTATAGTTTAAAATTAAATGAAAACGTTTTTTTTTAAATAAAGGTATTTACTATATAAATAAATATAAGAAATCAATAATGGGTGTGACCTCCATTATTATTGATACATTCTTGGAGGCGTCTGCTCATTGACGCTATCAAGGTATCAATATAATTAATATTAATCGTTTCCCATGCGGTATCAATGGCTGCAATTAGTGCATTACGGTTTACTGGTATAAAATTTGGCCCTTGTTGTCGGATAACAGCAAGTATTCGAGCCCAAACATTTTCGATAATGTTAAAATCTGGGCTTTTGCTGGCCATCAATGAAAATGCGCGCGAATGCGTTTGCAGGTTTGGACGAATCTAAACAAAACGGCGAACAAACTTATGCGGGAGAATTAAATTATTTATTTTTGTCCTCCCTTTTGTGGGTTTGTTGTGTTTTAGGTAATATTATGGAGTTGACAGAAGAAAAATGTTTTAAATTAATCAGTGTTTAAGAATGCAAGAAAAAAATGATGTCCCTATTAGCATCATTTGGGCGGGAAATTTCCAAAATAAAAAAAAAGCGAAGTAAATTATAATTTTTTACTCTTCTTTGTGCGTAAAAATTTGGTTGGCACTATCTTCTTGTTTTCCGCAATTTTCTCTTCTCAATAATAAATATATATGAACTGAAAACTACTGAAAATAATTATGGGAACAGCACAAACGTTCCGTTTGTTGTTCGGATTGTGGAAATCATAAAAGATCGTTTGTCGTTCTGTTTGACTTTCGGTTCGTTGTTATGTTTGTTGCTCGGTTTGTTGTTCAGGTGTGTACGAAGCTTTACAACTTAAGCAACAATTTTTGGCGAATAAAGATTAGTTTGTGATGTAATATTAGAAACACAAATTTATATCATATCAAATTTATGACAACTTAAAACCAAGAACGTGTATGTTATTGCTAAGAAATTATTAAGGAAAAAGCGCAATTGCAGTGTAAATATTTATAATTAGATATTTTCGAAAGTTTATAAGTCCTCTATTGTAATCTTAATACTTAAAAGAAAATCCTGTCCATTAGCATTATAAGGAAATGGCTTTTACTTTATGAATAAGTTTCAATAACAATAGAATATCCTTGCTTGTTTAATTTACTTCCTTTGAGTCATATTGCTCTAAGGGTTGTTACATTGGTCATTAGAAGTATGTAATAAATAAACAATTACCTACTGTTTGAGAAGGGGTAGTGTGAACCAATAAATAAAGTAAGAAATGTAAATTCCATTTTAGTTTAAAATTTCAAGTGTTGTGAAAATGCCACCTCATCTCGGTGCTGATTTGAAAGCGCGGATTGTTTCGGAATTAGCGGCGGGCCGTAGCGTGCGTGAAATTTCACGTATGTTAGATATACCAAAAGCACCGTAGGGCATTACCGAGTAAAATGGAATCTTGAACACACTTTGGAAAGAGCCATCGGAAGTGGTAGACCTAAAGTATCTACACGTGCTCAAGATCTCGAGTTGTTTCATTACGTAACAGAACAACCATTTGCTACATACTCCAGGGCTATAGCAGATACACATTTTCCCGGATGCCGTATAACTGCACAAAAAGATTAAAGGAGATGGGAATAAAGAAGTATAATGCTGCTGCGAAAGAAGTTCTCAGTGACGAAAATATGAGACGTCGTCTGAATTTGCAAGGCGATATGTGAACGAACCTTTGGAATTTTGGAATCGAGTGATTTTTAGCGACGAAAAACGTTCAATAGCCGCAACGATGGACCACTAAAAGTTTTTAGAATGGAAGGAACTCGTTACGAAAATAATCACATATGTCCTAAAAAACGAAGTGGTTATTTTTCTGTGAATGTGTGGGGTTGGGTTAGCGCGGGGTCCAGGAGTTTGTTGGGCTATCGATGGACGTCTTGATTCTGCTGCGTATTTAGATATTTTGGAAACTATTATGAAACCTTCAGTCGAAGTGTTTTATCCAGACGAAGATTATATTTTCCAACAAGTAAGTATTCTTATTTCACTATACTTTCTCCAAAAATAGTTCGGGATCTGTTGAATTAACATTTTCATAATGTATTTTTGTTGTTAAAGGACAACGCCCCTATTCATACTTCGCGGGTTGTGCGCAATTGGATACGAGAAAATAACTTGGAGCTGTTACCCTGGCCAGCAAAAGCCCAGATTTTAACATTATCGAAAATGTTTGGGCTCGAATACTTGCTGTTATCCGAAGACAACAAGGGCCAAATTTTATACCAGTAAACCGTAATGCACTAATTGCAGCCATTGATACCGCATGGGAAACGATTAATATTAATTATATTGATACCTTGATAGCGTCAATGAGCAGACGCCTCCAAGAATGTATCAATAATAATGGAGGTCACACCCATTATTGATTTCTTATATTTATTTATATAGTAATACCTTTTTAAAAAAAAGTTTTCATTTAATTTTAAACTATAACTTGGTATCTTAATTATAATTATGTAATAAATTCTTGTCAAAAAACTAAATATATACGTTGACAATAAGAATTGCCTTAGTTTTTATTTTCACTTTTTATATTAACTACAGAAAAAATGAAACGTCATAAAATATACATTTTGTAAGGACTAAATATTATGAATAGAGAGTTTAATGATTTTTTTAATAACTTACAATAATTAGTAGGTTAGATTTATTTAAAAATAAGTAATAATCAGTCAACCCAAATAACCATGTTTAGTTTTTGATTTAATTTAAAAGTTATTGCTTGTAGACGTTTTTAAATCAAAATTATTTCTAATTTTATTTTGTAAACATTTCCTAAACAAAATTTTGATTCGATAATTAATCGAGCTATGGTGTTTAATTAGCGATACCTTCAAATATATTCTTTAAAGAAAAAAATTAAGTAAGCAACGTAAATTACCTATTTTCTAAAACGTGCTTAGTGTAATGATTCATTCTACAGTCCTTCTATAAGATAACCCCTGCTGAGACTACCTGCTGTTAGAATTGTAAATGATACCCTTAAGCCCGCTTCACAATGTGCAAACTTTTGTTTACAGAAATTGTGGTGTCCAAGTTTTAAATTTCATGAGTGTACTACAACTGTAAAATGTGAACTTGTATGGGGTTGAATAAATTCTTGACTTTCACAGTAAATCGGTGCTTGAATTAAATAATCCAACTATTTTCAAAGAAAATATATTATTTGTGGAAATATCTAGAGTCGTAATCGCGAGAGGTGTCTTATGATTTATCACATCATTAAGAAACAATTTTTCCGAAATCGTCACTAAAGTAACAAAAATCGGCACTAAAGTGATTCATTATAGGACGATTTTTAAGTTCACATTTTTGCCGGTAGATTTGTGTAAATGAATGTAAATTTTAGAATCGCGCATACGCGACGCGCAACATTTGTCGTAAAAATGTAAATAGTCTAATCCTTAAAGAACCTAAAAATTAAAAGATTTTGTTCAAATTTTGAGATTTCGGAAAAAATATAATATCTAGGTATCTACCTCGGCACTAAAGTTCTTTTTCATGACTCACATTCGTCATGAAAAATCAAACTTTAGTGCCTTGATATAAATAACTATTTTTTTAGTCCGATATTTTAGAGAAATCAATCTATGTTCTCAGCAAGCTTATCTTTTTATGAAACTTACCCATGATCACAAGGTATAGTCGAACCGAAGCTTTTTTATCATAACAAAGGTGTACAACTATCTTCTCTAACACTCTGTTGCCGTAGTTGGTTCAAATAAATATGTCGTGGAAGAACTTGTCTGCACTCTGGATCTAACACACCTGTATCATTAAATGTCGAATATGTTGTACGAGGAGGATATTTAAACGGGTCTGCGCCAAAATTAAAATGGCATTGTTGAAATGACATAAAACTAGCAACTGCGAAAAATCCAGACCTACAAAATAAATTTGAAACCGAAATGATATCGGAAATGTATCAACTCACTTTGCCATACCGAAAACATGCGTACACGGTGGTATTATATGTCCGTTGACCGAAAACGTAATTAGTTGATTTTCGATGTCTAAAAGGCAACCCAGCACATCGCCGGGTTCCCATCTAGGAAAATTTTGTGGCTCAGATTTTGCGTTGTACCAAATTAGTTTTCTGCAACCGTCGTAAGCTAAAGAAAATTTATCATCCCCCTATTCCATACCCTTCCTAAAACAATTTCGTTTAATATAATTATACACTAAGTAAAAACAAACACCAACGTGGTTTAAAAAATTGCTATGTTTTGTCGCCCATCCAATTTGCATTACTCCAGGAGTGATTATAGTGACTTCGTAATACCACACGCCGGAATCTGCTTGAGCTGTACATCGCACACTTTCGAACGAGTATGCATCGCATCTAGCCTCGAGACCATCAGGAGATATTTTCAGGTATTCGCTAACATCGCTCGTATTTAACATGGCGTTCAGATGTGAGTTGTCGACTGTTAAATACGAAAATTTCCGATTTGGCATTACAACTGAAACAAAAATCTTTTTTAATTAATGCAGTTGATTTATGTGCTGCAATATTCTGCAGAAACAATTTTGGTTTTTGTTACAGAAGTTCTGAACTATTTTTTTGATGAATTAGTTTTCCATGAAATTAATTTAGTTCTGGACCCCTCCCCTATTCTTGAATTGTGGGAATTATTTTCTCATGAGAAAGACGAAAATTCTTTTGAAAACATAAAAATTTTCACCTCCCATTCCTTCAACGTCGTGAGAAATTATTTTCTATTGGTCGTAGTAGGTTGAACATAGGACAAGTTAGCATGTATCCAAAAGAGACAACAAAAAGACATCGATTGATGATAAAAAACACAGGGTGTCCCATTTGAATTTTGTTTTTGAGGTCGATAGTTGTTCATATTGGAACGAGAATTTTCATCACTCCGTACAGGGTGTGTCACGATGATGGTTCATTAGAAGTTTACGGAAAATTAGACATAGAATTTTTCTGAAAATTTGGTTACTTGCACAGCTGGTCCTGATCTATCGATTTAAAGTATTTTCAACGTTACCGCTCATTAGGAAATGTGGCAACAACTTTGATATTTCAAATAAGACACTCTGTATATTATTATATTTTCAGATTCTACATTGAATTTGTGACGGATTTTTATGGAGGTACTATGTACCAAAAATTGATAGTTTCGAGTTATTCAATTTTTCTGAAAAAAATGACAGATGAGACGGCATTTTAAAAAACCATATCTTTGCCATTTGTCAGGTTAGGGTAATGAAAATTCGGTATAACTCATCACTAAATATTCTTTTTGCAGAAAGTTTGATCAGATTTCATTTTCCTCGTACAGGGTGTTCATGAAACTCACTCGATCTTCCTCAAATTCAAGTCAGTATAAGTCACACCTATATGATTTTTAAACATATGAGGGTAGATCATTTTATTCATGTGGAGAGGAGCACCCTGTATTTCTTCCTTGAGTTAGTCAAAAGAATTTGATCTCATTCTGAAAAACATTGCTCATATCTGAAATGTAGCCCTAACACGGTTTCTGAGGATTTTCTTAATTCTATTCAAAATTACCGGAAATTAATAGTCAAGATTCCCAGGAAAAAAAAAGCTACTAACTGCACGCTTTATACAGTGTGTCCAAAATTCGATGCTCACCATTGGTATTTTGGAAACGGTAAGAGTTACAGGGTCGGTTAAATGGAACAATATGGAGGTATTTATCTTTACCTCTTCAGACCTTCTCTTGTTTTTCCAAAGAAATGCGTTGCCTACTAGATATTGCAAAAAAGTGAAAATCGGCATTTTCTTTAAACTTGCGTAGAATCCACACTATTTATCCTATCAAAAATATGTAAATATAAAAGTTGTAGACATTTAGATATTGAATAATATGCGTCATTAAAATATTTTTTTGCTTGCATCAGTAGCAAAATATGACCCAAAGTTGCATTTTTTAAATAGAAATGATAATTTATTTTTATACAGTTGAATTACTTGATTTTTTCCTTTTCAACGATATAAGGTTCGAGCTATTTATCTTGTGTACTTTAGAAGATATAAAGAAAAATCGTTTTTGAGATCTGTAGATGTATTTTAAAGCACATCACACTATCCATGATTGCAAATTTTTAAGAAACAAACAACTGCACATCAGATCTGTCAATAATATTGTTACAGTAGTATTGTGTCAGAACTTGTAGTTGTTGTAGTAAGCTATTCATATTCAAAATTGATGATGCAGTTTTCAAACCATGAAAAAACGGACATGTTTGTTGTCTACATAAGATGCCATCGTAATTCAACTGCGGCAGCAAATGAATATCACAACTTATACCCCGAAAGAAGGCAACCTCACAGAACTTTGTTTTCCCGGCTCGAGCAAAATCTTCGACAAGGTGGATCCTTCACCGCCATTCGTCCTACAACCTATCAAAAAGACAATGAGGATGCTGAAATAGCTGTTCTAGCCGCTGTTAATGTTGAGCCTTCCGTTTCAGTAAGAAAAATTTCGAATGACAGTGGTATGGCAAGAAGTTCAGTACATTATGTTTTAAAAAAGAAGAAATTTCATCCTTATAAGCCAATGATATGCCATCATATCAAAGAGAATGATTATGCTCGAAGAGTTACATTTTGTAGATGGTACCTGGATGAAGTTACAAACGATAATTCTTTTTCTAAAAAAATTCTTTGGAGCGATGAAAGTAGATTCACAAACAACGGCATTTACAATCGGCATAATTATCATTATTGGAATAATGAAAATCCGAAAATAGTTCGAGAATCGCGTTTCCAAGAACGATTCGGATTTAACGTGTGGTGCGGTATTTTGGGAAATCGTTTGATAGGTCCATTTATTTATAATCAAACGCTTAATTCGACTAGATATCTTCAACTGCTGCAAGCCAAAGTCGAAGATACATTGGACGAGCTACCTATTCAAGAAGAAAGAAGTATTTTGTTTCAGCAAGACGGCGCCCCGGCCCATAATACCAGGATCGTCACTGAATATTTATCAGCAAGATTTGGAAACCGTTGGATTGGAACAAACGGTCCCATACGTTGGCCTGCGCGATCACCAGATTTGTCCATACTAGATTTTTTCCTGTGGGGACACATAAAAATTTAGTATACGTTGTCAATTATGAGAACGTTAATGATTTGCAGCAGAGCGTCATGCAGGCCTTTAATTCAGTTAGCGTCCGTCAATTAATGAATTGCCGAATAAATATTGAAAAACGCTATACAAAATGTTTAGAAGTCAATGGCCGCACTATTGAGAATCTTTTATAGGAAAACTCATTCGTTTTACGATGTTATCCACCCGTTATGTTTTTGTTATTATTGCTTACAACTTGGTAACATTATAAATCTGCCTCAAAAATGATTTTTCTTTATATCTTCTAAAAGTACACAAGATAAATAGCTCGAACCTTATATCGTTGAAAAGGAAAAAAATCAAGTAATTCAACTGTATAAAAATAAATTATCATTTCCATTTAAAAAATGCAACTTTGGGTCATATTTCGCTACTGATGCAAGCAAAAAATATTTTAATGACGCATATTATTCAATATCTAAATGTCTACAACTTTTATATTTACATATTTTTGATAGGATAAATAGTGTGGATTCTACGCAAGTTTAAAGAAAATGCCGATTTTCACTTTTTTTGCAATATCTAGTAGGCAACGCATTTCTTTAGAAAAACAAGCAAAGGTCTGAAGAGGTAAGATAAATACCTCCATATTGTTCCATTTAACCGACCCTGTAACTCTTACCGTTTCCAAAATACCAATGGTGAGCATCGAATTTTGGACACACTGTATGTCTGTTAACGAATGAGCTGTCCGTAGCTAAGTGATAGCTATCAAAATGACACAACAAATGGAATTTACGAATGAAGATTATCTAAATCTCTTGGTTATTTATGGACATAGCATGATTGATCGAACGTATCGCGCATTTTCGGAAAGATTTCCAGAAAAGCCGAAGGCCTGAAAAACATAGTAAGGCGTGTCATAAATAATTTACTTAAATATGGATCTTTCAAGGCCCCACTAGTAAAGCAAAAACCGATCGTCGACGATGAAGAAACTGAAATATCGGTTTTAGCTTTCTTTAGTGTCTATCCAAGTGCATCTTTACGCGACGCAGAAGTTAATTTGAGAGTATCTTTCAAAAGTGTTCACAGGATTTTATCAAAACATAAATAGAAACCATTTCACTACACCAAGGTTCAGCATTTGAATCCTGGATATCTTTCTTTGCGTGTTGAGTTTTGCGAATGGTTCTTGGTAAAGACACAAGAAGAATCAAATTTCTGTGAAGACATTATTTTGTGTGATGAAGCCAAATTCTGCAAGAATGGTATGTTCAACCGACATAATAGTCTTTTTGGGTAGAGGAAAATCCACATGTGGTCCGTGAACAAGGATTTTAAGGAGCGTGGCAGTTTAATGTTTTTTGTGCTATAAAAGGAAACAGTATCCTATGCTTTTGTTTCTATGACGAGAACTTGAACCTGGGAATAATGGAAAATGAAATTTTGCCAACACTTCACCGACTCCTAGAAAACGATCAACTTCGTATCTGGTTCCAACAAGATGGTGCTCCGCCGCATAACTTGAGAGCAGTAAGCGATTTATTGGATACTACTTTCAAAGATCGGTGGATTGCCAACCCAGGACCGATCCGCTGGCCTGCTCGTTCTCCCGACTTGACCCCATTACATTATTTTCTTTGAGGTCATGTCAAAAACATAGTATATGCAGATCCTATCACCAGCAGGGAAAATATGCAAATGAGAGTTACTCAAGCGCTCAGGTCAATACCACCATCGCCCATATTAAAAGCCACTCATGGTGGTATGTTGAAAAGAATTCATAAATGTTTGAAGGTGAATGGCAGTGTGTTCGAACATATATTACAATATGTAAATTAATTCTATTTCAATTACAATTTGTTTTGTTTTGATCTGTTTTCATGCCAACCATGCACCAGTATGCATTCCCGAATTTCAAAATAAAACTTAGAAAACCACAAAAAAACGGGTTACATTAGACAAATGAAAAATACAGGGTGCTCCTCTCCACATGAACAAAATGATCTACCTCGTATGTTTCAAAACTCATAAAGGTGTCAATAACACGAAAATAATGCACTTGAGTATAGGGAACCCTATTATTATATGAAAGATAATTACTCCAACTTCAGATGTGTCAACAAAATATGGGTGTTCCATTTAAAATTAGTGACTTACACTGACTTGAATTTGAGGAAGATCGAGTGAGTTTCATGAACACCCTGTACGAGGAGAATGAAATCTGATCAAACTTTCTGCAAAAAGAATATTTAGTGATGAGTTATACGAATTTTCATTACCCTAGGCTGACAAATGGCAAAGATATGGTTTTTTAAAATGCCGTCTCATCTGTCATTTTTTTCCAGAAAAATTAAATAACTCGGAAACTATCAATTTGTGGTACATAGTACCTCCATAAAATCCGTCACAAATTCAATGTAGAATCTGAAAATATAATAATATACAGAGTGTCTCATTTGAAATATCAAAGTTGTTGCCACATTTCCATATGAGCGGCAACGTTACAACGTTGAAAATATTTTAAATCGATAGCTCAGGGCCAATTGTGTAAATAAAAATTTTCAGAAAAATTCTATGTCTAATTTTCCGTAAACATCTAACGAACAATCATCGTGACACACCCTGTACATACAATTCGAGTTTCCATTCATATGTAAGTTACTGTAACATATCGACCATTGTCCCAACAAATTAGGAACAATATTTATATCATCTTGAGATGTGAAGGATAACAATTCAACGTGATTTTCAAAAAAATCGATATAACTAAAAAACCAGTCATTTTTTTGGATTTGGTATATTAATTAAACCACACCTTAAATTGTACGTAGAATCTGAAAACGAAATAAAACATAGCACGTTCCATTTATAATAAGAAAGTTGACAGCTACTTCCGGTACAACCTGAAGTGCTGTATGAACGAAAATGTTTTGCCTGCGTTTACTGATGTCGAAAACAGGCGCAGCACTATTTTGAGAAAATGAATAGAATAGCGCACTTCAGTTAAAAATTTGAAAAGGACACAATAGTCTACCCTAGTTCTTTCTCTTTTCATCAAGGCAGCCAACATACTTATGAGTATTTAGTGAAAATTTCCAACATAATGATTAAAAGACTGTTTTAGGAAACAGATAAATACCGAGAAGAGCAACAATAATGAATAAATAACACGAATAAAACGATCCAACTCAACATTAACAATCAACCAGCAATCAACAATTTGTAATTGGTAACACCGCAAGCAAACTGCAGGGATTTTTTGTACTAAATTTAGGGTATTTTCAATGCTTCTAAAAGCAAGTTTCCTTACTTTTAAAAAAGAGAACATTAGGGTAAACTCTTTGTCCTTCTTTAAATTTTTAACTGAAGTGCCCTATTAGTTCTCCATATACTTTTAATGCACGCTCAATGTGCCGGATCCTGTATAGGAAAGTCCTGTATTATCTGTGTTGACTGACTTTAGCGCTCCTAACGCTTATGAGAAAAACTAAAATAAAAAGCGGGAAAATTAAATTACAAGTGTACCCGCTAATTTCTTTAAAAACGTTATTACACCAGTCACCGTAGACATAAAAATCATGTTAGGTCGCAAATAACTGTAAGGACCTGATTTTTTGGGATGTTACCAATAGATACCAATAGTGTAAGACCAAATTTGCAACCTCGAAAAACCTCGGAATTTTCGGACTTTTTTCAGGTTTTAGGCTTACAACTTCAAAAATATGCATTTTACAACAAAGTCGTCAAGTCATCTTATGACATTTCTAAAGAAGACAAAATTAGCGTCAAGTCTCTATGTCTAACAGATCTCGAGATATAACACTTAAAAAATGGGCAATTTAGTCAAAAAGTTGTAAATTTGTAGTTGGGTGGACTTTCGAACAAAATATTGTCTAAAATACTTATTCTACGAGGAAAGTCATAAGAAATTAAGTTATAG
Organism: Abscondita cerata; assembly: GCA_030710515.1. Lineage (NCBI taxonomy): Eukaryota > Metazoa > Arthropoda > Insecta > Coleoptera > Lampyridae > Abscondita > Abscondita cerata. The sequence goes on from JALBCR010000929.1 coordinate 19,945, forward strand.
AGCAGTTATTTAGCTTTATTTAACGTGGTTCGATACTTTTGTTCGTATATGCCAAACCAATGCATTTTTTCTACAGTCAAAACAGCGTTTTAATATGAACGAATTTATGTATTAATTAAAATTTGATTATTTTTATCAGAAATACATTCTCTCCCCCGGAATGTATAAGACCCAGATGATTCTATATTTGCATATGAACTTTCCGAAGTTGCCGATAGGTGGCGATACGTGTTACATTATTACAATATTTTAGTTTCCTGTTATTTTCACACCTAACACTCAATTTAAAATTAAAGATTAATTCAAACAAACTGAATAGTATATCCTAGTAATATTTATACAAATGAAATATTAAAAACTAAAAAAAAAATTATTTTTAAATTATTGTGTTGATCCGCCGTGTGGTAACATTATTTCCGGTATTACAGCGCGCACCCATCTTTGATTAAATATAATCGATTCTAGTCGGTATCCATCACGACACTATAATCGCGATATTCAATCAATGACAAAACCAGAAAGCCAACGCACAACGCCATCTATCGGTGACTGAAGCAAACACAAACACGTATAGAGAATCTACTGCTTGTATCTATGGGACGTTCTACATTCCTGGGGAGATAATGTATTTCTGTTTTATGTACTCTAAAACTCTAAAACGAAATGTTGTAGATATTTGTATGGCGGATATAAAAACTTACTTAGTCTCTAATAGATTAATTATCAATTTAGTTTTGACTGTAGTAATTTAAAGTTTTACGTCCATCATCAGTGCACACCTACCACGTATTGTATAAGTTTTAAGCCGTTTTAATCCCTTTAGTAGCAAACCAATAAAACCAAAGAACGAACGAAAGAACATTCTTATACATTTCATTTTTAGACTTAAACACATAATAAAGTGTTTAATTTCTATTTCAAATTATGTATTATTGTATTTGTTATTAATTATTATATTACTCATGCTGCTCTAAGTATTTCTATTGAGAATATTAATATAGATAAATGAAATTATTCTGATTATCAACAAAAATGAATACATCACTGTTTGGTGTTTCCAACGGCGGATATACCGCGAGGCTTATGAGACTTTAATCTCAGGCCTGAGCACAAAGTTATTTTATTCCTAAAACACGGACAATGTGTTTTTCAACTGACGTTGAGGAAGAACTGCTGGTTTAGTAAAAATAAATTGTCTCTTCTATTTGAAAGAGAGAAACTGCTAGAACCTTTTGAGAATAATGACTCAACAACGGTTAAAAACTTGTGCTCCAAAGTTATTAATCAAACAATTAAATTTTATAACTATGGAATAAATCGAATTCAAAATTTGTATGCGTTATTACAGGCGTTTACCACAGAACTTCACATCGCCCCGATAAGCGTAAATAAAATTGCCTGTTAGGTAAAAATGGTTCAAACAAAAGCTATAGATAATCGAATTTCCAACAACTTTTCTCCTTCAACTTTTTTTGTAAACTTGATATTGGTGAAGATATTGTTACAACGATTAGTGTCACGTGATTGTTATATCTCAGTAAATACTTTTCTAAATATTTTAAAAACTCGAAAACCTGCGTAGGTTAACGGCTACATAGAACATGCCCAAAATCTAATTAGATCTACGGAATTATAAATAAGGTCCATGTAAAAAGTTTTATAAAAACGTACAGGTGGTTTTCTTGATAACTTATTTACATACGGACGGACGGCCGGCCGGTCGTCGGACATAATTTTTTGCTTCATTATAACGTACTAACGCTAATTCGTTGAAAAAAGTGAAAAAAAGGGTAGTTAAAATTTTCGATTTGCAAACACGTCGCATAACTCCCCACCTTATTTCATAAGATGTGGAGTAAAAACCACAACCATTATTATCAGGTGAAAGGGCAAATAAGTATTACTGGAAAATATTTTTTGTGATTTTATTTTATATTCCGAGCTAGATCCATCAAACGGAATTATAAAGATAAAAACTTTTGGAATAATTTTTTCGTGCCTAAACTCCAAAGGTTTTATATGGATTCCATTCTCCCAGAAATAATTGACCCCGTGTATGTAAAAATATGAAAATACGGGATCCTGATTGGATTATAAAACAAGCGTTTACCGTAGCACATCGCACCGATAAGCGAAAATAAAATTGCGTTTTAGAAAAAATTTTTTCAAACAAAAGCTATAGACAATAGAATTCTCGAAGGCAACAGAGAGGAATTCCAGTATACTCTGAGTGATCTCGTCACTGATCACTTCACCGATGACTACAAACCTGATATTAGAACTGTGGAAGCTGTAATAAAGGTTAGTTCTTATCACAGCTTCATCTTAACTTTCAGAAGCGTGGGACAGAAAAGCTTGTACGAAAGTTGGTACTATGAAAGGAAGAGCTCTCGAGCTGAAGAGGTACTTAGGTTCGTAAAATCCGCAGCACAGATAATCATGAAGACATTCGTTCTAAAACGTTTGGCACCACTAACTCTCCCCATCAAATATCATAGCTAGTGAGGCCCAAATTTTTCTTCTCATCTATTCAAATAAGCTTTGTTGCATACTTATACCGGAAATTTGACTAAGCACCTTGTGAATCTGTGTCACCAGATGGGATTTTCCTGTTCTTACATTGAGGTAATGCGATTTGAACGCTCTGCTATCCTTCGCAAACAAGCGTCACAACTCATCGAGAAAGGTGCTTTCGTGCAGTTCATTGTGGGACAATGCAGATGTGAATGAAACACTATAGATGGAAAACACATTCCCGAAATGGGTGGCATAATAATCATCGCACCACATTCTTCAATCCTCTCTGATAAAAGCATACCACATTTGACGTATGTCTCTGCAGACTCAGTCATTTCTCACAATGACTCTTAGCTGAAGCTGAAGCTCACAATGAAAAGAACGCAGGTTTGTCAGCTTTCTCAATCGGTGATGAGGTGACAATCAATGAAAACATACTGCCCCTCATAGCCCCAGACATATTCTGGTTGTATGGGAAATCAACTTTCTAGGTATCTCTGGCTGGAATGGTTTTATAGAACAGGTGGCCAAAGAATGCCCGCACAAACAATCAAAAATAGTATTTTGTCGTCTTTAGCAGTCTCTTAGATGAATTTCCTGTAAAATGCATGTTTTAGAAGTTGTAAGCTGAAAAAAGTTCGAAAATTCCGAGATTTTTCGAGCACCTCGAAGTTAGCACAGATCTTTCGAGGTTGCAAATTTGGTTCTACACTATTGGTACCTATCCTAACAACATCCCAAAATATCAAGACTTTTAATTATTTGCGACCTAGAATGTTTTAGATGACTACCTATATACAGTGAGGAAAGAAGTAACCGATAAATTCAATTGTCATTAATTTTTTGAAAAAAAATATCGCAGGGGTATAGCGATTTTAATTATAGGACATATTCCCGATGTATTTTGATGTTGTTATGTCATTTGATTCTAAAATTATGACGTCATCAATATTTATTTTAAATGATAACCCCAATTTTTTTTTATCGATTTTGAAAGTTTATTCGTTTTCGACGATATAAAATTCTAAAATATATGCTGCTGTCACTGTTATCCTAAAATACATGACATGATTTGTTAGAAACTCGATGTCAGCTAAGTCCGTTTACTTTCGTAGTTCAAATAAAACTACTTCTACCCCTCAACAGATGCGGAGAAATGTAATAAAGTAGTAATGTAGTACTCCCAAATATTGTATGAAGTTACCCATCTAAAGTATCTGATTTGGAACGGTTGCTAAAAATGGCGGTTCGCGCCCCGACAGCGACCGAAGACCGAGACTGCAACAGTACCACAGAATCTTTCGGTGGAGTCAGTCGTGATGTACTGTGTCATTTAATACTGTAATGAAACGCTACGCAGAGTTACTATTGGAGGAAGAAGAAGACGATGATCAGCTCTTATACATTATTACAAATATAAAAAAGATTGCTTATCAAGGAATTATATTTAACTAGAGGCCAAAAGGATCGTTTTCGCTATTAGTGAAGAATCGCCCGTTCTGTCTGATCAGTTCGGGTCCATATCTCAATTTTCATAACGCCCAACTTCAAAATTGATCATAACTTCCAACTTGTGCATGTTGTCACAACTCCCAACTAGGTTCCTTTTTCATAACGCCTAACTTTGTCATAACTCTCAACGCCCAATTTTCACAATGCCCAACTCTGAAACTGATCACAACTCCTAACTTTTGCAAGTTATTACGACTCCCAACTACGTTTGTTTTTCATAACTCCCAACTTTGTCAGAACTCCCAACTCCGAGTTTGATCATAACGCCAAATCATATCTTTCCGTCGACTTCGCTTAGAATTAGTAATTTTGATTTTTATGGCAACGCTCAACTTACACTATAACAATGCATTCGTTTCAAAGTACAGTAAACTCAAGATAATCCCGACCCTGATATTACGAAATGCCGAAACGAGGGGAATTTTAGATACACCGTTTTACCTAAAATATATCTAGACTTCGTATTATCAGAATCAAGTTGGGAGTTATGGTGAATTCTTCAGTTGGGAGTTGTGATCAGACCCCAACAGTTTCACAGACTTCGTCAGAAAGCAGTCATTTTTATAGACACTCGTGTACTTTTCTAACGCGACACTACTGGTCTTGGGCGACGCGGCGCGGCGATCGTCCGTTGTCTTCGGTCGAGCGTCTCTGTCTCAGTCGCGTTCAAAGCTTAATGACAAATACCGGTCGAGATCGCCTGTCTCTGTCTCTGGCCTCCGCCTAAATTGTAAACAATATTTTTATTGAAGTTTCTGTTCTCTTTAGCGGAAGTTTGAAAATTGCAATTTTTACGAAAATGCTAAAAATTAGCATTGCACTCTTGAAATTATTATTAATGATAATATTTCACACAATTTTTTGTTTCGATTCCGATTTATCAAGGGACATATAAGAATAATAATTCCCTAGGGAAATATGAATGTGTTATTGAAGCAACTTTGTCGACAGATGTGTGAATGTTGCTTCAATGCAAATGCATTCTCGTCTTACGACAGCACGAGACGACACTGGTTGTGTTATGACATATTGTAACCAATGTGATAATAGCCATATTGCGTCAATCATAAAAAATCATAATCTCTAATGAGAAATCAAAGAAAACCAGAAAAGGATAGTTTTTAAGCGATAACGCTGTCGTCATCTCATGGATAGTGTAGGTCCTAGATTCATCGTATTGAAAACAATTTGAAGATATACAGGGTGGGGCACAACCAACGAATTATTCTATAGCATTAAAACGACAAATAATGTTAGAAATTTTAAGGCGTACATATGTCAAGATTATTTGAAACTATGTTAAAAATATTTTGGATTGTACAGGGTGCTCTAGAAACACAACCATATCAAAGTTGGGTTATTTTAAATGGATCACCCTGTATTTTTTCCATTTTTGAATTGTACGATAAAAAATAATGTATGTCCTTTAATATGTTCCTATACCTACTTACTTCCGTTTCTGAGATAAATCGATTTTACCTGATTTGCAGACCCTCCAAAAAAATGCAATAACTTCAAGATAAATAACAGCAAGCAACTTTGGTTTACACCACCTTACTAAAAGCCTTCAACATCTCTTTTGCAATATTTACTATTATGTTATGATGTACAGGGTGTTATTAATACTACCGCATAACACTAACTACTTAAATCTTAAATAATTTGCTTAACTTAAATGGAACACCCTACATTTCTTTAGCCTGTTGAAAGCTGGAACTAATTACCTTTTAATCGGTATTAGGGTTACCAACCCCTAACTTTGATAGTTTTCGAGATATTTAAAAATTTGATAGTAGTGATGTACTGGTGTCTAAGTGAAATATTTGCAAAATGGACATTATCTTGCAACTTTCAGTTTTAAATATTTACTTTAAAAATATTTATTTTTTTTAGAAAAAATAAACAGAAATGTGCTTATGACTAATATCCCGGGCTCTAAGAGTCAGTCGAATTACGCACACCGGTCACAATTTACTGATGTTTAACAACAGCAACCGTTATTTGATACATCAAAAATCGATCATACTGTAAACATCGACAAACTTTAACCTGTTAACTAAGAATGTAATACAAATCGCTCTAATAGTAGTACGGTAATTTCGAAAACCATTATTTTTAAATTTTTTTTAACAAAGTTACCAATGTTTACAGTGTGATCGATTTTTGCTAAAACTAATAATGGTTGCTGTTGTTTGTGACAGGTGGGCGTGATTCGACTGATTCTTAGAGCACGGCATAAGTCATTTAAGTCATTAAGAACATTTCTGTTATTTTGTACTGAAAAAAAAATTTTTAAGATTAATATTTAAAGCTGGATTGGCCTATACATTAAAAATTTTAAGTCGATAGCGTTATGCGGTAGTATTTGAAACACTCTGTACATCATAACATAATATTAAATATTGCAAAAGGGATGTTGAAGGTTCTTAGTAAAGTGATGTAAAACAAAATTGCTTGTTTTTATTTATCTTGAAGTTATTGCATTTTTTGTAGTCTGCAAATCAGGTAAAATCGATTTATCTCAGAAACGGATGTAAGTTGGTATAGAGACATGTTAAAGAACATGCATTATTTTTATTCTACTATTCAAAAATAAAAGAAAATACAGAGTGTTCTATTTAAAATAACCCAACTTTGATATAGTACGTGTTTCTGGAGCACCCTGTACAATCGAAAATATTTTTAAAATGTGGTTTCAAATAATCTTACATTATTTGTCGTTTTAGTGCTACAGAATAATTCGTTGGTAGTGATCCACCCTGTATGTAGTTGGTCAGGTGCCACATATTAATTTATCAACATAGGACAAAGTTATGAGTATTTTTAACGCAACATATCGATTTCCTGCCAACTTAATAAACCAGTAGCCAGTGATGTTTGCAGAATTCAGTACATGATAACTATCAATAGGTGGCGATACCGCTAACGCTTTCGTTTGGAATAAACGCACGATGCGTTAAAATCCTGTAGCTATTCCCAATGATTTTTTAAGGCTCGTGTCCGAGTTACCCTACGCTGATGAGCTCAATAAAACGTAACATGTCCACCAATGTAAGTACCGTTCGTGATCCTGCAATATTCAATGGCGAAAAAACCTAGTGTTAACTTTATTAGCGGATATTAATATTGGCGAATATAACGAATGTTCTGTAATTTATTTACGTGTTTCTCCATTATACAAAAATTGACATCAAATTCCCAAATTTAGATAATTATTTCATTTCCAGTAGTATTTGATTTTACGGGCGAGTTTCCTTCAAACTTAACTAAAACTGCGTTTTTTATGCACGAATCGCAGACTGTTTCAGTTAATTTTCTTGCAGGTATATTTGTTTGACTAACTTTTTAGGATTTGTACTTCTTAATAATTATCGTATTACAGGGTTTCTATAAATGATAGTCTCATCAGGTGAGTGTTGGAAAATTTAAAAAATGCAAATTTGCCGCTTAAACTGATAGTGAATTAATTTATGCTAATGTTATCAAAGTTATCATCTGTTAGTTATTTCATCGTTCCATTGTAATTATTATTCCTAGTAGTAATAGACGTTTTACTTAAGTTGGTCCTTGTCACTTGATGTGACGTCATCAATTACAGAAGTGACGTTATGGTTTGGCTCAAGTAATACTTCCATATATTTCAATGTAACAAATCACGGGAGTGAATTTGAAATTTAGAAAAAATGACAATACTATATAAGTTGAATCCCCGATACAAATACATAAATAGTTCATCAAATAAATTATACTAAAATTACACTTGCATGCATGTGTTTTCGCCACATAATTAAAATTTGCGAGACAAGGTATTTATGAATGAAATCACAGACGAAGAACTGCAGCAAACTAAAGTTAGCGTTTGTCATACTTTTAAATATTTGCATGAAAACTGTGATTTTCTCCTCGTGTAATAACATATCACGCGGGATTCAATAGTATATTGTACTAGCAAACCCGGCGAACTCCGTTTCGCCACCAGATGGCTTCGTTTTATGTAACATTTCGTTTGGTGAAATTTTTTTTTTGTTTTATATTTGAAAAGGAAAAATTTTATTTCATTTCACAACAGTAATGAATTCATTTCGATTACAAAAATTAAGTGTTATTTAGTTGAACTTCTCTAAGTAAATGAAAGTGAATCCAAAGTAAATACTGAATCGAAGCGTTATACGTGTCCGCAAATTATCCGTTTCATTGAAGTGCACTTTGGTAAACCACATTTTTGTTTTTGGTCTGACGTTAACACAAACAAAGCGGATGGTTTCCCAACTCGTGAACACGCAACGTATAACTGCCCATGTGAAAACAATGATTTTCTAAATTTATCCCGCAAACACTAAGCGATTGGCCTTGCGACTTGTTAATTGTCATTGCGACGCACCGGCGCCATCTACTTAAAATATTGGTTTGTAGTACATGCTATGTATCAGAGATGGCGCTGTATGTGAAAAAGATTTTCCCGCTTAGCCTGTTGACATTTTCCCGCTTTTCTGTTGACATTTTCCCTGAATTTTCTTTGCTATAAACCTCACGGAGCCCGAGACCTTTCCAACGAATGCAAAACCGTGGAAATCGGTTCGTGCGTTCTGGAGTTATAGCGTCAGGAAGAAAACCCGACTTATTTTTTATATAGTAGATTACACGAGGAGAAAATCTCAGTTTTCATGCGGTGTGTTAGCTGCGCGAGGGTGGTAGCCCGAGCGCTGATATCACGAGCAATGAAACATGATTTTATCCTCAAGCAATACACTATACTTTTTCGACGACCAGTATGTAGTATCTATGAGTTTTATCAAAATTTAATTAAAGAATTAACTGTCAGTTTGGCAATATAACTGTTTTCATGACTACCAAACATTTTGTATTCTCAATAATTATCAAGTTTACTTTTTTATTTGAAGTGTAGACGTCGTTTTTCAGATTTTCAGGTTAGATAAATAAATGTCAGTTTCAAATCAAAACGAGTAACCAATCAGCTTTTGCAACTACATTCAGTCAATTGGGGTATATATACCGTTACTAGTAACGAAATGATTTTATGCAGATGTTCAGATATGACAAATTTTCTCTAGTGGTTTATGACTACGAAATGTCAAGTTTTCACAGTGGTCGTGGAAAAAAAATTTTCATCAAACTTTGCCATGAACGACAAAGCAAGATATAAAAGGTGTATCTTAGCTTAGCTCGTACATTTGTCAATTCTGACAGATTTAATTTCAACACATTCAGTTTTATGCATTTAGAGTAGACGTACGTGAATTTTTTCATGATCCACTTTGATGAAAATTATTTTGAATCACGGGTTACTATTTTAGAAGCAATCGTATAAGTTTTATCCAGAACTGTAGCATATTTATACAATTTAGGGAATTATCTAATGCGATCACGTTTGCAAATGGCATTAATGACTGTGGTATCTTCACAGTTTTAAATTAAATACCATATCTGCACAATATATTTCTTATGGAAATGGTGTTGGCGCGAAACTGCTACTTCCTTTACTGCTACAGCTACCCACACCACCCTATTGCTATCTTTCTCTAAGTAAAACGTCTATTGTGTTCTTCGTCGTTTATCGTTAATGTTGTTCATTTAATTGCCAACTTGATGAGACAATCATTTATAGAAAACATGTATAATTAGGTTTATTAAAATCGTGCGTGCCTACAACATTCACACTGTATAAATAAACGCTTCAACTTATTACACATTTAAAGACCTATTTTGCTAATGCAGCTTTATCTTTTTTTATCGTGTTGTTTAGTTCGGTTATATTGCTACTACTAAGTACTATATCATTCGTAAAGTGAAGAAGAGATTTACGCCTTTGGTATTCTTGGTTATACTATTGATTGTAAACTTACACTATTTACTTGTATCTTATACACGAGATGTGTTAAGATAAATATGAATATACACATGCAAATGGATTTTCGGACGTGTTCGGTTAACACGAGACGACACTAAATGTTCCAACACTTATTGGTCGAATACATATTTCACTTCGTTGTTAAGTTCCTTGTCTCCGAGTCTCTATCCATTTTTATCTTGTTTTCATTTTTCATTAGAATTTATTTTTGAACATACATTTTGAACATGGTTGCTGTACTTACACCCTGCTTTATTTAATCTTCCAGTTTGACAATATCGAGTGTTGATATTTCCTCCTTTTGATAATTTATTGTAGAGTATTGCCCTTATAAGCAAATGCTCTCTTCGCCTCTTAAAATTGTTTAAGACTGTTACATCTTGTAAAATACGATATTTGTTGGTTCAATCTCTTTTTAAACAAGCAATATAATTGATTAATGTTTCCCTTCCTGAGTTTATCGATTCAGTTATTTCAATAAAAATTTGCATAATTGGATTTAATACCAAGGTATTCAACAAAAATGGATATACAGGGTGTCCAGAATCTCTCCTGACAAACGAAGACCGGAGATTCCTCAGATAATTTCAAAACAATTTAACCCAATTCACCTAGTCCGAAAATGCTACCTAAGGGAGCTAGAGCTCTTTGAAGATGGCGCCTTGTAAATAGTTTAAATACCTCCAGAACGCTTCTACTTAGAAAAGCAAAAACTGGTATGCTTGTTTAGCCTTCAGAATCGATTCCATCAATTGCGAATTTCTAGTACCGGTCATAGGCGTCCGTTTTGGGTAGGTCAACGGTTTTTTTAACGCATAACTTTTTTGTCTTTAACTTTTAAGCATTTGTGACACTAGATTATTAAATTTTCAGGTATTCTAGTACTAAAAGGTACTCTTACTTTAAGTCATTAGGATACACCGTTTTCTAGAAAAATGGATTTGAAAATTGTTTGTTTTTTTGTCATTAAAGTTAAATTCATATTTTTTGCACAAGTTGGCTCTGAACTGCCAACAAAAGTAAAACCTACGTTTTTCATTGTCAAATTGTTGTCAGTTCGCGAAGTTTATCTTTTAATTTTTTACTTTACCAAGCGCCATCTTCAAAGACTTGTCTTAAAATTATCTGAGGAATCTCCGGTCTTCGTTTGTCAGGAGAGTTTCTGGACACCCTGTATATTAATTGTACACAAAACCTATAAAAACACAAAGACTACAGCGAAGTAAGATGGTCAAAAGGTTTTAAGTGACGTCAGTTTTACAAAACGTTTGAAAGAAGAGGGAGAAGTTCTAAGAGATCGCGCCTCTTTAGCCCGGAAAATCATAATATAAATTTAGAAACAATGTTTGAAATCTTGAGACCCATTTCACTAAACTGCTTTTCAACAATTCACTTTCCATTAATTTGTTCGCAAAAAAAAATTGTTGTCAAGAGAAAATGAAAATCGTCACTTTAGCCATGATTTTGTTTCACAACAATTTTGACATTTTGCAAATGAACCGAAAAGGAATATATTGTTTAGTAGAATTTCCTGATGGAAATTAGGCATTTGCTCTACAGAATATGTTTGGATTATGTAAAAGTCTCACAATGGTATGCGGTATGCTTATTTTGTGACTTACTGAATTTACATACTTATCAAGAGTAATAGACGAAAAACTGGTACTATTGCCAGAACACTTGCTACACGTCGTTGTGTAAAAGAATATCGAAAATTTTCCTCGAGAAATAAAATAAAAGTCTAACAGCGTCGCAACTTAATAATTTTGATAAAAAAAGTGAAAAACAACCGACACGTTGGACAGTGGCCCGGAACCGTAAAAAAAATGGGACAAAAGTAAAAAAATAAAATTTGATGAACGATTTGTGTGTTGCTTTCCTTGAGAAAGGAAGTAATGAAGATACCATAACTACCTTTCCCCCTCGGACATATGGAGTGATAATCCGCGTTTATAAATAGACCGTATGCATACGTTGAATAAAAATCAGTGTATAGGGAGACAATCAAAGGAACGAGTGCGGATTAAATAATACAATTTTTTATGGAAGTATACAATATTTATGTATGAAAATTACGGACAGTGAAATTAAAGGTAAGAAGTACTTGTGTATTAAATCTTATTTTAAGGAGTACAATAGATTTTGAGTAATGGTTGCGTGAAAGTTCGGTTTGATTTGTTGAGATTAGTTTTTATCCGGGTGCTAACTTTTGCATAAATATGTAGCTTAGTATGTATACTATATGAATATGTAATTAAGTTTTGCCCATATTTGCCCCTTTTGGTTAAATTAAATTTTGCAACTGTTACAATTGTTGGTAACGGATAGTCAGGTTAGATTAGGTTATATTTAATAAATACAGAAAGTCAGAACATTTTTTTCTTTTACATCTGATTTTTTGCCTTTCAAAAAGTTTAATGCATTTTTAAATAACTAATTCATTACCTATTATGTTTGATGCCAATGATTTGTTACTTTATTATATTAATGTGAATTTCCAATTTTTAGATCGACAAATTCGCTTCACTAAAAGAGGACTGTTTATGGTGCTTCATTAGAAAACAGCGATTACAGCAAACAGAACGATCATTTGATTCAACATATTTTATCCATAATAGAAGTTCCACATGATGAAATAAGTGCGGAGGTTTCAGTAAAATTAAGAAGAGCCGTAAGTTATTTTGGCGAAGAAGTTAGCAAAAGATGGGAAAAGTCCAACAGAATGAAGACAGATTTCTTGAAAAAATTGCGCATTCAAAATTGAATTCAAAAATCGGGACGCCGCCGTCAAGTTAGGTCATTAGGTCAATTAAATGTTTTTCATCAGGTTTATAAAAGAAATATTTATTATTTAAGTATAATATGCGAATTATTAAATATACAGAGGGGTCCAAAACGATGTACACAGTCTTTGACAGTAAATATCTTGGAAACAAAATGTCCTAGAGTTACAATTCTTTCGCGGTTGTGTAGTGCATTGTTTTCTCAACAGATAGTCATATGTGTTCAAAGTGACCACCATTAACAGCTATACAGCGTCGATGCCGCTGAACTGCTGATCGAACTACGGCTTGTACTTTCGCGTGCACACTGATTCACTGATTTCTGCGGTGATCGTGCGAAGAGTTGCAACACCGCAGCACTGCGAGCTGGAGTTCTTACTGTCCGTGGTCTCCCCGTTCTTCCTTTAATCACATCTTTAACAGTCCCATCATTTTCAAATTTATCCCGAATACGGGCAATTGTTCGACGTGTTGGTGGATCGGTACCAAACTCAGCCCGCCAACGTCGTTGTACCTCTTGAATGTTCTCAAACTTCCAATACCATTTCAGTACGGCCTTGCGTTGCTCAAAAGTCAGTCTTACAGCCATGTTGTTGTTTATACAGTTCGTTTGTTATTTTATTTGCACATGCGCATCACACTCTCATCATGTGACTCATAACCATTGCCATCTGTTGAGAAAACAATGCACTACACAACCGCGAAAGAATTGTAACTCTAGGACATTTTGTTTACAAGATATTTACTGTCAAAGACTGTGTACATCGTTTTGGACCCCTCTGTATATAATAGTTTATGTAAATTTATAATATTTCTCAGACGAATGAATACTTTTTATTAATTCCTTGTCTTGTCGTATATTTTTAGAAAATTCAGCACAGCTTTCGTCAATGTTCACTTTAGTAATTAATATACTTTTAGAGTGTCGACTTTAAGTTGTCTTTTATCACTTGTCCAAAAGCTATTCATTAAGCTGAGTATTCTTTCTGTGGCAGCATTGGTACCAGGAAGGCAAACAAAATTCTGGCAATTTAAAAATGTTTAATGATGGAATAGAGTTTTCATTAAAATGTTTTGCCATTTCAATCCATTTCTGAACAGCAGCAGTATTATGTTCTTTCCATTCTATTATTTTAAAGTCTGTATACTATTGGCGCGGAGTAATAAATCATAATTGCTTGAAATAATTCTTTATTTTCTTGTGAAAGCGGTACTTCTACGGTTAAGTAAAACCAATAAATTCTAACCAAAATACGATCATTGTGCCGCTGTTGCAGCATATCGACCCATCTAGGGTCTGAGAACAATAGTTTAATCTGTGTAAACACGTTGCCATCAGCCCAGGTACTGACGAAACGAAAAGATACAAAAATAATGCTGAATTAAATTATTTACTATGAAAAATAGATTCCACAAAGTAAGGATTGAAACAATAAAAGAAACCACATAATAATTCATATCAAGGTAGATTTTACTATTATAATATATTTACCTACTAAAAATATGATTTTCCAAACGTATCAGGTACCTACGCCACTGCAATACGAAGATTCGATAACTCTGACAGGTTTATTACTCCGCGTCAATAGTATACTGAGTATAGCTTCATTCATATATTTTTTAAGATAAACAAATTCTTCATACAAATTCGTATCTAATAATCAACATGAGGAGCTATCTTCTGAATTAAATTCAATGCTCCTACAATATCACTCCATGAAGGAATTTTATTTAATGTCATCCAACTGAATGCTTGAAGATCGTGAAAACCTTTTTCAGTCCATTTAGTTAAGTACGAGAGAGCAGTTTGGTAAAATGAAAAAATTACTTCTTGAAATTCAAGAGTTTGTTTTGAAGATACATCTCCATCCTCTCCAAGCTTGTCCAGGCGGGCCTTTACATTTGCGGGTATAAACTTATCTTCAATCTTGCTACTTAATGAAGTTTTGAGAGCTTCAATGGCCGCTATTACTTCGAACACAGACACTGTTTGCTTTTCTATTGCTTCAACGGCCTTGTGAAACGTACTAGCTTGAACATGAATGAAATATAGCCAAGTTTCTACCAAAGGATTTTTAAAAATTTTAAAATAAGTACAGGGCACTTTTCTTGTGACAAAAAATAAGACTTCAGCGGCGCGAAAACATTTTCAGCACTCTATCGACAGCGGGAAGCAATGCTAACCATCTTGTCTGTGAGTAACCCAGGACCATTGCAAACTCTGTTTCTGCAAAGCTGCAGAACTCTTTAATGACTCCACTCTAACAGTATATGATTTGAAATATAAATAAATTTTGGAAATAAACATTTCTACATCTACGGGTAAAACATCAGCCGAAATGCTCATTGCGTTGTGGAATATATGTACTGCACATCCAACACCAATCAAGTCATGTTTCAAATTTCGCTTTAGTTTAACAAATACATTATTTTATCCCCTTCTTTGTGCTCCTCCAAAGTTTGAGTTCGTGTTATCAGCACAAAATCCAATAACTTTCCTTGTAAATTGTTTTCTACGAGGCACCCAGTTAAATATTCGCTAACAATATCAGATGTTTCATCTGGTAAGGACTTTAACTCTAAAATTTTTACTTTCCCTCCTTCATTCCAATCAACGTATCTGACAAGTATTGGAAAAATTTTTATCTCCTTATGATTAGAGGCATCAGTTAAAATTGAAATGAACGAACATTTATCTAAGTCATTTTTCAAAGATTTTAATGACCAGGGCATGAATACATTTCGAATAATTGCTTCTGCTTTCGTGCGAGCACATGTAAATTTAGAACAATAAAATAGTTGAAGTAGCTTGATGTACAGTCCAAAGATCTAAAGCTGTGGTTGTGAGAAACGGTATGATACGCAAAAGTACATTCTACTACTGCTAACTCTTCATCCTTAGAGCCCATTGTCTCCTGTTTGAAGAAATTTTGTATTGAGGAACTAGTTGCAGCCGCACAGTTTGCTCTTTTATGTTTATCAGTTTTAATATGAATATTGATATCTGCGTCCTCCATGACTTATTGAAAAATTTGAAGAACAGACGTTGCATCTTACATCAGACTCGGTTATAGTTTTTTTAATAAATGGAAATTCTTTCTGAAGTTCTTCATTAAGTGCACACTTTCTCTTTTTCTTTTTTGACCCATACCTAATAATTTTTTGTATAAATAAAAAATCTTAAATTAACAATAACATTTACATACCAGTACTAATTACACTTTAAACGTTTGCAATTACACTTTTCAGCACAATAAAATTTGTTAACGTCGACAAAACTACGACTAGCCACTTCGAAGAATAAAAGAAAGAAGCATGCATTTAGAGGTAACGTGTAAAGAGAGCATTGCACCTTTCTCTTTATAAAAGGAGAGACTTGAGATGCGCGGTAGTCTTACCCCTTATCGTTGCCACGGTAACGCAAGGGAAGTCGCTACTGCGAGTACTGCGTGTCATTTATTTGTCGTACGGAGTCGACGGACGTGATTTCACATTCTCCCGGTAGTAAAGAAATTTTTATATTACTATGAGCCATCGGTATATATTAAGTTTAATTCTAGTCTACAATTTTTAGTTCAATAAAATATGTTAAATTTTTAGGAATAATTCGGGACAAAAATTCGTTCCAAAATTATTCGGGACGGGAGGTGAAAATTCGGGACTGTCCCGGGAAAATCGGGACGGATGGTCACCTTACTGAAGAACTTGTCCCTTAATCTCTGGAAGCTCACAAGACGTCAGCACCATCCGCCCATCTACATCTGGGGCAGCATTGGGTCGTCCAAAAATTGTTCCCCGATGTATCGGAAAGAAGTTAAAGAAGAAGAGTTTCGGAACTAAGCAAACTTGTAAGCGGTGAGGAATTGAGTTATGCAGCACAGTTGAGTTTGTGCAGAGCTGGAAGCGAAAACGCTGCAAAAGTTGTAAAGGAGGCAACACAAACAACTCCCAATAGACCAATCAAGATTAGGTCTGCATGGAAATTCAAAAAACTGAAATGAGATTGAGAAGCTTACAGATGACGAGGCTTTATCTTTGATCATAGAAACGGGACTTTCTAAAAGTTCGTACTCGCTGATTAGGAAGCAGGCAAAAGAAAAAAAACCCGTAGTACCATAGGATTTTGAATGCGAAAAACCTGTGCTATCCAGAGAGGGAATATATCAGCATTTCAGAAACCTCAGCAGAAATAGAACTGCAGGCACTCCTGAACCATACGGTATTGAGAATCCTACGTTCACAAGAAAATGTGCTTGCAACTATGCCTGAGGAAAGACTTGTTCAATCAGATTTTCTCCTCATTTCCAAATGGGGATGTGACGGGAGCACAGCACACTTCGAATATAAGCAAATGTTCAAAACGAGTTCCGAGGAGGTTAGTGATACAGACATGTTTATCACTTCCCAGTTCTAGTCCAACTGTTGAAGGAATCACATGACGATCGTAAAATAATTATTTGGCAAAACCCTGGCCCTCATCGACCAGGTTTTGTAGGCCAATAAAACTAATGTTTGAAAAAGAAACTGCTGAGCTCGCAAGAAAAGAAACAGAATATATTATGCAGCAGATTGCCAATCTCAGATCTTCTACATATACACTGGAAAACAGCAACATTAAGCTCATGGTTTCTCACAAAATGGTACTGACAATGATAGACGGTAAAGTGTGTAATTCAGTAACTCTTCGGCTCAAGTGTGTTACATTTGCGGAGCAAAGCCAACGGAAATGAACAAAATTGAGGTCGTGTCTACACAAAAAGAAGACGAAAGCACATACACAATTGGGCTATCAACTCTCCATGCGTGGATCAGATACCTCGAGTGCATTCTGCACGTCTCATACCGACTGGGGTTCAAGAACTGGCAAGTCAGGACCGAACATAAAGAAGAGTTTAAAGCAAAAAAGAAACTTGTTTAAGAAACTCTCAAGAAGGAAATGGGGCTAATAGTTGACCGACCGAAGAGGGGAGGCAGCGGAACAAGTAATGACGGTAATACAGCGATTTTTTGAAAATTCCGCATTGGTGGCCAATGTTACTGGAGTAAATAAACATCTAATCTACAGATTATCAGTAATAGTAAAAGTCCTCTTCTCTGGGTACCCTATTAACACAACAGCATATGATGTTTATGCAAAGGAAACTGCCTAACTGTTTGTAACCGAGTACCCCTGGTATTATATGCCAGTCACCCTACACCAGCTCTTAATTCATGGGGCGAATGTAATTTCTGACGTAATTCTACCAATTGGCCAACTTTCTGAAGAAGCTCAGGAGCCTCGTAACAAGGATCTCAAACTATTTAGACAGCATCACTCGCGAAAAATGTCGCAAACTGCAACAAATCATAAATCTTAATTTCCTGTTGGTTTCATCAGACCCAGTGATCTCAAGCATCCGAAACTTACCCAAGAAGCCTAAGAGATCACTAACGGCAGATGTTGTGCACCTTCTGAAGGAACCAGAAGTACCAGGCCAAAGTCAAGTAATCAGTCACGAAATGGGAAACGAGGTATTGCGCGGCCTAGTCCCTTTTAAGACGAGTTTTCTACTTAAAGCGAAAATAATAAATGCGTTTTAGAAAAAAAATGGTTCAAACAAAAGCTACAGACAATTACATTTGCAACAACTTTTCTCTTATAACTGTTTTTGTATAATTGACATTGGCGGAGATGTTACAACAATTAATATGACGCCATTATCAGTAATTACTTATCGCATCAAAAAATGGTTTGAACAAAAGTTATGTATATTAAATTACAAACAACTTTCATTTGAAGCAAAAATCTGTAAAATGAATATTCGAAAACCTGTGTAGATTAACGGCCCGTTTTGTTCGATAGATTATGCCCAAAATTTAAACAGATCTGCGGTATTATAAGCAAGACCCATATGCAACGTTTCATAAAAATCGGACAAGTGCTTTTCTTGATATCTTGCTTAAATACGGACGGACTTACTAACACTAGTGCGTCGAAAAAAGTGAAATAAAAGGGGTGTTAAAATTTTTGGTTTGGAAACTGTCGCATAATTCCCAATCTTATTTATAAGATGTGGAGTATTAACACTTAAATCAAATAGATAATATTATTGGCAACATATGGGAAAAAGTTGAGATATAGTCAAAATTGCGTATGACTCTTTTTCAATAACTACCTGAATTAATTTTTCATAAACATATGTCGACGTTAGTATGATCTTTGTATACAGGTTTCTGTATTACAGATAACATGTAATTTTGTACATTTAATCAGATGTCGTTCATTTTATTTAATTTCCTGTATTAATTTCTCTGAATTGTGGAGTTATTAAACACCTAATATGTACTATTCTCTGAATTCTTAAAAACAGAAATAAAGTTAAATTCAGATACGTATACAATTGATATTAAATCAACAATATAAACAAAACATCAAATATTAACTAAGTGTCGACATACGATTATTACAGTGGCATATATTAACACGTCAAGCTGAAGTTCCATGATTCTATTTTTCTAGCACACATGGATAAAGAAAAACAGAGCATTGTAACAAAATTATTATAATAAGGTACATACGCAAGCTTAACTGATTGTAACTACTATACTGAAAAAAAATTGTATGAAATTAAAATAAACCTCAATATACTCCCTGTTATCTCAAATATTGCTGGTTATCGGAAACTTTCTTTATTTCTCACATTAATTTGAAATTTCAACAATTTATTTTAAAATAAAAAAAAAGTACACCTTATAAACATTTGAGTGTGTCTCGTATTCAGATTATCTGCGACATGCAATCTACGCAATGACACAGTAGACCCTTCTTATCATAAACTTATGACACAGGTAGCGGTTTTTAGTGAAGTGTGTTGATCAAGAAAAGAAAATCAAGTGTGTAGATCATTTGAGCAAGGTCAGAGAAAGGAGTGTAGTCATCTGGGGTTTTGAAACTGAACAGCAGTAGAGCAAAAATTTATTTGAAATAATAATATTAGTACTTCAAGTTTGATAAAATTCAAATTTCTATCATCAAAAAGGATCGAACTGAATTAGGGAAGTTACCAACATGTAATGTGAGTGATTGTGTTATAAACCTATTAAGCAATAAAAACAGACCTTAATATTTAAAGACTTATTCAAATTACTTACAAAGATTATCTAAGGCCCACTGAGCACAAAATCCAACTTGTCTTTTAATATAATGTTCATCCCTCACCCATCGTTCTAACTTGGCAATTGGACAGTTCAACTCATTCTGCAACCTTCGTATTATTGTAGCTTTATGTTTCACTCATTTGGGCAAACTTCTCTAAAGCAATTAGAAAAATAAAATCACATTAGGATCAGTATCAGTATCCTAAAATCATTAGTTATAAAAACTTTTACCGGTTAATTATGAACTCACCAAATTAGTAACGAGATAGTCTAAAGTTGAATCTGTTAAAATGCCTAAACTGCTCGGACCAGCTAATTTCTCTGCTATACAACCTAGAGGCGACACAAATATTCTCTGTTTTGGAGCATTCATTCTACCGACAAGAGCACTTTGAGCCGATAAATTAAACATAGAAGCAACATGTAAAAACCGATTCTCTGGAATGGCAAAGGTGAGTCATCAAGAAGGGAGAGTAATGACTGATGATCCTAAAGGATCGTTCATAGGTATCACATTAACCATAGATTTTACAACTTGAATCCATCCCTCTTCATTATCGGCTATATTATGTAAGCGTAACATAGATGGCGGAGGCTCTTGTTCACTAAAATTCGTTTTTTCAGATTTGAAAGAAACAAAATAGGCGACTTACTTATCTACAAGCGTTCCAATAATTCCTAAAGTTTCTAAAACAAGTTTGTCAACCGTAACAGAGTCTGGACAGCCTTTTCCGTATTTTCCAAATAATATTCTGCGAAGAAAATGGTGTAACTGATTGCATAGTGTTGTCAATATTGTCATTATTCGATTGTGGAAAATAAGATTCATTTTCTTCGTGTTTTTCTTTGCAGCAGCATATACCCATTACGTATTAACATTGAAGTTTTCACTTACTACTCACATAAAAAGGTGATTATTGTATACATAATAATTTATAACAGCATAGTAAGCCATTCATTTTATAATAATGATTTACATTTACGTCGGAGTGATAAGTGACAACGATGTATTAACAGTGCAGCAGTTGAAACTCCAACTAATAAAACTCATTAAGGAAATTAGAATTGTAACCTACTTCTAGCACCATAGATTTTTTACGTTCGAAACTAAACTGTCTCATTAAGGTTTTACATGGAAATGCATACAAATTGTCATTCAGAATTTGGTTAGAATTTTTGACACGCACAAACAACCAACATTAAAAACACCTAAACTATTACAAGGTTTACCAATATTTCAAACTAAATTCACTAAAGTGGAAAAACTTAAAACAATTATAAATTTGCATGTTTATTTTAATTTGTATTTACTTGTTATTGATTCTATCTATAGAGAATAAGTAATTCGTAACTGAAATGTAACTTACAACATTTTTTCCTTACTTTATATGTTTAATGGTTTTGTAGATATTGTTAAATAAAGATTACAGAAATTATCAGTAGTAATACATAATATGTTAAGTGATCAATAATTTTCCGATAATTTTGAGTAAATGTTTCACTGATTACATAAGCCATCGGCGTATTATTTTCATTGACGCTCACAATCAATCTGTACTGAATGAATTGCAATCCAAAAAAGTGACACTTTCATTAGATAATCTTTACTCCAATCTGTCACAAAAATATCTAGTATTTAGACTTTATCAATGCGTAGCATTGTCAAAATATAAATTAAACTTCAAAAACATTACAGCCTCCACAAATGAGATTTGAAAAACGCTAAAACTAGCTCAAAATCTAGTTTAACTCTGGTTGCAAACCTTCTTGATAAATTTGTGGAGATATCAAAGTTATAATTGGAAATGGAATATCACCCAACCAGTGATTGTTGAAAATCGACAAAAGCAATAACAAATTTTTTCGAAGAACTGGCGAAAGACTGCAAAATACTGAACGTCTGTTTGAGTTGAAGTGTATAAAGCCAGTATTAATATTATTACAACTCAGTTAAAAAACCGTTTTGAGAGCATGCGTGATACAAACGAGAAATTTAGTTTTCCTTCTGCAAAAAATATTATAAAAAGTACAAACGAGTTATTATATGAAAGTGCCAGAAAACTTCAAAAAAGTTATGTATGTGGATTTTATCAACCAAATTTCCGAATCACATTATATCACTTAAAGCTGTCTTGGCAGAAGACTTGAATAAGCTGAATTATATGTATAAAAGAGTTAGGTGATTATTTAATAATTAAAATAAGTGCACTGCGTCAAGTTTACCTGACGTATGTAATGCGATTTTGTTGTTTTTTGACTCTTTCAATTCCTGTTACAACGCCAGGAAGGTCATTTTCGAAATTAAAATTAATAAAAAATTATGTACGAAGTACAATGCCAGTAGAGACTTAGCAATTTGTCTCTTACCAGTATTGAACAACAAGAGGTAAAAGGAATTGGACACTTCGCTAAGAAAATGTAAGGCGCCAATCACGTTTCCTGTAGTTCAAAAAGCAAATATTCTTCTCTTCGGTCCCAAGTATGTTTATTGTAATTATCTAGTGTAGTATACTGAACTATATTTTTACGTGTGTCTTATACAGGGTGAGTTTTTCCGATGTTTAGCGCAAGGATCTCAGAAACTAAAAAAGATAGAGAAACAGTTAAGTGGGGAAAGAATTGTATTTTTACGAGATCACTAAAATGTGCCATTCGTTCTTTCAAAAAATGCACGGCTAACTAGATAATTCGAAAAATAAGTTTTTTGGTAAATTCGTTTGGTGTATGTTGCTTTGTTATTATTGACTTTACAAAAAAACTATAGAGGGAAAAAGTTTTAGATATTTTTGTGATACATAATAAAGTTTAGTCGAAATTTTTATTGAACGTATAATTTTTGAGTTATGACACAAACTTCTGTTCTTTCTAATGGAAACCATAGTCGGCTATGACGTTGACCAGAAGAACTCCCAAGTAAAATTTGGATTTAATGTTTGGTGCGGGGTCATTGGTTCAAGAATTATTGGTCGCACATTTTTAATGGTATACTGACGGGTGACACGTTACCTTCATTTTTACAAAACGATTTTGATAACATGTTTGGACGAATTACCCTTTTACACGTGGTATGCTCCAATGGTTTCAGCACGATGGGGCATCACCACACAATCAGGTAACAGTGCGAAATCATTTGCAAATCAAACATTTCCTAACTCATGGGTCCTTCTTTATATTTTATTTAAACCCTAAGTTTCGTTGTTGTTTTTTTAATTTATCGTTTACAGTTTTTTGTTTGCTTGTTTTTGGTCACGGATATTAACATTACTCTGTATTAAGAAACTCACAAGAATTTAATTGTGGCTTTCCAATTAATAATTGGGCCATTTTTAGGAAGTATGGCTTTGTAGGACTTTATTACATGTTAGTTCTTCCTAATAGAACCTTTGTACTTTTATCATTGTGACGTTTTTTAATTTATTAATTATATTCTACTTAGATTTAGTATTAATGTAGATGCTTACTGGATTTGCTGATAAAAGCTGTCATCCAGTCGGTCATTATCTGTTAATGCCTAGATAAAGACCGGACTTTTACCGGTCGAAACGTCGGTAAACAAAAAGACTATAGTTATAGATTGATGATCCATCCTACAAAGCCAAACCCTAAACTAATTGAGCTTGTAATTTTTAAATTTAAAAAAGGTAACACTTATCTAATTTCCATTTCATTATTCAATTCCACACATATCTTAGTAATTGTTTTAATTTCACACTATTCAAGAAGTTTGGAAAAAATCAAAATTAACCAAATGTGATTTATTTATAAAATAATGACACATGGTATATCATTGGAATCGTTGAATCACGAAAATATTTTTTGTTAGAGAATTTCCCGAATGTAGATTTCACACGAATCATGCGAACCCTACCAAAAATATGTAGCATTGTCAAAAATAAATAATAAATTACTTATTAAATTATTGGACTCGATAATTTGAGAGAGATCCTAAATTATCGATAATTTAGTTTCTCGCTCAAATTATCGCGTCTGTGATTGGTTGCTATTTGATACATTAGAAATTTGTCATTGTTTGAAATTTTATGACGGTAATTCTCACTGTAATCAGTAATTGCTTACCTATAGGCCAAAAGAAATATACAGGGTGTCTCACCGGGATCTGCCATTAGCCGTATACGAAAAAGTATACATAGAAAAAATTTATTTATGTAGTTATTATACAAACCAAAAAATTAACCCGATAGGAGTTCCCGAAAAAGTTACAGATATTTCCGTGAGCTTTTTGCATCTGTGAAAATATTATTAAAAACATTATTATCTCAAAATCTATAACTCCTAGCTACAGGGAATGTTATATAAAAGTGATCCTAAAATTTAACGTAGAATCCGAAAATGCAATAATATATAGGGTGTTCCATTTGAAATAACCGGAAGGGTCAGAAGACAGAAACTACTTTAGTTGAGTTGACCCTATTGGTTCTAGTCATTCACCAAATTTTGAAATTTTTTCCATGACGGTTCCCGATGAGACCCATATAGAATAAGAACACCCCCCTTCCCAACAATGCAATAGGTACAGGTATATTTTGCGCTTTGTTGAACATTCAGCAGACACATATAGGTACTTCATTATTATTTTTTGTAAAGAAAGGAAATTATGCATTAGTAATAAAGTCAAATACTAGTGTTAACACAAAATAGTAGAAAAGGCTGTAATGTGTAATGGGTGTACAGTTTGTAAATCAGTTTGTTATAAACTATAATATATACAGGGTAAAGTTTTTTTCCGATGTTTAGCACAGGGATCTCGGAAACTAATAAACATAGAGAAACAGTTAAATGGGGAAAGAATTGTATTTTACGAGATCACTAAAATGTGCCATTCGTTTTTTCAAAAAATGCACGGCTAACTAAGATATTTCGAAAAATAAGTTTTTTGATAAATTCGTTTGGTGTATGTTGCTTTGTTATTATTGACTTTACAAAAATTTATAGAGGGAAAAGTTTTAGGTATTTTTGTGATACATAATAAAGTTTAGTCGAAATTTTTATTTAACGTATAATTTTTGAGTTATGACACAAACTTCTGTTTTTTCTAATGGAAACCATAGTTGTCTATGACTTCATAATAAAGATGCATTTTCAACGATTCCAATGATATACCATGTGTCACCATTATTTTTATAAATAAATCACATATGGTTAATTTTGATTTTTTCCAAACTTCTTGAATAGTGTGAAATGAAAACAATTACTAAGATATGCGTCGAATTGAATAATGAAATGGAAATTAGATAAGTATTACCTTTTTTAAATTTAAAAATTACAAGCTCAATTAGTTTAGGGTTTGGCTTTGTAGGATGGATCATCAATCTATAACTATAGTCTTTTTGTTTACCGACGTTTCGACCGGAAAAGTCCGGTCTTTATCTAGGCATTAACAGATAATGACCGACTGGATGACAGCTCTTATCAGCAAATCCAGTAAGCATCTACATTAATACTAAATCTAAGTAGAATATAATTCATAAAATTAAAAAACGTCACAATGATAAAAGTACAAAGGTTCTATTAGGAAGAACTAACATGTAATAAAGTCCTACAAAGCCATATACTCCTAAAAAATTTGGCCCATTAATTGGAAAGCCACAATTAAATTCTTGCGAGTTTCTTAATACAGAGTAATGTTAATATCCGTGACCAAAAACAAGCAAACAAAAAAACTGTAAACGATAAATTAAAAAAACAACAACGAAACTTAGGGTTTAAATAAAATATAAAGAAGGACCCATGAGTTAGGAAATGTTTGATTTAAATGATTTCGCACCGTTACCTGATTGTGTGGTGATGCCCCATCGTGCTGAAACCATTGGAGCATACCAGGTGTGTGCCAGGGTAATTCGTTTAACATGTTATCAAAATCGTTTTGTAAAAATGAAGGTAACGGTCACCCGTCAGTATACCATTAAAAACGTGCGGACCAATAATTCTTGAACCAATGACGCCGCACCAAACATTAAATCCAAATTTTACTTGGGGTCTTCTCTGGTCAACGTCATAGCCGACTATGGTTTCCATTTGAAAGAACAGAAGTTTGTGTCATAACTCAAAATTATACGTTCAATAAAAATTTCGACTAAACTTTTATTATGTATCACAAAATATCTAAAACTTTTCCCTCTATAGTTTTTTTGTAAAGTCAATAATAACAAAGCAACATACACCAAACGAATTTACCAAAAAACTTATTTTTGAATTATCTAGTTAGCCGTGCATTTTTTTGAAAGAACGAATGGCACATTTTAGTGATCTCGTAAAAATACAATTCTTTCCCCACTTAACTGTTTCTCTATCTTTATTAGTTTCGGAGATCCCTGTGCTAAACATCGGAAAAAACTCACCCTGTATAAGACACACGAAAAATATAGTTCAGTATACTACACTAGATAATTACAATAAACATACTTGCGGACCGAAGAGAAGAATATTTGCTGTTTGAACTACAGAAACGTGATTGGCGCCTCACATTTTTCTTAGCAAAGTGTCAATTCTTTACCTCTTGTTGTTCAATACTGGTAAGAGACAAATTGCTAAGTGTCTCTCTACTGGCATTGTACTTCGTACATAATTTTTATTAATTTTAATTTCGAAAATGACCTTCTTGGCGTTGCAACAGGAACTGAAAGAGTCAAAAACAACAAAATCGCATTACATACGTCAGGTAAACTTGACGCAGTGCACTTATTTTTTAATTATTAAATAATCACCTAACTCTTTTATACATATAATTCAGCTTATTCAAGTCTTCTGCGAAGACAGCTTTAAGTGATATAATCTGATTCGGAAATTTGGTTGATAAATCACATACATAACTTTTCTGGCACTCTCATATAATAACTCGTTTGTACTTTTTATAATATTTTTTGGAGAAAGAAAACTAAATTTCTCGTTTGTATCACGCATGCTCTCAAAACGGTTTTTTAACTGAGTTGTAATAATATCAATACTGGCTTTATACACTTCAACCTCAAACAGACGTTCAGTATTTTGCAGTCTTTCGCCAGTTCTTCGAAAAATTTCTTTACTTTCTTTTGTCGATTTTCTTCAAATGGTTGGGTGATATTCCATTTCCTAATTATAACTTTGATATCTACAAATTTATCAAGAAGGTTTGCAACAGAAGTTAAACTAGATTTTAGCTAGATTAGCGTTTTTCAAATCTATTTGTGGCGGCTGTAATGCTTTTGAAGTTTAATTTATATGTTCCAATATTACGCATTGAAAATTGAAAATATGTATTTTTTGACAAAGTTGATAAAATTCTCTACTGAAAGGCACGTTTTTGCACGCATTATTCAGTACAAGATTTAGATTGTGGGCTGTCAATGAATGTAGTTTGCCGTTAGTAGTACGGCGGGTTCTGAGCCACGTCGGATAGTTACGACCACGACGGATACTTTGTAGTGGGGGAACTTTTGAGACTACAAGATGGAGGCAATTTCGGGGCGGGTTCAGGACCACAAAAATGGCAGAAAATTTGAGGTGGAGGAGCAGGTTCAGAACTACAAAATGGCGAATCACAACATGACAGTTAATCACGTGGGCGGGTTCAAGACCCACAAAAATGGCAGAAATTTTGAGGTAGGGGGGCAAGTTCAGACCACAAATTGAGATCATTAACCTTTATTTAGAGTCAACAATAAGTGTAATTTTGATTTATAAGCAGAATTTACTAAAATGGAATGCTAATGTGCATTAAAAACGTAATGTGAAACCGGACGTTGCTTAATCTTTATGAAGTCCGATTTATATGTCCCCAAAGTGTTTTTAGGATATTTTCACTATCAGAACACTTAACAATGTATACTAGAAAACGTTTTGCGTAATAATTTCTAAATTTAACTAAACATATTAAGAATATTTGAAGAAATATTTAATATAATTTCAAAACGGGTGAATGTTCAAATCCCAGCCGTTTTGCATTTTTTTAAGTTGTATTATTATTTTCAAGAATAGCGTTTAATTTCCATCGGTGAAGAGACATAATTAAAAGTTTTACTTTTTTACTTGAACTGGCAGTGGATTTATTAGAATAATATTCAATTAGAGATTTTGGATATCGTAATATCAAACGCTAAAATTACGCGAGTTATTTCTGCGCATGCCTAATTACGTATGCGCATGCGCAACAGATTTTTAAGGTATCCAAAACTCCCTATTATTACACAATTAAACTAAATGTTTCATAAAATGTTAATATTCTAATAAATCCATTGCCAGTGTGTTTTTATTATCTATCCTCTTAATGAATTCAATGTTGCCTACTCTATAGCCATTTTCAAGCATATGCATGGCAACATTGGACCTATCTGAGCGATGATATTTGACATCAGTTAACTGCTCTTTAGAACGAGTTTTCATAGGTCTCTTGGTTTGCCCTATACACATATATACTTGATTACAGTCTTTACAATTTATTTTATATATTCCCGATTTATCACACATCTCTATTGGATCTTTCTGATTGCCTAAAATATTTTATGAGTTGTTATTACTAGAAACTACTGTTTTATAATCAAGACTTTTTGTGTATGTGGGATAATTTGGTAATTTGACATATTTCTTATCTGTTTTGCTATTACTAATTCCTAACGTTGTAATGTTTCTAATGTTTAACTTATGTTTATGTTTTCTAATTATGTTTGTGACAATTGATTCTTGAAAACCATTGTATGATGCAATCTGCTTAATATTTCGCAGTTCTTTATCAAAATTTTGTTTTGACAATGGGGAATGTAATAACTTGTGAATCAAAAAGTTGAAAGATTCAAGTTTATGTTGCATACTATGGTTGCAATCATTTGTTATAAACCTCATAGTGTTAGTGTCTTTACGATAAATATCTATATCTAGTTTGTTGCCATTTCTTGTAACTAAAGTGTCTAAGAAAGGTAACTTAAGGTCTGTTTCTGCTTCATAGGTAAACTTGATCGTCTCAAATTTTGAATTTAAAATTTCTACAAATTGCTGAGGGCTGTAAACTTTAGTGTCGATGACTGCAAAAACATCATCTACATATCTACACCAAATTCTAGGAAAGTCTTCTATAAATCAGTTTCAAATTTACCCATGAACAGGTTACCCATAAACGGAGATAAGCTGTTATCCATTGTTGTACCATGATTTTGTTGATAAATATTATTGTTAATTTGAAAGTAGGTTTTACTCATACATAATCTAATCTAATTTAATAAAATTATCTACTTCTGAATTGTCTAAATGCTTTTGGTGTAACATTTACGTATTTCAAATAATCTAAAGTGACATCTATCGGAACGCTTGGAAACAATGAACAGACATCGAATACAACTAAAACTTCGTTCTCAGTCAGCTCAATGTTTTTAATTTTTTTTAATAAAATCGTATGAATTTTGAACACTGAAATGCGATTGTTGATATTGAAAACTGAGAACGAAGTTTTTTGGTGGTTTTGAGTGGTAATATAAACATAAACAAATATTTTGTTATGACATTATAATTATAATTCATTAAACATACTTACAAGTCAAAAATTAAGACAAGTTTCGTAGAAATTGTAATCGATCATTAAAAGTACACAATTCACAATAAATTAAATAATTGATCTACGAACGTGGACACTTACAACATGCAAACATTCAATATGACGTTAACGAATATTTTTGAAGGACGCTAGTTTTGCTTTGCTATAGTATATAGAAAGTAACCGAGTGCAATCTAACATAATTCATTCAGGAAGTAAATAGTACATTTAATATAATATTATTTATGTTTAATCATAAGACATAAAGTAATTAGTTTATTTGTTTATTTATTCGTATGGTACATTTTTAATATTGTATATGTGATGTAGGTGTTATGTATGTAGTCTAGAAGATCAGTATTAACATGTATAGTGTGGTGACGAAACCGTGTGCAATTGTGGATTTCGGTTCGCCTTAGGCAAAACATTTGCTTCAAGGTTTAGGAAAATCACCAAAACCTTCAGATTAGTAAGCCATAATACAGCTTCATCCGTTAAATTATGAATGTTTACAAACCCTCCTTTAAACTTTGTTCATTGACAATTCTTCACAATATGTGCAACGGTCTCTGGTTCGTTTCCACAGTCAGGATTTGGATTAGAAATCGCACCCCATTTAAACAACATAGAATGGTTAGTATTCCAAATCTAATTAGTAGTAGAAGGAAATTTATTTATTTATTTAATCGTATGGTACATTTTAAATATTGTATTGTGATGTAAGTGTTATGTATGGTGCCCCAGAAGATCAGTATAAACCTGTACAGTGTGGTGCAATTGTGGATTGGTTCGTCTTGGCAAAGCATTTACTTCAAGGTTTAGGAAAACCACTAAAACCTAAACATGCCAACCCTTACCCACCCTAGTATTCACATGTAATAATATTAATTAAGTGTGTAATATGATTGTGTTTTGTGAAATTGTGTTGTATCGGGAGGGTCTTGATGACCAGGTCCGAAACCAAAGTGGTGATTCTCAGGAACAACATGTTTTTCTTGTTGACCATGGAGTACTGTAAGGTACTGATCACCTTCCATATTTTACATTTGCACCAAAAACCCCTAAAAAAACACACACGAAAAAACTAAAGAAAAATTGACGTACGTTTTGACGTTAAATTTTGCCAAGGAAGGAAATAAAGTTATTAATTAAAAGGGTATTAAATAATATAGAGGCTGGAATCATACACATAAAATCAAGTTCTGTTTTTCTGTTTATAAGTGAAATGTGTGTCTAACGACATCTCGTGTAATATGGAGACGTATAAATAGTATAAACTAAAAAATGCCAACAGTTAACTGTAACGACTGTGAATGTTTAAAGTGCATTATCGTTATCAGGAGCGATAACTTTAAATGCCTAACATGCGTGTCGATAGCAAGCCAAGTATTTCTTGTACAGTAGCACACGCAACGAAAGAACACCTGATGCGCATTTCGCTCTTATTATGAGCTCATCAGAGGTGTATACTTCGGTGCGGTATACAACGGTTTGTTTGTCTGTTTGTTTGTCCGCCTTCTCGTCCAAAACTATTCAACCGATTTTGATGGTTGAAGGCTCATTTTTTTTCAGTAGGTCAAGGTGGTGAACTTAAGCTATTTACATGTTGACCTGACCTTGGACCTCTGAGCTGGTGAAGACAAATCTTTGAAAATTGAAGAAAATATAGGCATGTGATATGTCATTTTTTTCAGAACGTGAAGGCCGTTTTAATTTATCATACTTTTCATTAATTCAATTCCTCTGCACTTCTCTTCATTATTCTATTCTGACTACCTGAAAGGGGTTGCAGGTTTTTCAGGTAGAGATTGGATTAGGAACACATTCCAACGCTCTTATCTCCTCCGAGCTTATTCTAGGCCCATTCTCTGGTCAGAATGGGCTTGGTTCACTAGTATATTATATTATAGTTATGATTTAAAAAAAAAAATAAAAAAATGTTTTTTCTTTTTTGGAATAATATTAATTGATGTATTACTTAGAGAAAGGTAATAATATGGTGGGGTTGGTTGTAGGTAAAAATAAGGCCGTAGCAGTTTTGCCAACACCATTTCCAAAATTGTATTGCGGAGAGATGTTTTTTAATTTAAAAATGAGAAGACACCACACACACAGTAATGCCATTTACAAACGTGATTGCATTAGATAATTCCCAAATTTTTATAAAAAAAAATTTCCAAAAAAAACCCCAAAACCTCTTAAAAAAAAATTTAAAAGTAAGGAAAAAGCTTATTTCCATTTACTCTTTGTTTGAAAAATTTGTAAAAAAAAGAAACCCCTTGTTTTTGCCTGTTCCCCGGAGGCAATCCCCATTTCCATTTCCAGGGGGGTACCTAGGGTTTGGGGCCCCCCGCAAAATTTTGTTTGGGCCCTTGCTGCATTAATATACTATTCATTTGGAAGTACGTACATATAGTATGAATACCAAATTTTCACAAAGGAAAATAATCATTAAAAATTAATAATTTGCCATAATTTGTAATTAAAAAAAAAACAAAAACCGCTTTGTATTTATAAGACATTTTTTACAAAATCAATCAATTGAAGTAAACACACAATCAGCATTATACATGTATATTGTTTTTACGTGGTACACTAATAACTAAGAGTAAACCACTTAGAATTCATAGTAAATCTGCCGGCCTACGATGTTTAATAGATACGAACTTCTCAACAACACCATCAATGTTTATTTGTCGACTTTTCTCGTTTTCGATACTCAACACAGCCAAAGAGCTTAATCTGCTTTGGGACATAGAACTGCGCAAATAAGATTTAATTATTTTAAGTTTTGAAAATGACCTTTCAGCAGAAGCTGTTGTCACAGGCAGTGTCAAGTATAATTGATAAGCTGTAAAAACATCTGGAAAACTGCTAGCTAAAAGTAATTGTCAACTATCAATAACTCTGCAACTTCCTTAATTGTTTTTATTTTTTAATTTCGTCTTCCATTATTAATTTAAATGAATCTAATTGATGAGAAAGAGACGGTGATAAATCGGCGAAATATTTAGTACTTAAGTTACTTGCTTTGTTATCTAATTCTTCATAAGTAAATTTAAAGAGAAGTTCGGGACCCAAAAATGAAAACAAATCAACTACAGTTTCCATGCTATCAAATCTCGTTATGATCTGGTTCGTGACCACATCTAAACAGGCTTTATAGATGGTAATTTTGAATCTACGAACCGGATCAGAAATCGATTCATCGGCAGCCAAATTATCAAAAACTTTTTCGCTTGTCGTGGCCTTTTTGAATAAACTTTGGTGTTATGCTCCAAGTGCGTGCAATGTCAGTAGCTTCTAATAAAACTAAGTGAAAGTTGTCTCGCAATTCTAGAAAGTGGCTTCTTATTTTCTGAAGAAGATTATGAGCCCTGTGTAAATCGAAATGAATATTTTGTAATAATTTAGATGCTATATTTGTATATTCCAAAATTTTACTTTGAAAAACAAGTATAAATACAAATTCAAATGATTCCATTTTAGATTTCAATGCCATAGCTTCTGTTCTTTCTGAAGGCTTGTTATTTAAAAGAATAATAACTGACAAACATTTCAGAACGGATTTAAAATTTTTTCTTACTGACAGTAAGCTGTCAAATCGTGATGACCATCTGGTGGGACATAGTGACTTTAAGGTTGTTTTTATTGAATCGCTTTCTTCCAAAATTGTATTTAATTTTTGCCAGCGAGGTAAACTTTCACTGAAAAACACATAAATTGCCTGAATAGTATCATAAAAGTTTCGTATCTCTGGGATATTCTGGACGGAATCATTTAGTACCAAGTTGAGATTATGAGCGGAACAATGTATGTATTCAGCCGTCGGTACCTTCTCTTTGATCTTCGCTTGGACACCTTTGTATTTACCGCTCATGTTCGCTGCTCCATCATAGCCCTGTCCGCGACATTTTGTTATGTCTAACCCTAAAGTAGTCAAAATGGTACTAACTTGTTTTCCTAATGCATCTCCAGTTTGACTTGCCACTTCAACAAAACCCAAAAATGATTCTTTCACTTCAATAGTCCTAGTCTTTCTGTCTGCCTTGTCTAAATAAATTTTAACATATCTGATTATAATGCTCAATTGATCTTTTTTACTAATATCTTGCGTTGTATCTAGTATTATAGAAAAGAATGGGGCGTTGTTTATTTCTTTGACAAGTTCTCTTAATACAGTGTTTGATAGTAATTCTATTAATTCATTTTGAATTTGTGGACTCAAATACTTTGTCCTACTTTTGTCATTTTTTAAATGTTTTTCTAGTAGAGGGTCATATTTTGCTAATAATGCTATTAGATTAAGAAAATTAGATGTAGTGTATTCTGTACTCAATTCGGTTGAAACAGAAACAATTTCACGATGACCACGGAAAGGCAAATTACACAACGCTAATGTAAGTGTGACATCAATTATCCTTTTCAGTATTTCTTTCCATTTAGTGCGCCCTTTTTCTAGTAAAGTAAGAATCGTGTTATCTTTTTCCAATTCCCATATGTAACACAAGACTTTAAATGTGTTGCACTATTTTCATGTGCCTTAATTTTTTGCTCAATCCTTGCCAGTCATTAATTGTCCCATTGCTCCAGGGATTGGAAGTGTCGCCGTCTTTGTTGCTGAAAAGCCAACATGGTTCACAGTAGACAGCATTTTTAATAACTGAGTAGCACAACCATTGCCTATCAATAGTCTGTCCGCTCTTAAGTTTTGTTTTATAATAATCAGTACTAAATGACCTTTTAGTTTTTCGCTTCTTGGAAAAGGTCCTACTGGCCTAGAAGATGGAGAATTGATTATTAACAATTTGGTGTGTTCATCTAAAATCTCAGAAAACAATGCTCTATCAGTGTTTTCTAACAAGAGGAGACTGGGACTATCGGTTGTCAAAGAAACTTGCGTGCGTTTCGTTACTTCAGCCATATCACTAACACTAACACTAATTTCACCTTGTTGTATTCCGCCACTGTCACTGTCACTATAGTCTGTAGAGGTTCCAGGTCTAGGTTCATCTTTCTGACCTACAGTATCTGGAGAGCTAGCACTAACTTTAAAAAAAGTATCTAGTCTTGGTAGTTTTTTTAGTTTTTCCTCTTTTTCACGAATTAATTTCCGTTTTTGAGCCCCACTTAATGCCTTTTTGGAATTCATTTTCATATCCGATCCGGATAAAGTTTGTTAGAAATTAATTTAAGTGAATTTAACCATTGATTTAACTAAAAAAATAGGAAGTAAAAAGAACGTCAAGTTCGAATGCGACTAAAAATAAAACGCTTGTGAAACAGGGATTTTTAAATTGCTTAATTTTGTTTGGCTGTTTTGTTCGTGTGGTGTAAGTGGTGTTTATATTTTCTTAGAATATCTTTTATACATAACATTCGTGTTTTCGTGGAATCACTTTGTTGACAACCGAGCTATGGTCAATAGTTTAAGTTTCTTTTAGTTTTTTTTATATGCATTATTTGTGCATTAGCTCGTTATCGTACGGGCCCATTGTATTTATATTTCCTTTTGTTGCGATTTCTAAATTTGTTATTGTAGTTATAGGTGATTAGTTTAAGCATTTATATTTTAAAGTATTGTTTGGTATTTTAATCCTTTTCAATAACATACTCGTTTTAAAAGTGCTTTTGTAAGAATAGCATGATTAATACTTTCTAATGCACATATTGATTTTTTGGTCAACCAACGGTAGCGTAAATTAGTTTTACGGTGGTAGTTAGGACCTTTTTCATGAAAACCGTTGACTGATTCTGCTTCTTTATAAACTTCACACAATACATATTTTTTTATCTGAACACATATTTAATATTTTTATTAATTTTCCGATTTAATATGATACTAACGTAAAATATTTCGGCTTTTAAGTCTACAAGGGCCCCCATTTTTTACTGGGCCTCCCGCATCGCTGGGTCTGCGGGTACCTTAGCTACGAAAGAAGGAAGGGGGGTGGTTTTTTTTTTTTTTTTTTTGTAAAGAAGAAGCGAGAAGTTAAGAGGAGGAAGATTGTATAAAAAGAATTGATTTTTTTTTTTCGAAGTATAAAAAAGGAAGAAAAAAAAAGGAGAAAAAATTTGTTTTTTAAAGTAAAGAAGTTTTGTTTTTTTTTTTTTTTTTAATAGTTTTTATAAGAGATGAAAGTTTTGAATTTTTAAAAAAACCACTGTGCATGTTGGGTTGCGTTTTTTTTTATTTTTTCTTTTTTTAAAAAGTTTTATTTTTAAATATTTAATTTTTATTAAATTATATTATTAATTTTAAAATTTTTAAAAAAAATTGAAAAAAAAAAAAAAAAAAATTTTTTTTTTAATAAATATTATGTTTCAATATTTTAAAATATTTAATTAAAATTTTAAAAAAAAAAAAAAAATAAAAAATTTTAATTTTAAAAAATATAATTGATGATACATATCTTGGATTTTAATGACAATGTTTTTTTAATAATTTACTAAAATACATGCGAAGC
This sequence comes from Abscondita cerata, assembly GCA_030710515.1. NCBI lineage: Eukaryota > Metazoa > Arthropoda > Insecta > Coleoptera > Lampyridae > Abscondita > Abscondita cerata. Next base: position 55,750 of record JALBCR010000929.1, read on the forward strand.
GTTATTTGTTAAAACAGTTTGGTTTGGTCGGTGTTAGATAAATAAGAAACAATTATTTTACAAATTATGCTTGCACTTTATTTTTTAACTTGCAAATAATAATGTTGACATTTGTTTGTCATTTAATAACTTCGTTAGGAATAAAGTAGAACATACTGGGAGAAATACCACTAGAGTTCAGAAACGCAAAATTATTGGTTTTTGTATCTACTTGTTTTTACGTGTTCAGTTGAAAAGGATTTTAAATAAAAATTGGTTTTCAAATTTTTCAATTCAAAAGGCAACAAGTTACCGTGTTTTTTAGGGAAAGTGGGTTCCACTAGACCTTCAAATTTAAATTCACTTGGTAATAAAACCTATTCCTATTACTTCTAAAAAATAAAAGTACTAGATTTTAGCTTGAGGTGTGTTGTCCCCGACGCGGTGCGGATAATACGTGTATAATACACTATTCTTTTCTGTGACGAAATAAATGACGATTTAATATTGAAAAATCATATTACAATAGAATTAGAAAATTATTGAGGGAAATTTGGTGTTAAAAATAGTACTCACTTTTTTCCTGAGGGAAAAATAATTTACGAAAAGTGACACTTTGTTATCTGTTAGTAGAGATAAAAAGTTAGGATTTTACTCTTTGAAACTGTATCAAAATATCATGGTTTCGAATTAAAATAGTTTAATTAAAGTAAAAATAGCTCATTAATTATAAACATTGTTTCAAAATTACAATTCCAACTGATCTAAAATAATAGTAATAATTTACAAACAATTTACACATAAATAATAACGTACCTAATACAATGCTATACATAAAACATATCCAAACATTTACACTTATTTATGCAGATAATATTCTTATTTTACGGTGTGGTTTTGTGACATCACTGTAATTATAGCTATTAGAAATATGTTTATTAGCCTCCCACTTTAAGGTTCGATATAGTTTTATTTTAACCAACTGATCGATAATTAACAGTTCATGAGTGTCGCATTCTCTGAACCATGAATTCACACTGCTGTTGAGACATTTTTTATACGGAGTTTAATTTTTCCAATAAACCATAATCTGTTTTAAAAAGATGAAATTCTTCAGTAAAAAGTTTCAATAAAAAACACAAATTTTGAGAATTCGGGTGATGGTCTGTGTAAGTATTTAATTCCATCAGATTTGCTGTAATCTTTATATAGAATTAATGATTCGTTCACATTGAAAACACTTGAGTCGTTAACTGTTAGCATTTCCTTACACGTATTACAATGTACTTTTTATATATGTAGTGACTTAAATAACCCGCAACATACGACACTGAACAAGATTCTAAAGAACTATTAATTACGACATTGTCTTCATTGATTTTGTTCTCCAGACAGGTTCTAGACGATCTCTTTGTTTCATTATTTTCTACACTTTCATTTGTCCCAATTTTGTTATCCTCTTCCTCATAGTTAGTGTTAAATTGTTCATCTATACCATATAGTATCTCGTCGTTATCTTTTTCACAATTCCCTTGTTCTATTGGTATTTGCAAGCGAATGTGCATGTTATGTTGTAATGCAAGCCTAAATTCGCGGGCAGACGGTTGGGCATTATAACCTCCTCTAGCACGAATCATTGAAAAAGCATTTTCTAGAGGATCTTGATTTATTCGTGACGTTAAAAAGTACAAAGTTCCTTCTCCCTTTAAGTCCTCCCACAGACTTAAAATTGAATTTATAGTCCATTGGAAACCTGCGATACAGTATATATTTTTTCTTTCTACACCGTTCTCATAAAACTTGATGGAATTGAAGTATTGTACAGAACGTTTCAACGTTTCGCATGGCATGTCTTTAAAAACTGAAAGACCACGCTTGTAGGGATTCGGATCATTTACTGAAAAACTATTTAAACAGTCAAAAATGTTGTTAATTGTTTTAAAAAAGATGCAGTATCTAACGCCGTATTACTTGTTAATTGACCCGTCATCACAGCACTGCTAATTGCTGCAGATACAGAATTGCTAAATACCTGAGCGGCGTATTTAACACGCATCTTTTGAAAATTTGATGGGTTAATATGTTTGTCCGTAATTTTTAACATGGATCTTGCTACACTGCTACACTGATCAATATAAAAAGTGTTGACAAAATCGGTCCACTGAATTTTTTTATTGTTGACGACTATTTCCAGTTTGCTGTTCATGACATTGTTCCTTAAGCTTTTAGTAAATGAGGAGGATCATGCGCTACATATATTTTGTTATTGTCGATTTGAATTGTTGGATTTTCTTTTGTGGCGCCTAGACAAGATAGAGCACTTCTGTTATTAGATCCTTGGTCGCAAACTAACGCTCGAGGTTTCAATGCAATTTGAAACAACTTATGCATCACTTGCTTTATAAGAGTACATAATATTTCGCTTTTAACTGAACCACTACTGAGAAAATAACAAAATGGAATTTTCCAATTATACAATATTCCTCTCAAATAAAAAACCAATCCATGGTTACTTAAAAACGGTTTACGTCCTAATTCCCCTAAATCTTGATAGTATCTTTTGATAGTATTTTGTAAATGTTATTACCATTGTTATTAGTAAAGCTCAGGAAATACATACTTAAAACCAATCTTGATTGTAATATTTTCATTGTAACAAATAAACAGATAATCATTAAGCTTTGCATAGATGCTTCTTTAATGCGTTTATCATATCTTAAAATATAAGTACACCTAAAGTTGATATTGAAACAAATGTATTACGAGGAGTCTTCTGGATTATCGTTTATGAGTCACATTCCTTATCGGCTTAGTCAGAAATTCTACAATTGCATACTTTTAGCAACACCTTTAGTAAATGAGTAGGCTTGTTATAATATTGTTTAGATGCAAACAGTTGAGTACGTTAGATTGTAATATAAGAAAATTCAACATTCGTTCCAACATAAAAAGGGATAGCGTTTCTATGTTAAAAAATTTTAATTTCAATGACCAAAATTTAGAAATTTACTTGCGTAAGCCTAATAGATTTTAAAACATTTTCAACGGATAAACGATGTTAATGTAATAAATATATGAGTATGGAATTTTCAAAAGTATTTAAAGAAATTGTTTTTTTTGGGAGAACGTTTTTCAACGATTTCTTTACGAAATTAATACTTTTAAATCTGCAGGTTTTTTTCATAATAATAAACTTTATTCACATGTGTATGTATACAATCTTTGTACATATATGTGTTTGTCATGATGGTATAACCATTGTTATAACCTTACGTAAGAAAGATACAAATAAATATTATTACATTGAACAATTAACAGACAATAGAAAAAAAATATATAACAAAGGACACACATTTAATTAGTACGTCGACAAAAATCAATAAATTCTTGTATATTGTAGAACGCATGTTTTTGTTTGTTTGTCAACATTGACTCAATGCACCAATATTTCAATCAACGGCATGATGCATTGGCAACAATGTCGTGCCTTAGCATAAACTATCAGCAAAATTACAGTTTTCTATTTCACATTTATCGGCAATACTGTTCTGTAAATTCTACAATACAATTGACGTATTTTCTTAGCACAAAGCGATACTACCGACCTCTGATGTTTAGAACAAATTTCGGGGTCGCATAATCCCGTAAGGTTGACTATCTTTACCAATATTTCAATCAACGGTTCTGCAGTTCTTCGTTTGTGATTTCATTCATAATACCTTATCTCGCAAATTTTAATTATGTGATGAAAACACATACATGCGAGTGTAATTTTAGTATAATTTATATTGATATGTATTTGTAATCGGGGGATTCAACTTATACAGTATTGTCATTTTTCCTAAATTTCAAATTTACTCCCGTGATTTGTTACATTGAAATATATGGAAGTATTACTTGCGCCAAACCATAACGTCACTTCTCTAGATTAACGGCGATGTTGATTCCTTTCGTGGAGGTGAGGAAAACACTCTTCAAATTTTCAATACGCTAACGTTTCGCTCACAATGCGTGAGGTTCTTCAGAGCGGCTTGAATTCATAGAGTGGAGTCACTACTGATTCAAAACACACAACAACATATAATTAAAATTACCATATAGAGGTTAATAATTAAAAATACTGTGTGTCATCTAATTATCTATTTATATACTTAACATTTATGAATGATATGATATTTAAGTTTGTAGGTCTAACGAGTCGTGTGTGCATGTGATAGGTTTTCTTGCTCGTTTAGGTCGTTTACAGTTTGTCAGAAACATGTAGATTGGGTGTCTTCTGTACTACTCACGATGCTCAGACAGCCGATTTGTTTTAAAAAACAATAGCTTGGTTGTTCAGTTCATGGCACACTGTTTGTTTAAGTTTAATTTGGAATATGTTACATGACAATGCAAAATCCTTGTCACGGTGGAGGTACACATATTTGTAATTATGTAGAGACAACGACCAATACCAATTTTCTATTCCTTTATATATTTGTCGAACAAAAGCGGCCTCGAGCCGAGCGTGGAACCGAGGCAAGTATTGACAACATAACCTTATATTCTCTTCGGAAAAGCGCGGCTTCGAGCCGAGAGTGGAACCGACGCGGATACTGACAGCATGACTTTATATATTCGTCGGGGTTTCGTGTCGAGCGTGGAACCGATGCAGTATTACTACCAAGACTTACTATCTATTCGTCGAGGAAGTGCGGCTTCGGAGCCGAGCATAGAACCGAGGCGAGTAGTTTAGATGACCGGAAGCAGTACCTCCCCTTTCTAATTTACTGATTGAGTAGAAGTATGTGTATCGAGCTGATTGTGTATCACTTGATGTATGTTACGTCACTATACAGTGATTGCATCCTTTTGCAACCAAGACTATTCTATTATTTAGAGTGAGAAGTTTCAGCGTGTTTGCATTCAGGGAACTTTTGCATAACTGTGTGATGTGAGAATTGCTATTAATGTTATTGTGATAAGGTAAGGTATTGTTACCATCAGTAAATTATTCAATCGATGACCGAGCCCACATAGGTATATGTACAAAACCCAATTGGGAATGATACTAGATGAAACACACGTGTACTCTAGTATCACACCCACTGCAACCAAACTCTAAGCTGTTATGTGTTTACCCACTATAAATTATGTAATGACACGTTATGTCTACATGATTTACATTCTTTATCATCTACATGTTTCATTTATATGTGTATTCGTAAGTAAACCATGTTCTGAACAGAGTAAAGAGTCAAAACCAGTGGCATAACGATATAAACGTTTGTTTCTTTTTCTTAGGTATCAGGTGTTTGCAGATCCCCGGACAGATCAGTCCAGATCGATTGTGTTTGGACCTATCGTTTTCCTCCAAAATAACTAGTCTATTTACCGTACTTAAAACGACATAAATGAAGTACGTTTTATACCTATTTTCTGTTTTTGAATTCATTAGGTGTGGCTTAACGTAAATTCCTGAGGATTTTGAGAGGTTTTTCCACTCTTAATTTTCTAAAAGTGACTCCCTCTCCCGTTATAATTATTTTGGTCAAGGACCAAATATGTCTTTATTTAGTTCAAGATGTCAACCTTGTTTTTCTGTTCCCTGTTATAACCTAGGTACATGCCGTGTGAGAGATTCTGGTGTCCACAACAGAGAGGCGCTCCAGATTAATGCCGAAGCAGATCTATACAAAGCCTTATATGTAGGTTAACACAGCGAAGAGAAAAACGATCACGTGCTTATGCAAGTATTTTAGCGGTAAATTAAAATTTTAATGGTTTAGATACAACAGTTGATAGACGTAATTTGAGTTGCATATATTTAGGAGTAGTAGAGGTATGGATGATTACAACTTTCAGTACTCATTACTTAACCTAACAAAAAAACTTACCAATTTGGAATGATATTGAGAACCCTCCAGCTAAAGACTTAAATCTCGAAATCCTCTATGATTTCAAGACTACTTAACTACGCCTTTTTCTAAAGTTGAAGAGTGGTAAAATTATGATCTGGAGTTGATGTTTTTAATAAAAATCTCATTGATGATCCAACAATAGAAATCCCGGGCTTTGATCAAAAAAGAAAATTTGATTAAAAGTAAATCGCATAAGAACAGGCCATTCAAAATGCAACTCTATGTTGTATGTATGTATATGGAGGCCGATGCACATATTGTGGAGGATTGTCAATTAACAAAGTTTAAAAGAGGGTTTGCAAACATTTATAATTTAATAGACGAAGCGGTATTATAGCTTACCAATATAAAGAACATCTGAAATTAAGCAATACTTTGTATTCTTTGTCCCAATTATCTGTTTTTCCATTATTTTGTTTGCTATTTCTATAACCTATTATTTTTTTGTCATTGTCGTTACTAGCGCTTGCACCGGTCCATTATATGTCGTCATGCAATGGCTGTGCTGTTAAATTTTACGTTCTTATTTACCTTCTATAATGTTTACACACTGAATTAATATTATTACATATGAATACTAAGGTAGATAAGGGTTGGCATGTTTAGATTTTAATCATTTTCCTAAACCTTGAAGCAAATGCTTTGCCAAGACGAAAGAATTCACTATTGCACATGGTTTCGTCACCACACTATACAGGTTTATACTGATCTTCTGGGGTACTACATGTAACACTTACATCACAATACAACATTATAAATGTACCATAAAAAGTAAAAAATTACGCCTTAGCAATTGTAACCTGGCGTCGTCCTCGAACTCCAACTGAATCCGTGGACAAAACGCAGAAAATGCTTTAGTGAAGAAATCTTCGACAATGTTACTGTGACAAATCACCGCAAATGCTTCTGTGGACAAAACGCCAAAAATGTTTTTGTGAACAAATCGCTGATTAACTTAAATTGATTAAAACACATTTTACGTGAAAAAAAAGTTTGTAAGACATCTGAAAACATGAATATCAAAATAATAAGTATAGGAGTTGAAAAAGAAAAACTTGTTAACCCTTAAAAATCATCAGTTCACTGTTCAGCAGGTAAGTGTTGTTTTATTACGATAGTCCGTTCAGTCTCATCTGGAGGTTATAGGATTATGTTCTGGGACGCCCGTTTGTTATTTTAATTGTTACAAAGTCCGCCTTTAAAGTACTTTCTATCATTACTATAGTGCATGAGAAACAAATATAGTTATTGTTGGCGGTAATAGAGTCCAATTTTGAATGACCGACAAATTGTATGCATTGCGTATAAGCATCTTTGTTTCTCGTGTACTTTATTAAAGACGGAAAGTATTTTAAAGGCGAATCTTGAAACAATGAACATAACAAACAAGCGTCCCACAGCATAATCCTATAACCGGCAAATCAGACTGAACGGACTATATTGTTTTTATTATTTGTTACCTTCGTTTTAGAATAGACTCATTTTAGAAAAGTTTTACTTTAAAGGATTTCGTTCGTATTCCATAAATAACGTTAATAATTTAATTTTAAGTGTTTTCTTTAAAATGTTATTTCCTGCGTACAGTTATTTGTTTTGCTTATTAAGAAATTTTGAGTTTTACAGGCATTCCTAATGAATTTTTTAGAATTATCATTTCTAAAAAAAATCATTACAAATGCCTGTAAAATTCAAATTTCAGATAATATTCAGCAGTTACCAAAATATAAATTTAACGCGAGAGAAATAAACATTGTTAAAAATCTTAAAGAGAAAAATTGTTGTTATTTCAAATCAGATAAAACCAATAAAGTAGTTATTTTGGACAAAGAGGATTATTTTGATTCAGTTCAGGTGATGCTTAAGAAGGCCCATATTCAATAATATCTAAAAATCTTCTTCCCAAAATATTTGCTACCCGTAGAGTCTTATAAGAATGTGAAACTATTATACTTGTTAAGAATTAAGTTTTCTTTACCCACATTCAGGTGGGGATTGTGATTTTTGTATTTGACGATTACGCGTTGTTACGTTTAAGCATTCACGTTGTACAGTCAAAATAAATATATATCTATGCAAAACAAGTTACTTCCTTTATCATTCTTACGAGGAAAAAGTTAATCGAACCAGCGAGCGATAACAATTACGCAACATTTTGCTCCTTCGAGCCGAATGTTACTTGACACGATACCAGCATATGCAGAAAATAATCCAATGCTCGTCTTTTAGAATTAAATTAGCAGACATACCCGAATATTGTTAACCTCATCATTCCGTCATAAAAGAAAGCTCACTTACCACTAAGATCGGAGTTGTATTTGATGGTAGCGCTAAAACTTCCTCAAATATTTCCCTCAATGATAAGCAAGTAATAGGACAAGTAGTTCAAAGTAATCTGTTTTCTATATTGTTAAAGTTCAGGCAAAATTTAATTGCACTAACGGGCGATATCGAAAAAATGTATCGACAAATATATGTCCTACAACCCTTACGCAAATACTATGGCGAGAAAACCCCTATGAAAGTTTGAAAAATTACCAATTGCAAACCCTTACTTACGGCACAGCAAACGCCAGCTACCTGACAACCAAGTGCTTACAGTATCTTGCAGATTTAAATTCAAAAAAAATTTCCTCTTCTTCTAAAGTAATAAGAAATAGTTTTTATGTTGACAATCTGTTGACTGGGTCAGATTCAACCGAAGATGTGCTAAAATTAAAAACGGAAATTACTGCTATTCTAAAAGAAGCTGGATTTTCTTTACGCAAGCTCCTTTCTAATGACTTGAGTATAATATCTACCGAATCTGATAATGATTCTTCATATCTATGTATGCCTTCTAGTATGCATGAAAATGCTAACACTTTAGGAATCTTATGGAACTCTTCTTCTGATACAATAAACTTTGCCAAACCTATCAACTCTATACAAAACTGTAAATTGAGAAAAATAATTATTTTATCCGAAATAGCTAGTCTTTTTGATCCTTTGGGATTGATCTCTCCCTTTATTTTAAAGGGAAAACTCATTTTGCAAAAAATATGGCAATTAAATCTTTCTTGGGATGAAGCGTTACCTTTTCTTTGCAATCAGAATGGATGTGATTAAAAACAGATCTATATAACTTGCATTTAATCAAATTTTCTAGATGTATAAAACTTGACAAAACAGTCAACTTTCAGCTGCATGGTTTTAGTGATAGCAGCTCTTCAGCTTACGGGGCCTGTGTATATGTTAGATGTCGTGATTCGTCTGGTATTATATCAGTTCGGCTGCTTTGTTCAAACATACCTAGACTAGAGCTATGCGCAGCAGTGCTTCTGCACAACTTATGCAAACTGTTACGGAAGCTCTTAATTTGCACGTTGATGACACATTTTTCTAGACAGACTCAACTATAGTTCTGCATTGGATAAATTCCCCTCCAAGCATATACAAAACGTTTGTGGCAAATCGAATAGCGGTAATACAAGAGATCTCTGAGGTGTCAAAATGGCGACATGTTCGGATGCACGATAACCCGGCGGATTTAATCTTAAGAGGCGCATTCTTAAGTAAATTAAACGCAAAACAGATATGGTCACTAGGCCCAAAGTTTCTTTATGATCCACCTGCTGAATGGCCAAATCAAACCTTTGCTAAAGCAAGCATACCTTTAGCAGAACTCGTTCTAAGTAATGCTTCCTCCTTGTTTACAATAAAAGCGGATCAGATTGATATCTTTTCAAGATACTCCAATTCTTTCTAAATTAATACGAGTTATTGCATGGATATTCAGATTCAGCAATAACTGCACCATAAATAACCAATTAAAACTTTCAGGTCCTTTAACGACAACTCATTTACAAAGAGCAACCTTTACTTTAGTAAAATTATGTCAAGCCCAAGAGTTCTCAAATGAAATCAAAGCACTAAATTCTAAAAACCGATAAATATTTCATCGCGCATTTTAGCGTTAAATCCATTTTTGGATTCTGATGGAATCTTGCAAGTAGGTGGTAGGATAAGAAATTCTATCTATAGTTTTGACAAAAAATTTCCTATCTTGCTGCCTAAGTCACATACATTTACTAAATTAATTTTAAAACATTTTCATGAATCAATGTTGAACTGTGGGGCTCAACAATTACTAGCATATACTCGAGAAAAATATTGGCCGATTTCTGGTAGAAGTTCAAGTAAACGAATTATACGTAATTGCGTTAAATGTTTTAAGGCAGAAACGCGTTTTTACAACCCTAAAATGGGTGACTTGCCACTTAAGCGCCTTGACAACAGTACTCCTGCATTCTCACACGTAGGCATTGACTATGCAAGCCCGATCCTTATAAAGGACAGCAAAACTAGACATGGGCAAAAACTATTAAATCTTACATATGTTTGTTTGTCTGCCTAGTTACAAAGGCTATTCATATTGACCTTGTAACTGATCTTACAACTGCAGCCTTTATTTCAGTTTTAAAGCGTTTTATCTCGCGCAGAGGCAAACCATTTTCAATTACTTCAGACAATGCTAATTATTTTTGGGTGCCTCAAATCAATTGCGTGACCTATATGTGTTTTTAAAAGCAGATAATATAAACAAAGAAATCACAGATTTTTTATCTGAGCAAGGCATAAAATGGGAATTCATTGAACGTGGGAAAGTGGGGTAAAGCTAATTAAATTACATCTCAAAAGAGTAATCGGTAATACTTACCTCACTTATGAAGATTTTCAAACCCTATTAACTCAAATAGAGGCTGTGTTGAAATCACGTCCCTTGTCTCCCATTTTCTCAGATCCTTCAGATTTAAACCCGCTAACACCCGGACATTTCCTTATTGGTAGACCGCTTTGTTAATTACCAGACACTAATTATCTTGATGTTGCCAATGTTTTTGGAAACGATGGAGCCGCGAAGTTGTTCCAGACTATCAAAGACGCGTCAAATGGTTCCGCAATCTTCCAAATTTTCTGGTCGACAACGCTGTCGTACTGATCCAGGAAGATAACCTGCCACCGTTACAATGGCGACTGGGGAAAATCATCACCGTTCATCCTTCCAACGATGGCGTTCCGAGGGTAGCTACTATCCTTACTGCAGATGGCAAACAAATCCAAAGGAGTGCTCACAATCTGTGTGTACTGCCAGGAGTGGATGAACGCTCAAGTTAAGAAAAATCAACATTCATTTCAGTTTTTTTGGTGCTGAATTGTTTTTTAACTTTCTTTCTATCTCAAGTGGATCGTTAAATTTATTTTGTGTTTGCTTGTATTTATTTTTTTAAATTCTAAAGGGCAGTTTTCAATCCTTGATTAAGGTTAACTTTCGATTAATTTTCAACGAGACAATTCTGAGAACAATTATCACCATAACAGTAAACTCAAAATTAAAGTTAATCAATGACTGAAAAACTTACCGTAAGGATACAATTGTGACAACAATTACCGCCTAGGAAATTAAACCAAAGTTAACTTTAAGTGGAGATTGTACAACTGGGCCTTAGTTTCATTCGATGTCTTTTTATTGTTTCCAAGCGTTCCGATAGATGTCACCTAAGATTATTTAAGATATGTTACACCAAAATCATTTAGATAATTCAGAAGTAGATAAGTTTATTAAATTAGCAAGATTATGTATGAGTCAAACATACTTCCAAATTAATAATAATAATAATATTTATCAATAAAATCATGGTAAAACAATGGGTAACAACTCCTTTGTGGCTGACCTGTTCATGGGTGAATTCGAAACTGATTTAAAAAATAATTTAGATTATTTTCATAGAATTTGGTTTAGATATGTAGATGAAGTTTTTGCAGTCATCGATACTAAAGTTTACAGCCCTCAGCAATTTGTAGAATGTTTAAATTCAAAATTTGAGTCGATTAAGTTTACCTATGAAACAGAAGCAGACCTTAAGTTACCACTTAAGTGACAAGAAATGGTAACAAACTAGATATAGATATTTATCATAAAGACACTAACACTATGAGGTTTATAACAAATTATTCCAACCATAGTATGCAACATAAACTTGCATCTTTCAACTTTTTGATTCACAGATTGTCAAAACAAAAGATTGATAAAGAACTGCAGAAATATTAAGCAGATCGCATCATACAATGGTTTTCAAGAATCAATTATCACAAACATAATTAGAAAACATAAACATAAGTTAAACATTAGAAAAATTACAACGTTAGGAACTAGTAATAGCAAAATAGTTAAGAAATATGTCAAATTACCAAATTATCCCACATACACAAAAGGTCTTCAAAAAATATTTTCAAAACTTGATATATAAAACAGCAATCTCTAGTAGTAACAACTTGCAAAATCCTTTAGGCAATCCAAACAACCCAATAGAATGTGTGGTAAATCAGGGGATCTATAAAATAAATTGTAAAGACTGCAACCAAGTAAATATAGGGCAAACCAAGAGACCTATTATGTTAGTGCAGATCCGTTAACGGATATTAGCGATCATTCTGGCAATTTGTATTTTATTTATCGCGGCTCTAAGAAGTCCTGTTGTGGTGTTGTACCATGTTCTTAAATTCTTGAGCCACGATATCCTTCTCCTTCCTGGACCTCTGTTTCCCAATACAAGCTAAAGCAATCGATATCGCTCTCATTATGTGGCCTAAGTATTCAAGTTTTCTAGTTTTTATAATTTTTTTGACTTCGCTCTCTTTATTCATCTTCTTTAACACGGTGGCATTGGTAACGTGTTGCGTCCAGGATATTTTTAATATACGTCTATAGAGCCACATTTCGAATGCTTCAAGCCTTTCTGTTGTTGTTTCGTTGAGGGTCCACAATTCTGCGCCATATAATAAAACATGAAAGATGTAACAGTGCAATAGTCTTATTTTCATATCTATATCAAGTCATGACTTATGAACAAGGCTTTCATTTTAATAAACGCAACTCGAGCCTTTTCTATTTTGCAATTTTATTTCAACGGAGTGATCCCAATTACTATTTAAGGTGGTTCCTAAGTAATTGTATGTACGCACCATTTCTATGAAACTATCATATATTTTGTCTTATCTGTGTTTAATGCTAAACCGTATGTTTCGGATACTTGCGTTATTTTAGTCATTAATGTCTGTAGACTTTCCATATTATTTGCGAATATCACCGTGTCGTCGGCATATCTAAAATTGTTTAAAACTTCTCCGTTTATATGTATGCCATCTTCTGAATTTTCTAACGCTTCCTTGAAAATATTCTCAGAGTACACATTGAAAATTATGGGAGACAGGACACAACTTTGCCGGACAACTTTTTGGATAAGTATGTTATCAGTGCTGTGTCCTTCCACTGCACGTCTGCTATTTGACCCCAGTATAGGCTTGTGACTATTCTTAGATCTCGGTCATCTATTCCAACCTTTTTAAGTACGTCTACCATTTTACTGTGTCGAACTGTGTCAAACGCCTTATGGTAGTTGATGAAACAAGCGTATACATCGCAGCTCATGTCGCGGCATCTTTGAAATAGCACTTGTATGCAGAAGAGAGCTTCTCTTGTTCCTGTTGCATTTCTGAATCCAAATTGTGTTGGTCCTAGATACTCCTCATAAGGTCTATAAATGCGTTGCTGAATTATTTTTAGAAAGGTTTTCAGGAGGTGACTTATAAGGCTTATGGTACGATAATCAGAACATTGTCTAGCACTTCGCTTCTTGGGAGAGTTATGAACGTAGATTTTAACCATGATTGAGGTAATTGTCTGGTGTTATATATGGAGTTGAAGATATTTGTGAGCCATTTTATGCCTTCGTCGTCAAAAAGTTTTAGGATTTCTGAATGAATATTATCAGGGCCGGGTGCTTTTCCATTCTTTATTTGTATGAGTGTTTTTCTTACCTCGTCTATTGTTATCTATGGTCCTGAATTACATTCAATAACTGAAGAGCGGAGTGGTCATCGTCATCTCTGAACTGTACAGTTATATAGTTTTTCCATGTATCTACCTTCTCGTCTTTATCAATGGTTATAATGTTACTGTCATTTTATTGTGTTCGTTTTTGTTAGTCCAGCAGTTTCTTTTATTTTCTTATGCATGTTGAAGTGGTCATGCATTCTTTTAATATTTCAATTTCTTCACATTTTAAACTATACCAATCTTGTTTTGCTTTCCTAATTTCTCTTCTGTAGGATTTTATATTTTGTTGGATTTTCTTTTACTTTTCTTCTTTGTAACATTAAGTCGAGGATTTCTTTCGCCATCCATGCTTTATTCTCCTTTCTTTCTGGCCTTAAGTTTTTATCACTGATATTATGTATAATATTCTGCATACTATTCAGCTCTTCGTCGACCGTTCCTCTTGTATGGAAATTTTCTGTATTTACCTGTGCTATTACTTTATCCCTGAGAGCTGTGTCTTTCAATTTTCTAACGTCCCACGTTTTCTTGTTTGTTGGTTTTTTAACTTTTTTTAGTTTTATTTGAAAAGAATCAACTAGTGGATTATAATCTGATCCCACATAGGCTCCCGGGCGTGCTTTTAACGGATTGACAGCTGCTTCGGAATTCTTGTTTACTAACATATAGTCAATTTGGTTCCCTGACTATGTTGTCCGGTTGACCCTCGGCGAGCGCCATGTATACAGTCTGCGTGATGGTAATTTAAAGAATGTATTAAGGACGACAAATTGATATTCAGCAACAAAGGTATTTAAACACTCCCCTCTTGGATTTCTTCCCCCAATCCGAATGGGCCAACGAATTTCCCATCACTTCCTTTTCCAACTTTTGCGTTAAAAATCACCCATGGTAATAGTCATATCATTTTTAAGAATCTGATTAAAGATGGTTGCTAATGAACTGTAAAACTCTTCAATGTCGTCCTTACTCTTGTCCGCTGTGGGTGTATAAACTTGTACGATATTAAGTTTTATTGGCTTAGTTTCCAGCTGCAATACAGCTATCCGCTTGAAACATTGTATAAACGTTCCATGTTTAATGTGCAGGGGTTTCGCTGGATGACGACCTAGGAAGCCCCGCTTTCTTCCCCTGCCGGATCTTGGTTTCCGAGTCCGTGATCAATACTTCGTCTTACTGTGTTATTACTTTCTTGGAAATGTAATGGGGTAGTTTTCCGTTGCTTTCCTCATCGCAGTGTTGCAGCCAAATAAATCATACTATGATAACCGCTGTAAGTACATGGTGACAAGCCAGTCCAGAAGTAATTCTTCTGCAGCCTTGTCTCAGTAACGACATAGCTGCTTCCCTATGCCATGCTAGAGCAGCACTTAGCTTTATGTCAAATATCACTGCACAGACAAGTCCAGTTTGCCAGCAGTGATGCCTGAAATTAACCGTAAGTAGACGACATTAAATTAATTAAGAAAGTAGATAATAAAACATCAAACTTGATTCTTATGAAAATTTTCAAAAACAAGTTTCCTTATAAATTATGATGATCATGGACCACTAAGTTTTTCGGAATTATTCAAGCTTATATAGGAATCTATTAGACGTAACGATGAGTTACACGCAGATATTATACATAAGCTTCTTTTGGTTTTTTATTTTTAGTGTCCGATCGCTGATAATGATACCTTAGCTATCGAAACACGTGTTCCAGTTTTGTGCAGTTTTTAGGTGTTTTTTTCTTTTTTTGTTACAGAAAGACGCTGCAGTTTAGAGTACCATTCCTTGACAATGTAAAGTAATTTTAAGATACGGAGAGGTCGAGGTTTTTCCAGATTATAATTTAAGAAGAACCCGTGACAAGTAGATCGAAATAACTTCAGTAACATGTAATATACTTTAATGAATCGATAATTGTATAATTACCATAATAAGTTATAAGTCAATACATCAAAATAGACAATTAAGACAAATAAAGGTTCACAATTACAAAACAACGGACTTAATTATAATTCAAAGATTTTATTATTTAAAATACACAAACTATAAACTGGAAAATATTGGGTAGGTAATAATAATAATCATTGAAAATACATAGAACACAGTAAAATGCATATCTTAAGAAGTATCAAGTCTACCGATTTAGCCTTAATAACTTCAACGTACAAACAGCCAATAGCTGACAAGTTATCACTAATATGATATTTTTGTGCGATTTTCTATTCGGCTATAAGTGGTAGAAACTCCACGTGAACACACTGACTTGACACTCCTTGATCGGTAAATTTTACTGTTTTCTGTGGAATATATGTATAGAGATAAACATTTTATATTTGCGTTATCGAAAATTTTAATCATAAAGTGTATCTTTTAACAGTTTATAGTAGTTTGAAAATTCTATTGAGTGCGTCTGTTCGCTACTTTTTTTCTTAATTATAATTAAGTAATCAATGCTACTTGTATGTGATGGCGTAATTTAAACAAATTCGATAGAGCGATAGCAAAATACTAAATATTCGGAGGATACAATTTTAAAACTTCCTCCGCAACTACAATTTTAATGGCGGTAAATTTAAAAAATAATATATGTACAGTTTCGAATTTACATGCATGCGTCGATGCACTTATTTAAAAAACAACTAGGAATGAGTTTGTAAAGAAATATATACGCATTGTGCCTGTTTTTCTTCTTTTTCTTTCCTTTAATATTGTGTAGCGACTTGTCCATTTTCTTTTGTAACAACAAATTTATAAAGCATTTTATATTTAAGATAAGGCATAAGATGGTGTTACAAGAAATATTTAAAAACAATTATGGACAAGTTGAGATTGATTAATGCTGATTTCCTACCTTAGTCGGAGGATATTCACTGGACATTGCGATACATATTATCTAACACACTCAAGCGAATTGACCGTAGTTCATTGAATATCCTCATGCGAATTTTTCTAAGATTAAAAAGAATTCGTACTGTCACTGGTAGAAAATGGTATTGCGACGTTCTGCCAGTAAAATTAGTGTTAAAAATGACTCCCGCATAATGGAGTTCGCTCAAAAGCATATAAATATTACACATCACGAGAGGTTTCATAAAAAACACGTCTAAAGGTGATGAAACTGAATCGTGGCATTTTAGTGATACAAAACGAAACCACTCTTAATTTAATCGCCGATAATAAAATACATTAAATATTGCAGTATTAACAAATTTATTTAATGATAGACGAACGATTTCTTTAATTGAAAGACGCTGAGCTCAAAATTGAGCTATGTTATTATCACCGTGTTTGACGTGGACACATTGGCAAAATTCTTAACAAAAGCATCGCGAAGCGTACAGAATGAATCGATAAATTCCGACGTAGTTTTACCGATGAATTTGTACACCCAAAAACTAAAAAATACCCGCCCGATTTTGTTAACAACACTATCAAGTTCGTATATTAATACTGATAATTGAGGACGAGTTGACGAAATATCAGTACCGCTGATAATAATACGTGAGTATATGGAACTAACAGTAATGTGAAAAGAAAATGATCCAGAAGTCCATAAAGATTTTTTAAAAATGAATTTCCCGTTAAAAATAACAAAATGAACACAGACAACGTCACGCGTAATACAAAAATACATGATTCGTTTGATCAACTTTGAGTTCATCCTCATGCGTATGCCGCGAAGATGTACCTGGTATGTTTCTAAACCCCACACACGGCCATGAGGAGGAAGCCCTGGATCAGTCGATTTCGTGATTATCCATAAAATGAGTGCGCACTTCCAAGTGAGCAGCTAAATCGAGCACTAAATGTTGAAGTGAAGGATGTTCTAGAAGTTCCGCCTCTGGCAAAGGAGGGTGGCAACGAGGACGGTACTGACGACTTTTGAAAGCTCGATGGAGATGTAAAACCACGTCACAAAACACATAGCGAAGTAATATCAGACGTAGAAAATCATCTCCGAAGAATTGCAATACGACGGTTCTATCAATAAAATTACTATTAATATCGTATTTAGATTTCACATATTATGTGAAGCGTCTTTATTGTTTTACAAGCTTTTCCCCATATGTTTTTTGGTGACTGAAACAGCGTTCATATTGTGCAAACTAAGCAAAAACATTTATCGACAGTGCAAAGTGCGTACTAACAACAGCTACCCCAAACATACCTTCATCATACTCACCGACTCGCGACCTTGTAAAAAGGCGAGATGCTTCGGTTACAAATCTATCTACGAAACTCTGGCAGCGTTCCCAATGATGTATTGGTATATTTGTTAGATTACAACAGTAACAGAAGGCAGTTAAGGGTGAGTGAAGGAACAAGGTGAACAATGAACCGTTGTGTTGTTGATCTGAAAAAATAATCATTTCAATCCATTTTACTTTAAGCGCACCAATTTAATTGGCAAAACCTTGAAAATATTTACATATAAGTATGCATAATAATTAGAAATGAAATTAATTGTTCATGTTTTAGCAAAAATTATATAACTTGTCGGCCCTTTGTGTACGGAGCCTGAGGCTTAAGCCTCATGATAGATCCTCAGTTGTTTTTTATTCTGTAGTAAAACCATGCATCCATCCGTAACATATGCATAGCTTAGGAAAAAGCATACAAACTTTTATCCTTTTTCTTACCCGTTTATGATTTGAATTACAAAAATCCGAGCTTATCTCGTGTCTAAATCATAAAAGAAATGTCTGTTCAAAATTTCAGCCAAGAGTATGGGCTGGGCGTTGATGATTTTGTTAGTGAGTCTGATTATAAATAGAGATGAATACAGTTTGGTATAACAATTGGAAATCACTAAATCGAACAAGAGGAGGTAAAATTACAAAAAAAACAAATCAAAGGAATGCATGTGACGACAACAAAGCATTTAAAAGAAAAAACTAATATAAATGTGAATATTAAATATAGAAAATAATAGGATTCATAATAATGGAAAAACTAAACGATTACGTGATAGACTTTGAACCAATAAATAAGAGAAAAAGAGCGAAACCTTTTAACATATCACTATTAAACACAAACATGCAGTAACATAAGTACCATGTGACAAAGAAAAGAAACGCTGTATGAAAAAGTAAAGGAAGAAATCGACAAAATGCCAAAGGATAATATAATAATGGAATAGTTGGAAACAATTATACAAACAAGAATATTAAGGTAAGAATTGAGGCTTCCACGGCCGGAGTAATTATTAAAACAAAAAAACGTCTTCCTTGATTGGACCGTGTCGAAAAGGTAATCGTAACTTGAAACAAACAAAATAAAGTTCAAAGTAGACAACTGAAAGTCATGTAATCAATTTGTGACCAAGCCAGATTCTAGACTAAAAGAAGTCCATATATAAAGAAGATAAAGCGTCACGCGTCGTTAACCTCGACGCTTGATTGGTTCGAAATCGGGGTGGGGGTGGAGTTAACAATGGAAATTCACAACAGTGAAAGTTCGAAACCACGGTCGTGATTGAAATTGTTCGGATGCTTAATGATTTCTATACTCTCCTGATTTTCGTATTGAAAGGAAAGAAGATTTGGCAATCAAAGCGGAATTATCAAAATCTATTTTGTGACCAGTATTGAAATGATGCTCAGCCACGGCAGACTTGGAACCAGTTTTAACCTAAAACAACGGTGATGTTCAGAAATACGTGTACTAATAGAGTGACCAGTTTCACCTATGTACACTAATCCACATGGTCAAGGAATACGATATATACCTTAAGAAGAGAGAGTCGGAAACTGATCCTTAGGGAAGATAAAATTGTGAGATTTTGTTAGAAGATGTCAAAATAGGTTTAATGTCATTTTTCGAAGAAGCTTGCCTATTCGATCAGTAACCTTGTGAATGTAAGGGAGAAAGGCTGGAATTGTTTCTGACGTGGTAGAAGAAATCTTTTAAACTTTGAGGGCGAAGATGGGAGTGACGTTTAATGACTTTTGGATAACTTGTTTGCTATAACCGTTAATGTATTAGTTAGATGACGCAATTCCAAATTGAGACTGCCGGGTTCGCATATAGAAAATGCTCGAAAAACTAGAGCTTCCACAACAGATCTTTTTTGAGCAGGATGATGTGTGAAAAGCCGTGTAAGAATCTGTCAGTATGAATGGGTTTGCGATACACCGAATGACCTAATTCGCCGTTGGATTTCCGACAAGTGACAAGTACGTCAAGGAAAGGGAGATTTCCATAGTGAACTTGATGTCAGTATGTTGATTATTGAGATGGTCAAGAAACGTAGGGTAAATACCGGTCAGGTGGGTAATGCCGGTCAGGGATTTAAATAATTATTTTTAAGTTTGGCAGCAACGCAAGTTGCTCTCAGATGTCCCAGCTGGCCTTCGATTCTCAACAGCCGATTGCTCAGCAGTTCGCGTTAAAACGCTGATCGTAGCAGGTGACAACGTGTTTTCGGAGATTCTGATGTGATATTTACGATGAGTGAAATAAAACTTGTAGATAAAATCCTTCTCTCTTTTTATAAAGTTTATTTGTTACATTACCCTTGACTATTTTCTTTTGTTTTGTGTAGAAAGATAGAATAAAGATACATTTTTTCACCTTAAAAACGTCGACAAAAGAAAAATTGTCAAGTGACCGGCCAAAGCCACATGGAAGCAGTTAAAAATGGAACAAGTGTAAGACAAGCTTCAAAAAAATATTTAAATCCATTTTCTACCCTTAAAAAAGAATAAAAAAGAAAAAAGTAACAAAATCTACGATGGGAAGAAAACCTGTGTTTTCAACTGAACTGGAACTGGAAATTGCTAATCAAATTAAACATTTGACATCCATTTTTACGGTGTAACGACAAAATAACTGAGAAGGTTTGCTTTTGAGTTTGCGGAGAGAAACCAAATCATACACAATTTTAGCGCAACGCAAAGGCTAGCTGGAAACGATTCGCTAAGAAGTTTCATCAGACGCAATCCTACCATATCAGTGCGAAAAGCTGAAGCCACTAGTTTGAATCGTTTTAAATAAAGATGAAATAGCTACGTTTTATAAACTGCTTAAAGAAGTGATGTGAAAATATAACTTTTCTCCTAGCAAAATATATAACACAGATGAAATCGGCATCACAGGATCCATAAAAGGTTCTGGCAAGCAAAGGACAAAGAAGAGTTGGTTTGGTAACTATGGGCGAAATAGGTCGCAATATTACAATCATGTGTGCCATGAATGCTGCTGGGGGATTTATTCCCCCCATGTTTATCTTGCCCAGAAAGAGACTAAATCCGCTCCTACAAAAAGATGGACGTGCAGAAGCTCTTTATAAATGTACAACTAATGGCTGGATCGATGAAATATTTTTTGTGATTGGTTAACGCATTTCAGAATTCACGCAAAACCTACACAAGACGACAAAGTTTTTTAAATTGTAGACAATCACTCCAGTCACATTTCTTTGAAATCATACGAGTTTTGCAGAGAAAATGATATTAATATGATTTTAATCCCACCCCACACTTCACACAGCCATTAGATGTTGTTTTTTACGGACCCCTTAAAGCCGAATATAGAAATCGGTGCAATTGATTTATGAAAACGCAGTTGATGAAAAGTATCACTCCGAACGATGTAGCTTCCTTATTTAATAAAGCTTATTCAACTGTGGCCACAATTAGCAAAGGAAAATCTGGATTAAAAAGCGTTGGCATCTAACCTCTCAATCCTAAGGTTTTTAATAAACAAAACTTCTTGTCTTCCGGGTTATTGAATCAGGACGTCGTTGCCATACAAGATAACGAAGCTGATATATCTACCTAAGCCTTCTACAAGTAAGCAGCAACAAGAAATTCTTCAACTTCTACTTCTCTTTCCAACAAATTCTTCCCGTGCCTAAGCCAGCAGAGAAAAAAAAGAGAGTAAGCAGGAAAAAACAGCACGCGAAAATACTTACATCTACACCATTGAAGCAAGAGTATAGACAACATCTTTAGAGATTTTCGTATTAAAAAAGTTTGTCAGTGAACTAGTGATTGCTATCTTAAAATCATTTGCTACTATGACTTATTTTTGTGCTTAGGATAAAGAACCCTTCTTAAGTGACCGCCATTTGCCCACTTTACCCTATCTACTTACTTTCGGTTTCAACGTCAGAAGTTTCCAAGGCAATGGTTTCAAAGGCTTCCATAAAAATGTTGGCGACAACAGAAGATAAAGGGGATCCTATAGCAGCACCCGAAACCTGTTCGTAAAGTTATTGCGGAATTGAAAATAAGTGGACGAAAGACACTTTGGGAACTTTTGTAAATAATGAAGTAACATTGAAACTAACAAGGAGATCATCAGGATTTACCTTCAAATCATCTAAACGTTGAATGAATTGGTGAGAGTTTAAAATGTTTGAAGATGTTTTACCTACTAACTTGTTTGTGAATTAGGAAGACCATACAAACGAATACGTTCATTAAAGAGATTTTAATAGAATTATAATAATGGCATTAGGAGATTTTATGCACAGATAGGTAAAAAGAATATGTCAGACAAGTAACATGTGAACATACAATGCATAGGAAAACAGTAGTGGTCAACAAACTCATAAAATAGCATAAAAGTCGCCGGTTCAGAAAAAGGTACACGCAAATAGATCATATTATATTAGTTAACAAGAGGAAACAATCACGAGTAAAAGATGTATGAACATACACAAGAGCATGTGCTAAGATAAATCACTTTATAATGACCACAAGAACAAGAACAAAATGAAATGTAGAGCAATTAAGCAATCAAAGTAATAAGAAGCATAAAGAAAAATAGAAAAAAAAACTGAAAAAATACAGTAAGTACCAATGAAGAACACATACAATAGTAGCAAAAGCCCAAATAACTGTGATTAAAAATAAAAATGGATAGTATATTCATAAATAAAATGTGTGTCTTACGACATCTCGTGTAAAACATTGACACGTATGAATAATATAAACTAAGAAAAAAGCCAACATAAACTAACCGACAGAAAATAGAAGGAAGAGTACAATGGTGAGAAAGAAAGAGAAAATAAAATTAATATGTAAGGTTAATAAAGGAATCAGATTGAAGATGTAGTAGAATAGAAATAAAAAGGATAAGAAGATAAATAATCAAAACAAAATAGACGCAGTAATTAAGAATGAAGATGGAAAACTGTCTAAAACGACAAACAGTAGGTAGATTCAGACGTGGATGAAATACTTCAAAGAATTTATGATACAAACAGGAAAGGACGAGACTGGAAGGGACACCAGAACAAGATATGAAAAGTGAAATATTAATAAAAGTCGAAATAGTAAAATCCCTAGGAAGAATGGGATCAATGCAGGGCTCATAAAGTACGGTGAAGTGGAATTACATGGAAAAACATACATAATAATAAATAGGATATTGGAAATTAAAGTGGAACTCAAATAGTGGTTCTTCGTGTAAGTACGGCATTCACGTGCACACTGAATGATCAAAACGTGCCATTTTGCTTCGTGAATCTTACTATAGTAAACATTTATCGAAAATATTATCATAAATAAAACATTTTTTTCGTCACTCTTTAAAAAGAATACGTACTAGCAGTGCGCTCTCGCTAAATCATGCACTATAAGTAAGCATTTTAATGCGTCGAATGGTCTCAAAGTACCTATAAAATTGACTCAAATTTTCAAGTTATCAGCAATGTTTTGATTGAAATTGGAAGATATAAGAAAGTACGTTGTCGTGGTTGTAGTAGAATTTTGATTTTGTCTATATTTCTATTAAAATTGTGGTGTTAAATATGCTATAAAATGTGCAAATTCAAACATAAAAAAAACAAAAAGTAAGCATTTTGAAAAAAAGTAATACTACAGTGACAACGCACTAAGTTTCGTCTTGCATAAAACATTAAGTTTTACTTCAAACATTTAAAATTAAAAGCTGTTTTAAGGGTACTTATAGTGTACGTTTACCGATGGCGCACTGCTAGTACGTATTCCTCTTAAACAATAAACGTTTAAAGTAGACTATAATAGTAGTTATAAAAATATAGTGTCAAAATATTACTTTTTGCTGTCATGACTGACTATTGCAATTTTATCATAAAAATGAAAACAAGGCCCTAAAAGTTATTTCTATTGGTTGTAGGCTATTTTTATTTGTTATTATGTAAAATTTCAGTTGCTAGCTGCGTAGAAAACGAATGATTATCTCGAGCCGTAACCAATCCGCATGAAAATCTTAGGGGCGAAAAGAAGATCTAATTAATGACAAAAGTCTAGGTATTACAAAATTCTTTTTTCATTAAAAAGTGCTAATTTTGCACCTTAGTAACGTGTCATAAAATAGAAATTAGAATAGACGATACTACAAAAACATGATTTATGTAATTACCTTGAAAAGCTGGTGGTGTATCTTGAGGAGACATGAGAGTAACCAGAGGTTGTCCAAAATAACGCGGAATGTGTTGAAAAACAAAACTATTATCAGAATCAACAATCACAAAAAGAGGTCTCCTTGTGAAAGGATATAAATCACCAGGATAAAGGCAGTGTGATTCTTTTGTTTCTTATGATCACCGTCTCTTCGACCACTCGTTAGAACTCCGCCCAAATCATAGCCCACTAAAAAAAGTTTACCTACATTTACTTATTAAACATAAAACCTTCTTACTGTCTTCAGGATGCTTGGTGGTAGAAAAACACCCATCGGCAGATATATACAATAAAAGAGCACCATTAGCGGGCAATTCTTTAAAACCGCTAGCCAAAAACACCAGTACTTGACTCAAACTTGGTTTATATAACAGGTACTTATGCGGATTATCTCTTCTATTCGGTCTCTCGCCGTTTTCCATATATCTAGAACCACTGAAATGAAGTATTACTTAGATTGGGTTTTAAGGGATGGGAGTCACTTTAAGGTAAAAATGATTTACCCTTTAGAACCAGGAACAGCGTAAGGATTTCTGCCCGTGGCAGGTGACGCATCATAAACATGATTATAATCCTCTTGAGGTTCTCTTTCGAGCGTCTGTATCATTCTAAACATGTCCATGGTTAATTCTGAAAACTTCACTTGTTCAGAAGCGCTACCTACTATTAAAATTTCTTGCAATGTTAGCGTCATGTATTGATTTTTTTCTACTGGCGGTGTAGTTAAAGGGCTTAATCTGCAAAACAAAAATGAAACAGTACTTGATTCAACATAAAAACGAACCTATGCGATAAAACAATAGGATTAGTGTCAGCGTGCATAACCGAAACTAATCCATCAGCTGTAACAAAACCTTTAATTTCGTCAAGAACTAAACTCCATTCGATTTGGTCATCTGGTTCATAAGTACTTGTATACTCGGCGATATGTCTATCTAATTCAACTATTAATTCTCTAACTAATTTCATTCTTCTTAATAATAAGCAAACTACAATAAATCTTGCGTAATATCTTAATTTTTTTACCATTAATTCTGATCTAAAAATTAATGTGGACGTTTGTATTATCAGACTTAATACATGAACTTACCTATCTTCTTTTGAAGCTCTTGAATAATATGCTCTACCCCTGATTGCAGCGTAAAATGAATATGCCTCGTTTAAATAATTCGTTTCGCTAGTTCTTAAACTGAAAATAAATTTTATATTAACGACTGTCAGTTAAAATTTTGTTGTGATGATCGGAACACAAAGAAGGTATGGCATACTATAGAAAAGAAAACACCAACAACTGCAGCATTAATCGAACACGTGTTTAATAGCTAGGCTATCATCATCAGCAACTAGATTATACATCATTGAAACAGGTGTACAATTATTGATATTTTCTTTTCTTCTGATAGGTGCTGCAGTTAATACTGTTTCATCCATTCGAGGCATAGTTTACCTATACAAAAAACCAAGCCGTAATTATTTATGATGACGCACAATAAAACACAAAGTTTTGTTTATATTTTTCTCCCCACAAAATGGTTAGGTTCGTGTTAAATTTAGATGTTTTGATGTCAATACCGAATGAGTTTAAACCTTTCTTGTAGACAGTCTGTAAATATTTATGATGACGCATAAAAAATAAAATACAATATTTTTCTCCCTACAAGACGGTTGTGCAATTCAACTTCGGGTTAAATTAAGATGCTTTGACGTCATTGTCGAATGAGTTTAAACCTTTTTGTTGACAGTCCGTGCACCAATAGGTATGCTATGTGGCTTAAATTATCAGAATAGCAAGCGTTATACAACGTGTCCAAGATAAGGATGCCCACTATGGGGATCTCGGAAACGGTAAGAGATGGAAGGTCGGTTAAATGGAACAAAAGTTGCGCATTTGAGGGATGTATTTATAGTCTTTGAAGAACTCGGATATTTTTTAGTCTTTGAAAAAAAAATTAAGTTTTCTGATTTTCGTTTTATTTTTTTCTGACCTTATTTAAGAGATATCAAGAAAAGAATAGCACATTTTCATTGCCACTTTTCTAGCTCTACCTAATGGTTTTATCCAATTTTTGATACAACGTTTCGTTTGTTAGCAACCATCATCAACTTTATTTTTTTAAATACACGAAAAAATATTTTTTGCCATATTTAATTCTCTCCTTGATACTGAATTCAACGATATGTCACACTTTATATTTTTGAGACGTTTCGGATGAGAAAATTCATATTCAATGTAAAACATCGAAAAGTACAGTTAAAACTAATACTAGAAACATTAAAAACCTTAAAATTATTATAAAATTATGTTTTCTCATTTTCTAATTCCTGTTGCGAATAAAATAACTCACAAGTATGTATTTAGTGAAAATACTGTTAATTAAACAGTTAAAATACATCTTTCCTCGTACTGTTGCATTTGATAAAAATAAGTTGGCTTTGCATTTTGTTTTCATAACTGTCATAATTGATTGTTGTACATATTACGTTTGTTTGGTGGTCTTTGAGTGAATTACCTTTGTGTTTACCTAAAAACAATATGGTAGGAGAACATTTTTCAAATAATGAAAAATTCGACATACTGACGTGTTACATTTTGTGTCAACGTAATTGTTCTGAAGCAAGAATGTATTTAAACAAATATCCAGAAAGGCGTCAACCTAACAAAAGAACTTTTCGCAGATTAGCAGTTAATCTAAAAGAATATGGTGCGTTCCAAAACCTATAAAATCTCGCAAAAAACCTTGCAATGAAGAAAGAGCCAATACTGTTTTATTAGCTGTAACGGAAAATCCAGAGGTTTCTACTAGGAACATTGAAGAGGCAACTGGCATAGCCCATTCGACAGCTCATTACGTTCTAAAGAAGGAGAAAGTACATCCATATAAATTTAGAATCTGCCAAGGACTTCGACCAGGTGACCCAGAAAGGCGTAGAGTATTCTGCGAATGGTATACACGTCAATGTCAAGACAATGAATATTTTCCGAATAAAATAATATGGTCCGATGAAAGCAGAGTTAATAATAATGGAATTTTTAATCGTAGAAATGCTCATTATTGGGCAAGAGAAAATCCACGGTTGTACAAAACGGCCAAACACCAACACCGTTTCGGATTTAATATGTGGGCTGCTATATTTGGTACTCGAATTATAGGTCCTTTCATTTACCACGAATCCTTAAATTCTGAACGATACCAAATTTTACTCCAAAATGAATTAGATAGCTTTGAATGATTTGTCTATCCAAGAAGTTGAAGGTTGTTGGTTTATGCAGGACGGTGCACCAGCACATATTTCTAGAGTTGTCAGAGAATACTTGTCAGTTAGATTTCCAGAAAGATGTATTGGCACTTATGCAAATGTACTGTGGCCAGCCCGTTCTCCAGATATAACACCTTTGGGGATACATTAAAAATTACATTTATGGAAACGATATTGAAAACGAAGAAATGTTACAAAGATTAGTTTTCGAAGCGTGTGCTAGTATTACTCCTCAAATGTTGAGGAATGTGTTAAATTCTACAGTTAGAAGATGCTATTTATGTTTGGAGAATAACGGATTTTGAACATCTTTTGTGAGTTTATTAACCTTTAAAATAAATTTGTTTTCATTTGTCTATTATTTAAAATTACAAAACATATTTTTATTATAATTTTACGGTTTTCTAATGTTTCGGTACTGTACGTTTTCGATATTTTACATTGAATATTAATTTTCTCATCCGAAACGTCTCAACAATATAAAGTGTGAAATATCGTTGAATTCAGTATCAAGGAGAGAATTAAATATGGCAAAAATATTTTTTTCGTGTATTTAAAAAATTAAGTTGATGATGGTTGCTAACAAACGAAACGTTGTATCAAAAATTGGATAAAACCATTAGGTAGAGCTATAAAAGTGGCAATGAAAATGTGCTATTCTTTTCTTGATATCTCTTCAAATAAGGTCAGAAAAAATAAAAACGAAAATCAGAAAACTTAATTTTTTCAAATATCTAAAAGAGATAACCGAGTTCTTCAAAGACTATAAATACATCCCCTCAAATGCGCAACTTTTGTTCCATTTAACCGACCTTCCATCTCTTACCGTTTCCGAGATCCCCATAGTGGGCATCCTTATCTTGGACACGTTGTGTAAGTTATCTTTAGTGACTTTTGTCAAACAAATATTTTTATTATTATTAAATCAACAGAAATTTATGGGGCTAACAAGCAAATATGATATTCGATTATGAATCACATGAAAAATCTCGCGTACTATTTAATACTAGTTAGGTCTGTCTTTTCACCTCCAGTTAATTATATCTGTCGGTTAATCACTTCGAAAACGCAACTTTCTAAAAATTTGACTTAGTCAATACTGTGTTTTCAAAGTAAGTAGGGAACCGGCTGATAAAGTCAAGTGGAAGTGAAAAGATCATACCTTAGTCCAAAATCACATCAGTTTAATCTATTTGTGTTCTCTAATAGAATAAGCACATTTGATTGAGTATGAGTTCTGGTCACATAGCTTTAATATTTATCTATATCTTCTCTAATCCATGCAAGCTTCAGATCAGTCGTTGTGGAGAGGTAGGTTTGAAATTAATAATTCCGCATCAATTATAGTCCGGATAGTTTTATTTCAAAATGTCTGTAAGATTTCTATGTGTGAGGGTTTTGCACATCCCCACAGGAGAATTTTACAATCCACACAGAAATGAGCACAATTCGTTTGTCTTTTTAGGCAGTTTAATTGTTTCACTTTAAGATCTAATTCCTTTCTCTTCTTAGTGATGTGAACTTTCCATGTGAGCCTCAAGTTATTGACATAGCTTTAAAATATAGACGAAGCTTGTTCAGAATTATGTTCTGATACCAAGAGTGCGGTATTATAAGTGGCAGTCTGCTGTAAAGACTGAATAAAGTGCGTGGGGACCGCTAGCTTTAATAAGCTGGAAGATATACAAACTTTCTGCATGTTTAACCTCGGTCTAGACTTTCGGCGCCGACGTTTTGGCGGCAAGATGTTTTGGGCCCGGGATGTTTTGGCGCTAGGACGTTTTGGCTTGGGGACATCTTGGCGCAATTCACATAAACAACGCAATTTTTTGTATGTGCTTTTGCACGTTAATAAGTAACGGCAGGACGATGTAGAGTCTTGTTACAATATTGGTAGATGTATTGTAAGTACCTACTAACGGATTAAGTGGTGGAGTAGGGCTTGCAGTATGCATTTGAACTTCTTCTAGAGGTTTAATTTCTTACGACATAATTATTTAATTACTTTCTTTCTTGCAATGCAAACTAACAAATTCGCTTGTAATTCCGTAATTTTCTAAAAAGAACCTCTATAAACTATATACCGTTGAAAAGCTTACAAAATAAGGAATTAAATAAAGTCAAAGTCAACTATGGTTTCCATTTAAAAAAAACTAAGTTTATGTGGCGTCTCGACTATTGGTAACCAAAGTTAAAAATTAACCACCCCATTTGATTCTACTCTAAAAACTGCACAAGAAATGTCTTTACACTTTTTCCTGAATTTTTATCAACAGATGAGATATGTAACTTTATCGAAATTTGGTAAAATTTTGGTCCCTGTATCAAAAATTAAAAAGATACCAATTTTGTTTTCGCTGTTTATTTTGTCTCAAAAGTTGGCCTAATGCTATGTGAACACTTGCTCTAACAGCAATAGTTACCGAAATACCCTGCAATCCCATCAAAATCGGTCCACCCCGTACTCTTATTTTTTTCTTGCAGCAAGTTACAAAATAAAGGCAATTATTATAATGCAAAATTTGAACGACTTTTTGAACACTCGTCATTATAACAATTGGGTGTTTTCATTAAATTTATAATTTAAGAAAATTATACTTCATTGTTAAGTCATAAACGTAAAAGGAAACCCCATTACCACAAAAAATATAGAATGTATTCAGAATTAAATATTTTCATTTTAAAGATCTCCAAAACACCGTCTTTTGAAATCATTCTTTAAACGCGTTGCCATTGGTCGTGACGTCAACACTCGTATAAATGGTGGTTTGTTTACGTTTTACGCATGATTTAGTGGTCATCGTTGTGTTTATTGGAATTAAAAGCGGGTGTTTATTTACTATTTTATGTTATTTATACAAGGAATGACGTCATGATACAGAAGACCTTCTATTGAACTGTTTCGGCGCCAATTTTCAGTGCTTGAATTAAATAAAAACTACAGCGATTTAAAAGTTGGAAAATACCGAGTTGTGGACATTTCAGTCCAATATAAACTTTTAAATGCATTTTTCTTTAAAGTAAAAATATATACGCACCGGTAAGTGAGTTAAAATAACATCTCTGTGAAGTTGCAATTTATTATCTTTGGTGCCCATGAAAAGATATTTTGAACTTTTCTGCTTTTGTAATAAGGCGAAATTCAAAAATTACTATTATTTCTATGCATGTATGCAGCTACCTGTTACAAATCTTTGAAAATTCAATTTGTATAATTAACAAATTTTTATTCTAGAAAATAAGTTATACAATATTAGATTGTGACGATATTATTTCGCAAATAGTTGATTTTTGGACCAATTTCTCCTTACAGTATAGACAGCCGTGTTTACACTCATGCGTTTGAATATGAATTTTGGTTTGAGAAGTCTTCTGGGGTTTCATTTCCTATTTACTGAGTGTCGCGAAAAGGTGTACATGGAAAATGCTGTATAAAAATTGAATAATTAGACATGTGCTTTGTAATATCAATTGAAGTAAAATCATCCCATTCAAACTAGGGAATAAGTTTTCGACTACGGTTCCTGTGTAAGTACCTTTTTTACTTTCTTTGTTTTAATAAAATATTTGCTCTTACGGGTTCTATTAATTGCAGGCACTTCTGTTTGGTTGGTTTCTCTTTTGCGCTTCTTCTGCTGGACACTGCAGACGTACTCCGTTTTAATTAATCCATGGATATTTAATTATGGTTATGCTGGCAAGGATAATAATCCGAAAATTATAAAATATCGAAGTGGATCTGGTATCACCCCAACGCTGGAATTTCCATCTACTTTGATCCCTCCTTCGGGTGAAGGCCACCACCCAAGATAAGCCGTTTATCTGGTTCTTTGTGAGCAGCCCAGCAACTGTTATCAACGGACTCTATTTTGGCTTTTCCTTTTTCTTCTTTGGATAATAAAATATTAGATTTGGATACGGAAGCTGTCGCATCTGCCGAGTAACTGTCGAACACCGAAGACTTCCTAGTAATACCAGCTAAGTTAATTCTTTTATGCATGTCATTCATACATTTTGTCGCGTCTTATGTATACGTACCGTGGTCGTGAGTTTAGCAACGTACCTTTTTTTGGCACTGTAGGTATAAATACTTTTGTGAACTAGAAAGATCTTTCAAGTACCTGATTAATTTTGTGCGCTTTGAACCTATTTAAATAATCGGCCAAGGTCCGGTACTCTCCGTAATTGTTGTCAAATACATTTTGAACAATATTTGTCACGTGAATCGCTTGCAGGTATTAATCGGTGCTACGACTGTTAAATACGCTAACCTATTTGGGGCGTTTGTGCCTCGGATTTGTATTCGTGTTTTAACTCGCTTTTGTAAATTATTATTATTTGATAACTATATTTTGCTATTCATTCTAAATGATATTATCTACTGTTGTGTCTATGTGTGTTACTTGAACTCTAGTCGCTATAATAATATACATATTTTCAGTGTAGAGGCCTTCTAGCACTGCTACATATTTAATTTTTTTATTTGTTTACAAATAAACCGTAACAAGATACACTTTCATATTGTAATGCAAAATTTTTGAGTGCGTAATGACACATCTGGGGGTCTTTATTTTCTCATCGCTATATTTATGTATGGTGCATTGTTAAATGCTGCAAAAATACAAGTTTTAAACACATAGATTTCTTTCCGATAAACACATAAATTAAAAATTTTGATTATTTGTATGTAGAAATTTAAGGTTAATAAACAATTAACATCCGGTAAACGTAACAAAGTCAACGCAAGAACATTGGCTCGTGGCGCGGAAATATCCTAGCGCCAAAATGGCTCGGAGCCAAAAAGTCCTGGAGCCCAAAATGTATTGGCGCCAAAGGGCGGTTCCAAAATGGTGGCGCTAAAACGTTTCATTTCGGTTTAACATGATAATATTTTTCACATAAATGTGAAAAGATAAGAATGGTAGGACATACACTGTTTAATTTTATATAATAAACAAAATCTATACTCTGTAAAATGCCTAGCTGATATTTAACAAGGCATCAGCAATATCTATTTTCTTCAAAATCCTGTTCAATTGCATAACTACTCTATGCACCTGTTCCATAGTACAATGTTGCTGCCTAAATCAGCATTATTTAAGCAAAATTCCATTATATGGGAAAATATTGTAGCCCTATGACTGTATTGTACATTTGAGTGAGAGATTGCCTAATAAGGTAATTCGGTTAGGGTTTATTAAGATCATACCCAAGTGCTTTTCCGTTGCTTAGATTTTTCATTACGTTCTTTATATCTGAGGGCGTAAATTATTTAACGAGCGGGCTTACTTGATAAGAGCCTTTAGGTAATTTAGTAACTCACTTTCTTCTGTAGCTGTAGTCCACACCATTTGGTATTTTGTTTAAATCAGGTTACCTGTGTGTGAACTCACCTGTGGATAATTAGTTGAGTTATTTGCCGGAATCTCCTTTAGTACTAGTCAGGCTAGAACTAGGTCCCCATATTGGATCTTTTGCATTATTATCCTCATTAGCACAAAAATTTATCTCCCAA
The DNA here is from genome assembly GCA_030710515.1 of Abscondita cerata. NCBI lineage: Eukaryota > Metazoa > Arthropoda > Insecta > Coleoptera > Lampyridae > Abscondita > Abscondita cerata. Next base: position 88,663 of record JALBCR010000929.1, read on the forward strand.
CCCTAAAGAACAGTGCTGTTGTCGTATTGTGTTGCTATTATTACAAAACCATTGAAACATTTTAAAGTTGAAGTTAAAGTTTTGAGTTGAATTTTTGATTAATGGTTTTTAAAGATTTGAACTGAATTTAGTATTAGATCCCTCCACCTCGAGGAATCCGTACAAGAATATTTAACCATGACATTTAATATGGTATCTTGTATAAATTCAGTACAGAGCTCTTCTAATGTGTTATGGAGGTGGTCCGTATTACTAATCCATTATTTAAATTTACTAACAGCGTGGTGGATTCAGCATCGTTATTTTTTGTGCCAGAATTGTCTCAAATTTGATTAAGAATGTGCCCTTATTGTTTGTGTTCTGGGAATGGTTATTCCAGTAATGGGATGATGTAACCTGAGCATAGGTCAATTGTTCAAGTTGGAAATGTCTGTTGCTCAAAAAATTCAATATTCTTCTGGCTTGTGCACGTAGAGGAGCCGCTAATCGGCTCCTGTTCAATTGTATTTGTTGGTAAATCTAGCTGTCTTTAAAGTTAGTAACACATAGGTACGGTTTAGTGCAATAACCTTTACTAGGACCATATGTAAAATTGTGGTTTACTCTTTCTGTTTACTGTTTTCTGTTGATAGTTTAGATTTTAATTTGTATATTATTTTGTTATTCTGGGTAGACTCAAGATCAACAAAAAACATAGGTAACGGGTCTTTGAATATTTTGTGTTTGATATTAATGATGGTAGGTATACACAATGACCATGCTTGCGTAATTCGTCCTCAACTTCTTCAGTTCGACATTGTGATGCAAATTCATCCTGTGTGATTAACAATTTCTATATTTTCATGTGCGAGTTTAGCTGTCTGTTGGGGATTGCGGTGTTCACGCTTATTTGAATTGTATTGTCAAAAAGTGCCTTAGTGCTGTAATGTTCCATTTCTAGAATGTTGATTAAATCTTCAAAGTTTATAGTAATTGGTAACTCCATCTATAAATGTAGGAGAAGATTTAAGTATTTTTTGTTCAGGGCTTTCCCTAGAATCTTTAGTAGTGTCTGTCTTAGCAAATGGACTAAACCTGTTCGTGAGATTTGCATTGTTTTGTTGTATTGGTCATTGAAGAGTAGTTCTCTTGCGTTTTTCAATTTCTTGCCATGGATGTTGAAACGTCATTGAATTCTTCAATAATTACGTGCTGTAATGTGACTGATGATTGAATGATAGTAATGTTGGTTTAGAAAATGCTGTGGAAACATTAGATTAAAAAGTACTATTTTGATCAAAATGTAATAGTTGTAGAAATCTGTATAGTATTTCTACAAATATTATTTTTTAATAAATCTTAGTACATGGCAACTGACCATGAGGTGGTGACCCCGACTATCTCATACTATTTTGATTATATGGTATGAATCCATAATAATCTTGTTGCCAATTATCGAATATAAAACATAAAGCATTTACATTTGACGTAAATACATAAATGAAGAAATTACTGACCTGTAATGGTGCATTAAAGGACAATTCCCGCACGGTGTTTCTCATCAATATAGTATCACAAAATGTTTTAGCATCCAAAACGTTAATTAACTCAATTACTAGATAACCGTTTTCTGATTGGTTGAAATTTTAAGTCCATCAAATTAGATGTTCACGAGTTCTTAAGTTTTGTGCAACTTCCCTTAAGGAACGTCGAAGAAATTAACATGGTACGATTTAATCGGCTACTGCTATACCAGTAGCTTACAAAAAATTTCTTTATAATTATAAACAAAATTATTATATACCTAATTAAATTTAAAAGTCCGAGGTATTATATGTCTTTTTCAAATTCTTCGAGAGTTCTCTATCAAAATATAGTCTTATTGTAATAAAATTTCAATGTAAATTACAATACCCACGCATTCCAAATAAATACGCAAAAGCGTAGGTTCATTACAGATAAAAGAAAACACAACTAAGTTTATCAAAACAATTTTTTCAATTTACTATAATTTAAATCAAAATTTTCTGAATAAAACCAAAGAGCTTAATGCATAATGATTTTAAAGTAAAAACTGTTTTTGAATAAATGGGTGTTCCGGGCACAAAATTTTTTATTCATCACATTTCTTTGGTAAATGAGCGTATTTAACCTAGACTACAAAAATAGTTCTTATTAATCAATAAAATCACTTAACCGAGCCACTTTTTCTCTTACCCTAGTCAAAATTTGATGATGTCATAGTGTACGTTAAAAATGAGTGTTAACGTTTTTATTGGAAAATTTAATTAAGCATAAATTTAAGGTAGATTGCATTACCTTCAAAACACCTACACATTACAAAGCTTTCGGTTCTAAAAGTTCAAATGATGTAACGCGTGGGTGCACTAGAGATGAAACGATAAAAAAACAGATTTTATAATTACTCACTAATAATGATAATAAAGTTGACCAATTTTAGATGCAATTTCTCCAATTTGCCATCTTTTAAACCATACTTTGTATCAAAACTTGACGATGCTGCTGTTGGAATTTCCACAATTTCGTATAAATATCAAAGTTCTGCCAAAATATGCCTGCCACTGTTTATGCCCGTATTGAGGTAGATCTCTGAAATTAACGTAAATATTTTAATACAAAACCTCAATTAAAAACGCGGTGCGGAGGCAGCGTGAAAAACCATGAGGTTGATAGTTGATTGAACCTTACCAAGCGTTCCATTAATAATTCAAAATATTCGTGCAGCGTTCGAATGAAAAGTAAGCAATTATTCGTGCCAGAAACTGTAATTTTTGATTAAACATTAATATTCTTCTTACCGTAATCCATTAAAAGTTGTTTAGATTTTTCTAATAAATGGCAAAATTCCATTACTACTTTCCTTTCGTGATCATCCATACTTGCCATAACTACCATGTTTTTATTATTTTAAACCAGCATATCTACAGATATTGTCACTAATTGAGGCGGAATTCTACATGCAGGCGTCGAAAAATCGAACAGCAGACATCATGGTCGACATCAGCGCCGCGACGAAGTTACGTCACCGCAGTCGGTGCATCATCTGCACGTACTTGTAACTTTAATAAAATGTTTTTATGTTTCTGCATTGAATTTTGCGTTCTTATATAGGTTTTGGTGACATATGGCTAACCGTGTTTTTGCGCTAACTCGAATTTAGAGCAGGTTTGCATCTAAAGTTGTTTGATAAATCAATACATTTGTGAATATTGGGCGGATAAACCATTTTAGGGGCGAACTCTAGTTAGGGGTAGCAACATAGTAAAAAAATCTTTCTATTGCGATCTTGACAACGAAAGCACACTTTCAATTTAATGTTGAAAATTAAAACTTAAACCGAATAATAGAGGTCGACCTCACTATTCTTTTATTATTTATTTTATTTTGTTTGGAAAGTACATAATAGCAAAAATTTAAACAGTTTCAAATTGAAATGGTTACTTTATTTAAGAGTGCAGACTTTTAAAAATACAAGCACATGAGTTTACATTGTATTCAATAGTAGTACATTAGCTAAATGTTTAAAAATTTTATAATGCATTACTTATTTTGTTCGTCCGCAATTTTCTAGGACCCTTTCTCATAGGAAGGAAATTTGAAAAAACTCTACTTCAGTTTTGTTGCGACGTTTCGCATTGAAGTAGTCAATTCTTCATCGGGCAGTGCTGAAATAAATTAGTTTTTAAAACGGTGTTAATTGGAACGTGAGCACCATTCATTAGTTGATTATATGAATTATTTAAACATTTAAAACTTGTACGTATTAATTAACATGAAATAATTTGTAGTAATAATAATAGTAAATAATTCATATAATCAACTAATGAATGATGCCCACGTTTTATCAGCTCCAATTAACACCGTTTTAAAAACTCATTTATTTCAGCACTGCCCGATGAAGCATTGACTATCAATGCGAAACGTCGCAACAAAACTGAAGTAGAGTTTCTTTCAAATTTCCTTCCTATGAGAAAGGGCCGGTAGAAAACTGCGGCAAACAAAATAAATAATAACATAAAAGGAAGACCATATCACCAAATAATGCATTACGTTTTTGTTCTATTAAAATTATATATTGATTAATTATAACAATCAAAAAATGTTAAATATTTAATTTGATATTATTTTATTTAAAAAAAATGGCAACGAATCAACACATTGAGGTTATTAAACAAACTTCGTAATAAATATGTACCTCTAATAGCATTTTAAATCATTGTTACTTTCCTGGGAGCATCCATCATGAAAGGTGCGTAACACTGATTGGTTCATAACGCTTGGCAAAATTTAAGTTAGTTTAAATTCAAATAATAATAGTATTAAAGTCAACATTTAGCCAGTAAAGGTTACTATTAAAGAAACAATGTAAAAATCTAATTCGGTAAAACTAACGATGGAGCACAAATGTCAGCTCCATATGAGATGTTACAATTTCTCAATAAAAGACAACAAGTGGCAAAGGCAAAGTGAAATTTATTTTATTATATCTGTTCAAATCTAGGTACGTTTAGACTTGAGTACAAACGCACTGATTTACTACGAATTCTCAAGTGTAAACGGTTACGCGCGAACGTTTGCGTTGTTTCTATCTGTGCAGCTAGAGGAACGAGGGTGTACAATGAATCCATAAGGAGCAGAGCAGATCTCAACTAGAACGGTCCCCTTGTAAACAAAATTGAATCACCTGAAAGGATTAAGGGACCTTTAAGTCTTTCAAGGCTTCTGGCCCTGATAGAGTGTTCCTGGCACTCATTCAACAACGGCAGGATATCTTACTAGCTACATTGATCAAAATATTTAGATCTAGTTTGCTATATGGCCATGTTTCTCAATTATGGAGGGTGTAAAACCCTAGAGGATCCAATGCCATACCGTCCAATAAGCCTCTCGTCGTTTATGCTTAAAACAGTAGAAATTAGTGGACCAATATATCAGGACAGAGGTACTAACACCTAAACCTCTTCATAAACACCTATTTGCCTATCAGAAAGGCAAATCAACGATATCAGCTTTACATGAGATTGTAAAAACCATAGAGGGAGACACATCAGTCAAAGGAAATAGCCCTATCAGTCTTTATGGACATAGAGGGCGCGTTTATAACGCCGTCTATGACTCTATGACCCAGTCTCTCAGGAAAGAGGAATTCACGAATTTATCATTCAATGGATAAAACAACATGCTGATGGGTAGAGAGGTAGCCACCAGCATTGGTAGCGCCAACCATGTGGTAGCCACTACAAGAGGCTGACTGTTGTCGATAGTAGTAGATGAACGACCTGAGTAGAGAGGGATATAACGTTCTTGGTTATGCTGATGACATAACCATAACGGTGAAGGAAACAAGAAAAACATGTTGTTCCTGAGAATCACCACTTTGGTTTTCGGACCTGGTCATCAACACCCTCCTGGGTAATTAGGAAAAAAATGTACAACACAATTTCACAAAACAGAATTACATTACACTCTTAATTAATATTATTACATGTGAATACTAGGGTGGGTAAGGGTTGGCATGTTTAGGTTTTAGTGGTTTTCCTAAACCTTGAAGTAAATGCTTTGCAAAGACGAACCACTCCACAAATGCACACGGTTTCGTCACCACACTGTACAGATTTATACTGATATTCTGGGGCACCATACATAACACTTACATCACAACACAATATTTAAAATGTACCATACGATTAAATAAATAAATAAAACGGTGAGAGGTAAGCATGACTCCATTATTGGGGAGAGAATGCTAAATGCCACTAACCTAACACGCAATTGGTGTCTAAAAGAGGGCATGAACATAAACCCAAATAATTGTAGTTTTTACTAAACGAAGGAATTTAAATATTCCAAGTATTCAATTAAGTGGAATCACCATTCCCTCTCTAAGGAAATAAAATAGTTAAGGGTGACACTAGACCAAAAATTAACGTGGGAGAGTCACCTGACAAAAATTACCAACAAGGCCATAACAACTTTATGGTCATGCCGCCAAATGGTTGGCAAAACGTGAGGTTTGAACCCCAGGGCAACTAACTGGATCTACAAGCAGGTAGTCAGACCTGGAGTCCTTTATGCATCCGCAGTTTAATGGAGGAAAGTAGACCAAAGTACAGCGCAAGAAAAGCTGGCAAAGGTGGAAAGACTTGCATGTCTGTTCATCATAGGTGCCATGAAATCCACACCTACAGCCGCGATGGAGACCCTTCTCAGTCTGGATCCTCTACCGGTGGCAATTAAGGAAGAAGCTATGAAGCAGATCCTCAAATTACATGAGGTATACCATTTTAAAAAGACAACCTCAAAGGTCATCTAGGAATCCTTAGAACCACTCCTTTACTAGATATGGTTACAGTAAGCGACCAGACGAACCCTAAAATGATCTTTGATCATAAATACAATGTCCGATTCCCCACTAGGGAAGACTGGACTGGAGACACGGACTGCGTGCCGGGATTTTTCCAAAAATGGTTTACAGACGAAACTAAAATGGGAAATGGTGTGGGGGCAAGAGTAGTAAGACCAAGGTTTAAAAGACACGAGTCCCTCAGCGCTGACGCTACCATTTTTCAAGCAGAAGTACACGCCATTCACATGGTCGCAGAACATCTCCTCACCAAAAACCTATGCAAACAGCACATAAGCATCATGTCGGACAATCAAGCGGCATTAAAAGCACTACAAAGTAATAGATTGAGATTATACATGCTACACAAGTGCCATCAGGCCCTAAATCAACTGGCGTACAAGAACAAAGTTGAACCTGTCTGGGTGCCAGGGCATGAGGGAATAGGAGGCAATGATGAAGCAGATCAGCAAGCAAAGCTAAGGGACAGCAAAACCTTTTATAGGGCCATCTCCTATGTACGGCTTTAGCCAGAGACTTAAAACTACTCTGTGGTATACTAACAGGACACATCCATTGCAGGTATCACTTGAAAAAGATGGGACTGGTGGATGATGATACATGCAGGTACTGTAGTGAAGAGGTGGAGCGCATGGACCACATCATTATGAGGTGCCCTGTGCCTAAAGAGATACAAACACTTAGAACTCATCTTCATTTTGGAAGAAGATCTACTAAAACTCCCGACTAAGGATCTGATTGAATTTGTCAAAGACATAGATCTTTCCTAAGTCCAACTAGAGGGGGGCACAAAAAATCTAATCTGGTCGCAGTGCAGGAGGTTCTTTCTATGACACTCACCCCATTCCTAATAATAATAAATCTGTGCACGACCAAAATCTTTCCAACTTAATACCTTATTAGAGTATTTAAAAACCCAAAATAGTAAACTTTTCATAAACCTGTTAAGTTGTCTATAACTCCTTTGAAGAAAAATCCCTCGCGGTTTCAAGCTATTATCAGCAGAGAAGACTGGGACTGGTTGGCACCTGGGGTAGGCAGACGATTGCTTATAAATTCCACGCCTAACATAAGAGAGCGCTGGATGTTGGTTTGTAACTAAACTCATCCGAACCGAGCATGCCTATGATCTTAGTGCTAGATGAAGTGGTTCACTCAAGTTGAGGTTTTATATTTTTCCTGGCAGACAGTAATTTTTGCATCTCATTTGTTCGTTCGTTTTGTGTCGTAAGTGTTTAACCACACAAACTTTAGCTAAATTTTATTTTGATTAATGGTTGGTTAGCGCAGTTACAATGGGGCAGGTTGGCAACTAGTGCCAACTAACCAATCCCAGGCATTATAATTCATGGTGGATGATTAAGTCACAAATATTTTCAGTTACAGTGAAGCATTACGAAAGAAAATCTGATAAAGCTCGAACTCCTAAAGATGTTATGCAATCAATTCACAAGGTTATCGATTTAAGGATCGAAAATGCCAAAGAAGCGTCAAGTTACCAGAAAATCGAGGCTTGCAAGTGCAGCTCAATATTGGCTATAAAAAATAGACAGAAAGGAACACATTATAGAATATTTAAGAAAGGCGTCTACCATATATTACAGGCCGACTCCAAAGAGGTCTGAAAAATTGCTTTCGAATGGAAAAGCTGTCGATCTAAAAATGCCAACAAAACCGGATAGAAAACCAAATAGCTGGTGAAGACTGGTTTTCTGATTTTGAAAAGACAGTGAAGCTTATCAATTAGAACATCTGAAGCTACAAGTCAAGTAAGAGCATCCAGTTTGAATAAGACAAATGTTCATTGTTTTTTGACAACTTGACGACCGTATTGAAATTGAAGTTGTAATATATGGAACGTGGATGAAACAAGCATTACTGACTGTCCAATGACCCGATAGAGTTGTCGCTAGGAGAGGTTTTTAAACAAATAGGAAGAATTACGTCTGCAGGTTTGTCGGTTAGACTTGCTGGGGTAGCTGTTACTGCAGGAGGCATATCTCTTCCACCTTCTTCGTTTTTCCAAGAGTGCACTGTAGAGAACACTCTTATTCGTGATGCTCCTTAAGGAAGTAGATAAAGCTACTAATCCATCGAGGTGGATGAATGAACAACAATTTATAGAATTCTCTATAAACACTTCATAAAGTATGTTAGATGCTTAAAAGAAAGACCATGCCTTCTGCTGCTCGATAACCACGACTCTCCTTTATCGGTTAAAGCGTTAGATATTTTCAATGCATATGTGTGACTGTTCTCTCATTCCCACCCTACTGCAGCCATAAGTTGCGACCTCTAGACCAAAGCGTAAAAAGTACGTAAAAAATACTACATTGATTCCTGATGACAACAACCAGGAAAACATTCGATATACGATATTCTGGAATTGTTATTTCCGCTTTGGTAGCACACACTCCTTTAAATATTCAGGCCGATTTCAGTCTAGCTGGAATATCACTATTGAATCCACTAATTTTCCCATCGGAAGAATTTTACCAAGTTATGGAACAGATATTCCAATCCCTTAGAGGAAACTAACAATTTTACGGATGACCCAGTTCCTAATCTTACAATAAATGTCATCATTGGCCCTGTATGTGAGACTTCAGCTACACCGTTCTCTTTATACTAATTTAGAGGCTCAAAATGGAATTTCCCTTGAAGACATCATACCCAAAGCTCCAGCAAAATTAAATGCAAGAAATCTAAGAAGAATAGAACAACGGTGATTTTAACAGATACTCCTATAAAAATGCGTTAATTGAACAAAAGAAACTCAAACAAGCTGAACGAAAGCAAGCAAGAGAAAAGAAAGAGAGAAAAAGATTAAATGAAGAAGACAGCAAGTGGAAAGAAAACAGCATTTATTTTGTTTTAATATTTTTGTGTGATATTCAGTTACCGTGTTTAAGTAAAAGACTATTTAAATTTTTAATGATCAAATAAAGTCTTCTTTTCTAATAAATATATTGTAACTGCTAACCAAAACCCAAGAACTGTGTCAACCATCTCCGGAACCGGGTTGATTGTCAAAAAATTCGTGGATGTTTAAATCGTAGCAAAAATTTTATTTCACAATATTGAAACTTCCATAGAATTTGATATGATAGTACTAACTGAAACGTGGATGGACTCATCAATACATACGCCTGAAATATTTTCTCAAAAACTATGTAGTGTACAGATGTGATCGTGATTTTGTCAATATCTACCATGTTGTTATACATTTTTGAAAAGAAGAATGCATTAATAATTCAACATGACGTCTATAAGAGTAATTAAAGCTATCGTCATTATTTCTGAAATCTGAAATTATTTTTATTTTTATTGTAGAGTTCCTAAAAAATACTCATAGAATGTTTAAACCAAAATATCGCATTTTCTATAATAACCAGGTTACGCTACGGGTTATGTCAAAAATACAACAATTTGGTTTGCCGCCATTTCTTCAAAACCAAAAGCAATTGATAGAAATATAATAGCACTTGGAATAGCAATAGAATCATGTGAACCATTATCCATTTAACCGATCTGTAGCTCTTGTAATAGCAGAGATAGCCGTACATGCAGCACCAATTTTTGACGCTGTATAGCTCTGTATTTGAAACTATTACTAATGCAGAATTTGACTATAATAATACAGTTCCAATTACTTGATTGCGCGTTTGTCGAATAGCTAACGCTTTGTTCGACTTTTTGAATTATTTGAATCTCAAGCAATATAACAGTGTGATCAACAGCATTGGTAGAATTTTGATACAGTTTTCTTTTTGTTTAATTACTTCGGGAGGCTAATGACCTCATTGATTACTTAGGACCCACACCATCTTTCATTGCTAATTGAACTACCAGTCTTTAAGAAAACATAAACAATAGAATTTACTAGTAAAACTAAGCTCAATTTTAAATTCATTAAAGCGGTAAACAACCTGCGATCGCGTTTAAACATCAATTTTGACGACTTTAGATTCCCGGAGAAGCCTAAGAAGGAACCATCGCCAGGGATAGTGAATCATTTCAATTAGGGTAGATAGCATCAATACAGACTTTGGTTAAATACCGAAACTCTGCCGATAACTGGCAGTGGACTTTAACTGTTTTTCAATTTGTTTGAGAACTGTTTGATTTCATTTTAGCCCGCTTATTATTATTTAGTTTCCAATATAGCAATAACTGCCAGCCAATTTTGGACACACTGTATGTCATTTATCGTCTTTACCCAGTCTTCTACATTTTTTTGCAAAAGTCAAGAGCCACCGAATTATTTTTCTATTGAGCTTAGTACCGAAAAACTCCGTTGTATAGAAACTGACATATAATAAGTGAATTGCATGTCTTGCGACATCTCATGTATAGAGAACACTTACAAATAGTATAAACTAAGAAATACCAACCGTTAACTGTAACGACTGTGAATGTTTTATGATAAGGATAATCGATGGGTGCATTCAGCGGACGTAACAGATGCGGAACTGCTGTGAAAACGTCTAATTTTTGGTGGCCGCTACCCACAACATGTTGCGGAGGTCGCCATTTTGGTAGCGCATTTTGTTTACGCTACTTTAGGTGAACATACGGTGAGCGGTTCTGTTCCTAAGGCAGTTTGTCAGACGGCGTCGCAACTGCTTCAGTAGCGTATCGGGAGCGTAGCGGTATCCGCTAACGTTCTCTTAATGCACCCATTGCTTGCATTCAGAGGACGGAACAGTTGCGGAACTGTTGTGAATACGTCTAATTTTGGGTACTTCACCAACATGTTGCGGAGAGGTCGCCATTTTTGGTAGCGCATTTTGTAGTAACGGCTACTGAGGTGAACACACAGTGAACGGTTCGATTCTAAGCAGTGTGTCAGACGTTCACCTGTTCACGTCAAATAGCGAACAAATGGCGACTGTTCCGCAACATGTTGTCGAAGTAGCGGTGCCAAAATTCGACGTTTTCACAACAGTTCCGCAACTGTTACGTCCGCTGAATGCACGCAATGCGACAATGCACAACTCACAGTCGTTACAGTTAACTGTTGGCATTTCTTACTGACATATAATCTTTTGATAAATTGTATAAAGCTCTGGCATTATTACATCAACGTCTTTAAAGATAAATATTAGTTTTTACAAGTAGGTATATTCCCATAAATCTCTCCAAACACTACTTCAAAGTCTTCAAAACAACTTCATTTTAAATATTTCCATTTGAAAAGTTATAATTTTAAAATATATAATTGCTAAGCAGAAAACACTCACGTCCTTTTCTGAACCCAAATCTAATAATGCGTAATTTAAAACCTTTTATGCTACACAATCGGTTTTAGCTCTTATTAACACGATTGATGGCATTTTATTGTACCAAAGACGTCTTGAATTCACTAGAAATACATAGTAGATCATTTTCGCCCACCACCATCGAATACAATTGTTGGAGTCTGACTTAGTGTGTATATCAATTACTTCGGAAAACAGTGTTCCACTAACTCAGTTATTAGATCTGCGCCTGTCTTCCTTTACTCATCATTTTCTTCTTAGAAGATGCTTAAAGACAATTAGATTATCGCAGTTGATTTAATTTAAGTTACATACTCGATAGTGTCCGTTTCATGAGTGTCCATATTGGAACTTAATTCTTTTCTCGGATTACTTGACCTTGGTGCTTCTCGATCAATCATTGGAGATCCTGGTTGGAATATTCTTCGTTTTAATGGCTTACGTATGTACTGTTCTACGGTCTCTCATTGTGTTCTTGTGGATGTAGTAAGTAAATGTATTACTCTGGAAAATCAGAACTTGGTATTGGGAATTTGATTTGTCCCGAATTCGCTTTCATTTCTGACATTGTACCTGATTTACCTGTAATGGAAGTAGCTTCTCATCTCCATGACTTTGCGGAATTAAACGCTAGCCAACAAATATCTGCTTTGTACGAACTTGGTCGAGCATCCAATTCTGACAGATTGCTGAATAAAGAGTTAAAAAGAGATGCTACAGTAGGGAGTTGTAAAAGTGTCTTCAAATCCTTGGAGCAGTCCTATCGCGATAACTCGAAAGAAAGATAGATCTTATCGCTTCTGCGTTAGTCAGAAAGTTAACGCGGTCACCCACTGCAATGGCGATTCCTCATTCCTTTCGAGGCTTAAAGTACTTATCCAGTTTGGATATTTGACTTGCAGAATGCACCAGTAACCTTCCAGCGAGTAATTGAGTTCTTGGTCCAGAACTAGCATCTACTGTTTCGCTTTCCTAGATGACATTATTATTCTTACGCCAACGTTCGAAAACATCTGAGGTTTTTCGTTGTTTGCGGCTGATTTAAAATTGAGAAAAGACAAATGTCATTTTTGTTTCTGATCGATCCCTATATTCTCCAACTACTGAAGCTAATGACACCATAAACTCAACTTACTCAAAAGAATGTACGTTTCTGTTGGAACAAAACTGGTACGCTTAGGGGGCTGTGTTTTCTTGGAGTACCTTGTTAATCGTTGTTTAAAAACAGAAAAACAATGCTTGGCCTTAATTTTCGTAGTAGAAAATGTTGTCTTTATATTAAAGAAAACAAAAATATTTTTACTACCAAATATCATGCCTAATCGAATTCAGCCTAAACTAAAAGAATAGAAAAACTTCGTATAATAATTTTGACACGTCTTGAGAAGGCGAGACATAAAAATGCCAATATCTATAATTTGCGTCGTTGCACAGTGGGGCCGATTACCGAAAAGTTGGTCAAAAGTCGAAAACGTAGTTCATTCTGTTTGAAATGTAGTATATAAGGGTTTTCAGAGTCGCTCATAACGAATTTGAAGTCAAAATTGTAAAAAAACAAAATGGCGGATCAAATACAGCGGACAAAATGTACGAAATCGGTCGGATTCGCTTGAAACTTGTTATTCGGGGGTTTTTGGGATCGCTGATTACGAAATTACAAAAATGTAAAAAAAACAAAATGGCGGATCCAATATGGTTGACAAAATGTGCGGAATCGTCTGAATTCGCTTGAAACTTGTTATTCGGAGTTTTTGGGGTCCCTGATTACAAATATGGCGGACAAAATTTGCAAAATCAGCCGGATTCGCTTGAAACTTGTTATTCGGGGTCGCTGATTAATATGAATTTGTGATTTGTTAAATTTAAATATGCACTAAACGCGTAATGGCATCTAGTAGCAGCTGATTGATAATAATTTCGTTACATAAGAGTATAAACTTGATTTTAAAACTTGTTTTGTTACGGAACACTGCGGAGCAATTAACTGTTTCTCTATTTTTCTACAATAATTGCACATAATTTTTCTACTTTAGACATTATTTAGGTCTTGCCTTGACAAACCCGCTGTTACAGACTTATCTCCGATTTAGACTATTTTCTTTATTAAGGTATGTTCTACTTGCTTGAACCTTAAATTATTCTTTCATAAGATTATAGTTGTAGTATAGCTATGACCGCTGATTGATTCGATACCATTTACTCGTTAAGTTAGTATTTAGTTTTTTCTTTGACATGCAGGATAGGCTCAACGTTATGTCACTTTCATTCACAGTGCCAGACTGAACATCCAGCAGAGGAACTCGTTCCTGCTTTTCGCGTGGGTCCTTTCTTTTAATTTCATGTTAAGGCGGTGGACAGGGAATATATTGGACTGGAATACTGGCTGCAGATTTATTTACTATTCTCTCATTTCTAGTAATCAGTAGCTTTCCTTTCCTAATTTATTTTTTAATGATGTTTTTATATTAGATTAGATGTGAACAAGAGTTAACTATTACTTTCTTAGTTAGTTAGTCAAGTTATTCCTTTGGAGTACCTCTCCATTTCGTGGGATTAATTTATTCAGCATTATTTTAAATGTCTTCTAATTTCCAAAATAATAATAAATACAATACGACTTTGCTAAATCTTACCCCGAACTTTGACTTATTGACTTATCTACCGCACAAATTTTAGTATAATCAAAACAGTTTTTTCTATGTTTGGCTTTGCAGTTTTGTTGTTACTGGAAACTCCTCATGGCTTAATCCTTTGTTACAGTGGTAGGCGTCTCGGCTATGATTTAGATTAGACTCAGTGGGGTACGTGCAAGTTACGCTTGTACTTTACCAGGTTTGCCGACCTTCGATTTTGACTTTCTTTCAAACTTTCTTATTGGCAGACTTAGTTCACTCCACGCTCTTAACAATCGGTGGAGTTTGACTTGCGGACGTATGCAAAAATTCCCAATCAAACTGTAGCCTTTCCTTCCTTGTCCTAGGAATGCTCACACAGAAACTTTCACGCGTTTTGTTAATTTTTGGTTGACTATGTCAACTTTTTTCAGCTTCAACTTGTATATTCTCGAACTTGTGGGGGGTTGGTTACTGTAGGTCAAAACCATAATGCGGGGTTTTTACCATAAGTTGGGTTGGCTTCTTTTAGTTTTCAACTTCTTTATTCGTCCTCTTTGGGTTGTTAGTCAGGAGAGAATCTGTTATTTGTGTTGGACGGTTAGATCTCGTAACGTTGTTAGGTTCTTCGTGAAGCTTTACCTTGCTTTTGTAGTCTTAACATTTTCACAACCACCTTTTCCTTGGTTATACTTTATTTGTTCTGGTCCTGGTTGTATTCATTTTCTTGGAATGTCCAATCGCTTTTGCGGTCATAGGTGGTTTTCGGGAAGCGGAGCGGAAAAGCTAGGTTTCCTTGTCTAAACTTCTGCAGTTCATCAATCGATTTCAAAATATATATCTCAGCAAAAACATTTTTTTTGCATTATTACTGTTTCTGTTACTACTATTTGCATTTGTAAAAAAAAATAACAATAAAATTCTTTGAACGTTCGAGTTTAATAAGTTTAATTAACGTATATCTTTTTCTGGCACATTTCGAACACAATATAACAACATATTATGTTGATAAATAAAATAGAACAAATTGATGTGATAATAATGAGTATTTAAAGCGTATTTTACTAAAAAAGTAATTTTAAATGAATTTTTATTTATTAACCATATGAATTTTCGTGGACGAATTGGTGAGTCGTTGCCTAGTAGTGTTTTGCGCTCTCAACCAGAGTTCGATTCCGATTGCAGTATTTTCTTTTTATTAACTTAATTATCGATGTCGTTATAATACAATTTTGTAAAATGAATTTAATATTTTGAATTATGATTAAACTCATTTTATAAAAATTGTAATTATAATAGCATCGCTAATAATTATTAAAAAATTAATAAAAAAAAATTATGACGATCGGAATCAAACCCAGATTTTGTTTTATAAACATTTTATCGTCCTTTTTATTAAAATATGCTTAAAACACTTACATTACCAGATAAATATATTCCCATTTATCTATCTAATCAAATATGTAGCTATTATAGCGTGCTCAAATTGTGCCAGAAAAAAATACACGTTAATTTTGAATTTAACATAGAAAACGCTTATGTCAACTTTTTCGCAGGACACACGGTAGGTATAATAATACAATTTTATTATTTTTATTGAGCGCATTCAGCAAAATGAAGTTTTCGAACATAAAACACAATGTTTTTATTACATATTAGACTAATCCATATAATGATGAATAGCAGTAAATATTAGCAAGAGTATGTACGGTTACGGTCATATATTAAGTTAGAATCCATACATCAACAAGCGTTTCCATTCAGCTCTCTATATATTAACAATTCTGGCATGTAGAATACATTAGTGGCAACTTAATTTGTATACATATCTGAATCGTGTCTTAAGCAAAAGAACGGTTTGATGCATTACTTCCCTCCTGGGTCAGTTAGCAGTGTTGATACCATTGACCGGACGTGTAAAAGCGTTGTTTAACATTACCCTGTCGTATATATTTGTTATAGGAAATTAGTATAGTGCTGTTGCTATTATATAAACTTATGTTGTCATATCCTGAAAAAGCGATACTCTACATACTTAACTAATATGTGCGGTATTGCGTCTTCCGAATTAATTTTACATTAACTAAATTTTGAATCTTAAGTTTCTAAATAAAACAACTAGCAGTTTCTTTAATGGATTGTTTGCGGTTTTATTAATTATCTACCTAACACTTTGAGTGATATTATTAAAAAGAGTAAATGCTCTTACTTGAAGTAGAAGCTTTTACTTTTCTGTAGTTTAAACTACATAAAGTAAATACTTTGTTGGAAAGCTTGAATTTCGTACAGAAGCATTTACTGTAGTTAACTACTTTCCGTTCGAAGTTTGTAGCCAAAATCCCACAAATCTTGTAACATTGTGTAGTACGAATATTGCCAATATACTGATAAATATTCATTCAGTTTTTATTCGCAGAATATAATGAAGCATTGAGAAACGTCCAAAACAGCATTAATTTTTAACGCAGTTCTTAGGAGCTGACGTCAAAGAATCAATAACCAAGAAGCTGTTCGATATCCTTCATCACCCCAGATAGCACGTTGAATTATTCAAATTTTAGTTAAATTTTGTGGTCATGATTTCTTCCTGATCGTCATGACGGATATTCAGATGTAATTTTATAATGTAGTTTGCCTGATTCATGCTACAAAATCCTTTTCGATTAAAAATGCTGGTCCATGCTCTGAGTATATTCCTTCATGCCCGATTTTAGGGAAAGAAATTTAAAATCTTTCTTCAATATAATTTTTCTGAAGCTTATTTAATAGTTTTCGACACAGTAGTTTGATGTCCATCCACATCAATACCAACACCTTCTTGAAAGCCAAGATCCCGAGAGTATTTTAGTCTAGGTTACAAAGTGTTCATCTATTCTCAATAGATTTCCTGGGATATATATAATTCATATAAATAGCTATTTCATACAATTTTAAAGTGATGAAAAACGTCGGTAAAACTACAGTCAACTTTTCACTATTAATGAAATGAAGTAAGTACGGTAGTACTGCCTGTTATATACCAAAGTATATAAAGTAAAGCATGAAGCAATTCCTTTTAGTATTTGTTTTAGTCTTACCTCAAGCATATTTAGAGTAAATGCTATAGTATTCACTATTTACTTGAAGTAAAAGCTACAATGTTAAATACTCTTTAATTTGTTACGATAAAAATTCACGTTTACTAGCTTTTACTTTTATAACTTTAGAATTTTTCTGCATACGTGTTACTTTGCTTATTACGGCCTTGTCTACTTTTACTGCGAGTTTAATAGGACAAGGTCAACGTCTAAATCCAATTGCGCTCGTTTTACGTTCTTTATTTTTGTGTTGAACTGGCAACGAGGACAGTCGTGTTTTGTAGAAAAAAATAACTGCAAAAGGAAATTCTAAACACAAGTGATGGATTAATCCGAAGTTGTTATAACCATCCGCCTGTTGTGAAACGTAAATTACACCGGATATGTAATGAGAAATAAACCGGAATGTTGTTTAGAATGAACGTTTGCAGGTCAGCTTACTGACCTATATTTCACCACGTGGCGAATAGTCGTGGCATGGGTTTCTTTAATGATTACAGTTTCTTTGTCCGTTCGTATTTTCTGGGATTACTTTGCTTGATGTCTGCTGAGATTTGATTACGTCCAGAAATTGTGGGTTGTCTTCTGGAACCGTTACTGCCTTATGCTGTTGTAATTGGAAGGATTAACCTCTCGACCTTTACTTGTACTCGAGGAAGTGATATGCTAAAAATAAACCTATGCTGTTAGGAGGTGCCGAGTAGAGTTCTGTCACGCAAGATAGCGGGACCAGCGACTTTGGGGGTGTCTTGCCCTTAACACCGGAAAGGGCTTTCCTTCAATACTGTGCCGCCGACCTAAATTGCCATCAGTGCTTTGCTTTGCAGCTATTTCAATTTTAGCGTGTGTATCCGAACAATCCAATTACCAATACCAAACCATTTCTTAACTATAGCTGGGAACTATTGATGTCGACACGCTCCAAACAACGCCTTAATAAACGATACACGTGTGTGGTCCTAGTTAAGTAACTTATCTCCAGGTAACTATATGTTTAATGTCGAAGAACTTTGTGTCGCTAGACAATTACTTGTACTCGACGGTTTTTATCATGTTTGTTCGTGTTACTATCAAACTAACCTTGACTGCTTTGATGAAGTACAGGGTTAAAAAAAAGATCCCACGTGTTTCAAATGGCAGTTGCAAATAAAAAAACAAAAATACAGTCAAATTCTTTTTATTTTTAATAACAAATACTATGCCATTTTTACATTAAATAAAATTATCATTTGGTTTTAAACATTATGTCCGTTAAATGGCGTCCATCGTCATTTATACATTGACAACAGCCTTTTTCGGAAGTTGTCCACATAGCTCTTCCGTGTCATCTCTGGTCTAATGACAGCCACTTCCCTAAACGCGATGGGCCTCCTTGCAGAGATGTGGGACGATGATTGTAAACTTGTGCTTTTAAATGTCTCCAAAGAAAAAATCACAAGATGACCTTGGAGGCCAGGTGACGTCTATTCGCATCAATCGATTTGTTTGCTTTAGCGGCCAAGGTAAACGTAATATGTACATCATGACCTGTATCTGCTTCTAAAAAACACAGTAGGGTCAATGTGGTAACAGTGGCTCACTTTTTTCGACTTATATAACTGCAAAACTATCTCATACACGTACAAAAAGGTTGGCACACGTGTAATATAAATAGATTTGATCAATAATTATCCATAAGATATTTTGAAGTAGGATAAGTACAAAAATAGATAAAAATTATTTAAAAAAATACAAGTTAATCCACTGTGTACAAGATGGTGTTATACAGTGGCTCAAGATTAGTACTAGTATTAGTATTAGTACACTGTTAATAACTTCTAACTACAACTAACGAATGTTTGTGTGAGCAAATTCGTAAGGAAATATATAATTTGACTTTTGTCTTGTAGTGGTGCCACTTATATTTAGGTGCTAATAATATCATTTTCTTGTATAAGAAAAACTATCAGCAATGCTTGGCATAGTGAAACTGATTGTATGTGTAGGTTTTCAAACTTTTATTAAATATTCATTATCTTAATTTTTGTCTTTTACGATTTCGCCCATATAATAAATACTTTGCTTCTTTATAGCAAATTGCACTAAAAACAAAGTCATGTTCTATTGAAACCTTTCTAACTGATCTTGTAAACTTTTTCAGTAATAACTGGGACGTCAGATTCTGCTTCTTGTTTCCTGCCCAGTCAACATCATCTTCAGAATTGTCGGACAGAACAATATCTAGCGAATCTTCAGAATCACTGCCAATAACCTTTTTGGAAGTTTTCCAAGCTTCATTTTCTTTAATTCCTGCTCTTTTAATAGCAGCTTTTTCCAATTCAATTTTTGTTTTTCTGGTGTGTTAGTGGCAACTGCTGCGACCAACTTTCTTAGGTTTTTTTTGTTTTTTTGTAGTCCAGCCTTAATGGGATCTCTAAATTCAAATGAGAAACAATAGTAGTCAAATTTGTCCTGATGGATACATTCTTTTTCGAAGTTGACGACTTATTACATTTAAATCTGGTTTTCTTCACGTGATGGTCCAGGTTGTAAATTAATACAATCTAATTTGTGTGTTTTCGCGTGATGGCCCGGGTTGTGCATCTGTGATCTGAATATCGTTTGGTGTAGCATGCACTGCATTAAAAAAATAGGAACTTTGTAAAACTCCACATCTATCTGTACAATCATTACAAGGTCTATCTGTGACAGAACTAGGCAAGAAGTCGGCTTCAGTAAAATATTTCTGTCGAACTGAAATATTCCTGTTTTTTTTAAATAGTAATATTTACTGGAGTTATAGATTTTAAAAGCAGATCCAAAAACTTCACTAATGTCATAAATGGTAACTGGTCACCAGCATTTTGGAACATCCACAAATCTATGGCTGCATAATAATAACTTTTGAATGGTCCAAAACTCCTACATCTAATGGTTGTAGTTTGTTGGATGTATGTGGATGTAGAGTCAAATGTGAACTCCCGAAGATTTTTCCAAATCCAGTGCTTCTAACGATAAGTGTTATCGTAGCGTTGTCCAATAGCAATACGTAACTGAACGAAGTAATACTTGA
>JALBCR010000930.1:0-62700 GCA_030710515.1 Abscondita cerata
TGCATGCTTCGTTCAGTTACGTATTGCTGTTGTGAAGTGCACTTTAAATATTAAGCGATACAGCAACGTAAAATGAATTTAGTAATAATTGCCCCTACATATATTTTCGTAAAATGTAGGAGTACGCAGTACGGTGGTACGTCACTGCCTATGATTGAATATCTGAAATATTAGATCGTAAAATTAATATAAATTATGATCTGTAACCGGTTATGCACAGCATTCTTTATGCGACGTCTTTACATTTATCCTTACAATACATAAACTTAACTCAGGTAGTCTTTACATGTACAAAAATCTCGCCATTAATACCTGAATTAATTGCACCAACCTCCATCAATTATAATTTCTTCCTTTTTCTTGAAAATCTAATACGTGACGTAGACGAGACGACTATAAAAATTATTATCCGTAGTTACCAATGCGAATTTAAAGTATATCAGAGTGTCAGAGGCATGGGATTCGATTCCAATATTCGATACATATATTTTTACTTAAGGGAATAAAACCAGAGGAAAGTATTCTG
Organism: Abscondita cerata; assembly: GCA_030710515.1. Classification (NCBI taxonomy): domain Eukaryota; kingdom Metazoa; phylum Arthropoda; class Insecta; order Coleoptera; family Lampyridae; genus Abscondita; species Abscondita cerata. Next base: position 527 of record JALBCR010000930.1, read on the forward strand.
AATATATAGAAATTTACGTATCTTGAAATACCTCGTGGCATTATAGATCATATTTTGATTGCAGCTACTACAAAAAAAAAAGAATAATGAAGTTTAAGGATGGTTTAAATCTCGTCATTTTTGATACAAATGTAATTTCAGCAACAATCACAATATGTAGCATTTATCTTGATCACAAAATATAATAAACAAATGGTAATTGAACATGTAAATTCAAAATAAAAATTAATTTTATTTTTTACATAGTACACCTTGACAGCGAGCATGCAATAGTATTTTACTTTCGTCCGAGCGCGATGTTTGTAGACGATACGAAGCATCAGGAGTGCGATAAATCATGCGATTGAAAAAAAAGTTTACTATTCGAATTATGTACAATATTTTTCTACGCTCACAAATATAAAGAAATAATAACACTATTCTGGACTTCCATTGTATATATTTTATTTTAATAGAATAAACACAACGTTTCAATTGCTATTGAATCTGCAATCGTCTTCAGGTGAATACTAACAAACTTAAAGACTACTGTAACTTATATACTAATACAAAGTTAGTGAAGCGATCAAGTGTACAAAGTTAATGAAGGGGGACGTTACCGTAAACTAAGATTAGTCAGGCGTCTAATTAAGGGTTTCCACACATTGTTAATCTCTACGCTGGGTTGACTAAAGACATTCTTGTTGTTTTCGATAAACGCTGCTTCTTTAAATTTTCTCTTGTACCAGTGCTCTTCTCGGTGTATAATTCTTGCCTCCGACCATTTCATTTTGTGATGTTTTTCCAGGAGTGTTGGGCAATGCCGGATTTCAAAGTTTTCCTCTCTGCGTATGGGTTTTATGTTCCTTCAACCTGATATCTAAGGGTCTTTAGTTTCCCCTACGTATGACTGGCCGCATTCACATGGGACTTCGTAGATGCAATTCTTGGAGTCACGACTGTTGTCTGGTCTAGTTTTGGAGATCATGCTACCAATAGTTCTTGATGATCTGAATACCGTGTTAATGTCATAATTTCTTCCTATCCGTTTTATTTTCTCAGATAATCCTTTGACATATGGAATGCTGAGTAGTGTTTTGGGTTTCTCTTCGGTCATGGCTGGTTGGTTCTTAGAGAGTTGTAGAGCAGTTTCTACCACTCGTTTCGGGTAACCATTTTTTTAAGGTCTCTTCTGATGTTTTTGATTTCTTCTTGTAGTCCTACCTCTGTATTACATAGTCTGTGAGCTCTGTCGACTAAAGATTTAATAATCCCTTTCTTTGTTGTTCCACTGTGATTGGAGTCGTAATTCAGATATTGGCCGGTATGAGTTGGCTTTCTGTAAACTGATGTCACAATATCCTCATTGTTTCTTTTGCGAGGACGTCCAAGAATGGTAGTGAGTATTCCCTTTCTTTCTCCATGGTGAATTTGATGGATGGCTTAATGTTGTTCAGGTGGTGTAGAAAAAGGTCTAGCTGACGGTCGCTATGGTTCCAAATTATGAACGTATCGTCTACATATCTGAGCCATAATTTTGGTTTAAATCTCGCTTTTTCCAGTGCTTGGACCTCGAACCAGTTCATGTAGATGTTGGCGATTACCGGTGAGAGAGACGAACCCATAGGAAGACCGTCGTCTTGTGCAAAGAATTCGTCCTTTAATTGGAAATATGAGTTCCTGAGGCAGCATTGTAGAAGTTCCATTATCCCCTTAACCGGTAGCAAAGTTCTATTATGTAATTCCTCGTCCTCTAGCAACTTCTTCTGAATAATTTCTAAAGATTCTTCAACCGGAACATTAGAGGCTTTCTACATCGAAGCTGACAAAACGATCTCGTTTTGTAGTTCTATAGACTCAAGAATCTCTACGAAATGTCTGGAATCCTTCACAAACGATGGGCTGCCATCTTGAAGTGGTCGTAGAATTGGAAGTAAGAACTTGGCTAGTTGGTATGTGGGTCCATAACGAGAGCTAGTTATTGGTCGAAGCGGCATGTTGTGGCGTAAGAGTTGTCCTTTTTCTCGAAGGAAGGTATTCTTCGTATTTCTTCAATATCTGGTAGACCTTCCTCTCCAGGCTGGAAGTGGGATCTTTCTTCAAGCGTCGGTAGTTCCCTTGTCGTAGAATCTCGTCTGTTTTTGGTCGTATGTATGGGAATCCATGATTACTGTTGCTTTTCCTTTGTCAGCTGGCAGGATTTTGATGGATTTATTCTTCTGTAGTTCTTTAAGGACCGATATCTCCCTTTTGTTATGTTGCTTTGTTTTTCCTTTTCTTCTCCAGTACACTCCGGACTTTCCACTTGAACTCCTCTGCTTGTACCGGTTCTAACTTTGCGGTCTCCACAGCACTCACAATGTCGAGAATAGGAACTTCTTTGCAAGTAACGGCAAAATTAAGTCCTTTTTCCAAAAGTGAAGTCTCCGTGATTGATAATGGATGTGAGGAAATGTTGACAATGGTTCTCTTCGGTACTTACCGAGTATTGGTTGGTTCTTGTTGGTTTCGAGTTAGGTTTGACCATTTTCTGTTATGAGCCAGTTGTTGTGTTCCTCGAATCCAAGCACTGGAAAAGCGAGATTTAAACCAAAATTATGGCTCAGATATGTAGACGATACGTTCATAATTTGGAACCATAACGACCGTCAGCTAGACCTTTTTCTACACCACCTGAATAACATTAAGCCATCCATCCAATTCACCATAGAGAAAGAAAGGGAATACTCACTACCATTCTTGGACGTCCTCGCAAAAAGAAACAATGAGGAAATTGTAACATCCGTTTACAGAAAGCCAACTCATACCGGCCAATATCTGAATTACGACTCCAATCACAGTGGAACAACAAAGAAAGGGATTATTAAATCTTTAGTCGACAGAGCTCACAGACTATGTAATGCAGAGGTAGGACTACAAGAAGAAATCAAAAACATCAGAAGAGACCTTAAAAAAAATGGTTACCTGAAACGAGTGGTAGAAACTGCTCTACAACCTCTAAGAACCAACCAGCCATGACCGAAGAGAAACCCAAAACACTACTCAGCATTCCATATGTCAAAGGATTATCTGAGAAAATAAAACGGATAGGAAGAAATTATGACATTAACACGGAATTCAGATCATCAAGAACTATTGGTATCATGATCTCCAAAACTAGACCAGACAACAGTCGTGACTCCAAAATTGCATCTACGAAGTCCCATGTGAATGCGGCCAGTCATACGTAGGGAAACTAAAAGACCCTTAGATATCAGGTTGAAGGAACATAAAACCCATACGCAGAGAGGAAAACTTTGAAATCCGGCATTGCCCAACACTCCTGGAAAAAACATCACAAAATGAAATGGTCGGAGGCAAGAATTATACACCGAGAAGAGCACTGGTACAAGAGAAAATTTAAAGAAGCAGCGTTTATCGAAAACAACAAGAATGTCTTTAGTCAACCCAGCGTAGAGATTAACAATGTGTGGAAACCCTTAATTAGACCCTGACTAATCTTAGTCTACGGTAACGTCCCTTCATTAACTTTGTACACTTGATCGCTTCACTAACTTTGTATTAGTATATAAGTTACAATAGTTTTTAAGTTTCTTAGTATTCACCTGAAGCCGATTGCAGATTCAATAGCAATTGAAACGTTGTGTTTATTCTATTAAAATAAAATATAGACAATGGAAGTCCAGAATAGTGTTATTATTTCAAACATAACATTGTCTAAACCATTCAAACGTGTATATATATATATATATATATATATATATAAAATAAACAGCAAATTTGTCAACTAGTTTTCCAAGGTAGGTAAATGCATATGAAATATTGGCCATTGGCCGCGTTAGGACAATCGATTTTAACCATGCACGTTTTGTTATGTTCTATGTGATATGTGTGTTTCGTTCCCACCAATAAGAACAAAGGATTAATATAAAAGAATACAAAAACCTACTTTCATTATTCGTACACATTCATGTAAACGATTACACATACGGTATTAGGCGTAGAAAAAAGAATGAATGTTCGATAGAAATATTAGAAACATAAACCGTAAATGAACGCAGTCGATAAACAACAAACAGATAAAATTTAATAAACCAGGAAACGGTAACGTTTTCTATATAAAATGAATCTAGACGAAGTCAATAAGTAAGGATTAAATACTTACAACCCGCCCTAAATAAATCTAAGCGATTTGATCGTAGGTATCTCCCAGTAGATATCTAAATTTACACTAAAAACACTGCAAACCCAACTACGTATACTAAATATCAAAGTATTTAGTACTTACTTATTGTTTAATTACAAACAACTACAAATTTAAGTTCTCTTCAGAATAGGATTTTAACATTTGCACGTTTTGATGTAAAATGTTGATATCTAAATTGTTAGGAACTCCTTGCGATTATTATTTTCTAGTTTTTCCTTAATTGGGTTGTGCCTTCTATAGTAAGTTCTAGGAAGGATTTCAGGCAAAAACCATAGTCGTTTTTCAGCCAAGGTTTCGATTAGTAAGCCCAGTCTTTTCAATGCATCTAACAATTATCAATGTTCAATATGAAAATGTTGTTAAAACTTTATAATTAAAAATTAGATAAATTGACAGATCAATTATTAAATAATTAAATGATATTGATATCTTAATATACATAAAATGTCATTTAGGTTTTACATGTCATATACAGGGTTCAGCAGATAAAACGTTGGTTAGACAGATCTCGATAATTAAAGGTAGCTGAAAATTGACATGGAGGGGTTTTGAAGGGTAAACTATTTATTCAAAATATTAGCATCCTCTTGCCACTTCCGATTATACAGGAAACATGTTATAAATTCGATATTTTGAATGGGACACCCTGTATATTTTTAATTTTCTATACATGCTGACTTATTCAAGAAAAAGCGAGTTGTTGCGACGAGCCGTTTTTGTCACTATCTCTTAAAAATTAAAAAAAATTGTGTAAGAAAAACCAAAAGTCACTTTTGAAAATACCTCAGAAACGAGATATTGTCAAAAAAAACCACTTCCATAGAAAACTAAATTCTCTAAAGAAAGTGGAATATTAATTTTTCCATAACTAGTTTTGAAACCGAGTTATGCAACCAAAATGGGCGTTTTTTGCAAAATTTTATTTTGGTAAGAATTCAAAAATAGTTATATAAGGTTCACAATAAAATTATCAAAACACAACTTTCAATATAACATTTAATCAACCTACGTTTCAAAATAAAATAAATAAAAATTAAAATGGCAAAATCCCCCTTCCTTCACCTTAGAAAATGAATGCCAAAAACAACATGATCGTTTGTTATTTTTTCACGCAAAAATCATATTATGGCATTTGACTTTCAGTGTCCTATGTAACTCAATTCTATCAATTTCTTTCAAAATTTGAAGAGGAATCACTTCTTCTTGACTTTCCATCATTGGAAAAATTCAAACATGTGTTCCATTCAGTTGTTGACTTGTCTATGTTAACCTTATTAATGATTCGTAGACGGGTGAAAATGTTACTAGAATTGTTAACCGTCACAGTAGACTTTTTCCATACCCTATTACAAAAGTAAGAAATAGATAATAATAATATACTAATTCTTTTCTGTTATTCGTGGCAGCCAGATTATCGGAAATGTAAGATTATCAGATACCATTGCAACATACCACTATATTTGGGAGGATGGTAAAATGTCATAAAAAGACAAACAGTTAGATAAATTAAGAATATATCAAACTATTGGGCGGGTTTGTTGAAGTGCAAAGCCAATATTTTAATCCTTGCTTTGTACCAGAAAACCTCTCTTCGTTGTCTTCGTTTGTTTTCTAAAATTTGTAACCATTTTTTCAATTAACGTGAAACCGTGTGTTAATCAATAGTCTAACGTCAAAATAACCTCTGAATTCTTCAACTTCTCAACGTCATCACTAACCACTTTGAAACTTATTTTTTTTGGCAAGGTATACAATTTCTTCAATTACATGAAATCACAATAGACACAGCTTTTAATAGACGCCATTGTTTGTAAAGTAACCAATCTTGTCCAATGAGCATCTAAAACATTAAATTGGTTCCAAAAGTTTTTAAAACAGAATTAATTGTTTTATATCATAGCCTCATGTAAACATCGTGTTGTCTAATAAGCTTTGAATTTTAAAGACTTTTCTTTTGAGGTCCATCTGTCGAAAGCAGGTGGTTGTAAGTATTTGATATTAAAAGTACAATTGAAGGGGTTAGAGCAAAAAGGGTATAAGTGACATTTTTGAATTTTTTGGTGTATGTGTCAAAAACAAAACTTAAGTATGTATTCTATTAGTGCAAAACAGGTATAACTCCCTTTCGCAACCACTAGAGTCATCTATGGGTGATCTGAAATACTCGATTAAGAATCCGGGAATTCTAGTGAAAGCGGAATGGGTATAAGTGCACTTGTACCGTTTTTGCACTGAGTCATTTTAAGTTATTGTTACTTTGTAAACCAGTAGTGTAGTGGACGTGTAACGGTTTTGTTGTGTTTTTTTTAAAGAAATAGTGGCGTGTTTTAGTTTGTCTAGTGCTACTGAAAGTGCCTAGTATAAGTCTTAGATGGCTAGCAACAGCAAGAAAGGTATGAACGAAAAAAAATACCGATCGGTACATTTTTTAAGGTTATGAAATTTTTTTGTAGATCAGTCTAACTCTTAATTAGATCCATATGACACCGATGAATTTGGCGAATACGTCCCTGAGAACGGTAGAACAACCACATCAGATGACTCGGATCAATCTGATTCGAATAGGGATAATGAGACTGAGTACGTTACGCCGAATAGAACAAGAAAGCGTAGAAGATACAGGAATGTCAAGAAAACGCTCAGAACTGAAGGGAAAATGTATGTAGGGCACAAGCGAAAAGTCTGTTCAGAAAGACAACTTCGACCTTTTGATCATACATGTAGGTACAACTGCAGTAAAATTTCCGAACCAGACAGACAAGTCTTATTCGACAAATTCTATAAAATTCCTACTTACGACCTACAAACAGCGTTTCTATCGTCTTGTATACAGAAAGGCGAAGTTGCTAGAAAGCACCAAAGAACTGAAAATAACCGCCGATTTTCTACCAAAATAATGCTATTGAACATGCGAGTTTGTAAAGCATTTTTCTTAACATGTTCGATATAAGCAATAGGCGATTCACAACTGTGTGTGCAAAAGTAGACAGATTTGGTATATCCGAGACAGATAAGAGAGGAAAAACGTCAAGTGCGAACAAAATCAATGAAGATTCTCTAAATGTGGTTATCCAACACATAAAAATGTTTCCCAGATACAAAAGCCACTACTCCAGGAAAGACAATGCGAATACTCGTTACCTATCCCCAGATCTCAATGTGACAAAGATGTATTCTTTATATAAAGAATATTGCAATGAACAGAAAGAACCAATCGTTAAATTATCTTACTACCGTAACGTATTCAACACAAAATTCAACCTTCGATTCCATAAACCCCATAGTGATACATGCTCAAAGTGCGACAATCTGAACAATGAACTCTAGCAATGAAGAAAATGTGCGTGTTTCCAAAGTGACATTAGATCTTACACTGGTAATTTGTTTTGATCTTCAACAAACTTTGCCAACACCCTCCCTTACTCACTACTTCAAAGGTCTTCTATCTTCGGCAGCTCTGGACGTACAACTGCTGTGTACACAGTCTAATTGATGGACAAGCTCGCATGTACACATGGGATGAAACAGTATCTGGCAGAGGTTCCCAAGAAATAGGGTCATGTTTGCTGCTTTTCATAAAGTCACTTCCATCTAATATCAAAAAAATAATTGCCTATAGTGACTCATGTGGTGGGCAAAATAAAAATACAAATATTTGCAAGTTATTTATGTTTTTGGTAAAAGCCACTCATATAAAAGAAATTCACCATAAATTCCTAGAGACCTACATGGAATGCGACCGAGATTTTGGAGCAGTAGAAAAGAGTAAGAAAAATAATCCTCAAGTTTTTATTCCCTGCCATTGGAGAAGTTATTGCACGTTCGAGCAAAATTTATAGGTCACAATATGACCAGTGAGATGTTTGTCTCTTTTGAAAATTTAAACCGACTATTAAGAGATCCTAAAAAGGATATTGAAGGAAAACCTATAAAGTTTAAAGATATTACGTATTTTAAATATGATAAAGACAATGAGTCATTCTCCTTTGAATTTGCACCAACCTTAGATGTTTCTTATCCATTTCTGAAATGTATTACTGGATCACATGTTTCTGGACGACCATCATACTCGATAGACAACATTTTGGTACCATTACACAAGACTTCAGTTGCAATAAAAACTGAAAAATGGAAGAACTTGCAAACGCTTTTGGACTATATACCCCCAGTTTATCATGAATTCTACAGAAAAATGAAGCATGAAAATAGTAAACAGAAAAGTAAAGGCAAAAATATGTCACCTATACCCGAGCCTGTACCAGAAATGAAACCGGCGCCTAGCTCTTCTCTTGACGATTCCGCATGCATGAATGAAGAAGAAGACATAGACAATGACGAATTATTTTCCGATTATGAATAAGTTAACGTATTAATCTGTTGTTTTATTCAATAAATATTTTTCATGACCGTTTGTCTTATTATGACTCCCGTAAGCTTAAGTCAAATATATTAATATGTTTGTGCAAAACCGGTATCAGTACATCAAATTTATTTTTCCCGTAAAACATTTTTTTAATATTTAGCTGTGCTGCCACTAAACTCCTAAGTTTGTTAGAATTCTTTCCAAACTTCAAACTAAATTTATATTTTATTCAGAATTTTAAAATAGCAAAAAACTTTAGAGCGATTTTCTCAGAAGTAACTTGAATCCACTTATACCCTTTTGTTCTAACCCCTTCAATTCTTACACGACGTCAAAATTATTAACATTCGAGAACAACTTATGCTTTTGATTTTAATGTGTTATATTTTGCTGATTTGACGTATGTCCCTCTTTAAAGAGAGTACAAACCGTCTCACTTATTTTTTAATAGTTATTTGTGTATCAAGCCCAAAATTTGGATATCTTTGGAGACTATTATTATAATAAGGTGCATTGGAAAATTATTATTAAAGAAGTTCAGTAACTATGCTATCCCAATTACAACCAATGTGCAATCAGTTGAAAACTGTTACTAGTTGTAGAAGTTTAATATTTAACCACTTCTCCAGCTATTGCTTTTAATCTTGTTTAATCAACTTAAGTTGACAGCAAAAGTTTTCTAATCAACACAATCTTTCACATTTATTTGATTATCATATCACAATTTTAATATTGTTGTCATCTCAGATAATAACATCGACTCAAAGATTTTTCAAACACATGAGTTACAAAAAACTCATGTTTCATCTATGTCACATACAAGATTTTTCTTATTTTTACTTTAATCGAATGTGACTGGTGTTACCATTTCAAAAGTTTTACATTTGGTGACTTGTAATGAAAGTTTCACTTTTCGTAACTAGTTATGAAAAGCGGTCCATTTTGACACCTACTTTGATTAAAAATGTCAAAATGATCCACATGTTGCAAAATGTTTCATTTTGAGATGAAATTTTCGATAGTTCGGAATTCAAGCAAATGTCCTCAAGCTAAAACTACTTTCACCGAATTTATGATTGGCCAATGGTAGCTCAGTTAAAAATCTAAAACTGACAATGATAATAAGTGTCGAATCACAACCCGGAAAAATTAAGGTGAAATCATTAAAACAATCTAATTTTTTTAATGTTAAGTACACAACGCTACAAATCATGTCCTTTAGTAATGCATGATCGTTCAGAAATGAAATTTAATACTGCCATAAAATATTCAAGTGATTGATTAATGGTGTTTTTGCAATTGAGAACTTACAGTATCATATATAATCCTATAGTTGAACAATAAACACATTTAACGTACTTTTTAGATAGTGCAATTACGTAGAACGAAATCCAATACAGCAAATCTTTTCCCAGGAACTCTTTTCTATTAAAATTGGCCAATAAATCATTAACAATTGTTTAAAAATTGGCGTGAAAAAGATAATTAATCACAGATTAGACTAACAAATTTTAAAAGTGGATAATCTTCAAAATTAACTACGAAAATTTAATTGAAGACTAAATAGTTTATTAGATTAATATGTTGTTCGCATAGTAGTGGTTAAAATACAATTCATTCAGTATTTTTTAATGGATATTCTGCCTGATTCAATGTACCAAAAAAAAACGTGATATAAAACTAAGAAGGTGTGAAAAGGTTTTAAGCTTTTACATTTTACACTAAAATATTTTAGTACATGTTTTAACCGAAAGTTAAATTTTAAAATGTTTGTTTTGACAACCTGCAGCTTAAGTAGTAATCTAAACAGATGTAATAAAATTAATGTTAAACGTATTTTTGAAGATCCTTTGTGTTAAAAAGTATATAAGAACTGTATGCGAAGAAATATCACTCTGTTTTCTTGCTTCCCTTTAAAATAAACAATTCTCAAATGTATTCTCCTGGATGTAATCTGGTGTAGGGCAAAGTAAGGTAATTTGGTGATTCTTGAACTGCATATTTGAATTTGATTTATTAGGGCCAGTCGTACAATCTCCGTTTAAGTTAACTAAGGTTTAATTTCTAAGGTTGCAATTGTGACAAAAATCTTATCGTCAAGAAAATTAACCAAAGTAAACTTCAAGGGGAGAGTGTACAGTTAAGTCTATGAAAATGATCAGTTTTAATTATGATCTTTCTGTAAGTTACATTTGTATACTATATCTATAAATTGCGGTTTTCCAAATAAATTTTTTGTTACTTACATCTGAGTTAGATAAAATGATCTTTTGTATATTTTTAAGAAACTTTAATAGTGTATTTTGTTTTGAAGGGTGCGTCAAAGAAATACAATTTTTAAAGAAAGGTATCCTGTTTACGAGTTTTGAAAAATTCGATATTTTTATATGTTTTTCTATTTTACGTCTTATAATAAGATGGAAAGTTATGCGACAGTTTCAAAATAAAATATTTTAACATCCCATTTTTTGTAATTTCTGGAATGATAGTTAGTGGGGTAAAATAATTTTAAAAAATGTTTCGTAACCCCCACCGACAGTATACAAACACGATATTTGAAGAACCGTTGGTCTTATTTTCGTGAAATTGGTATTTATTAATTTTTTATACCATCGGAGGTTTGTTTAGCTTTTGGACATAATCCAGATAAGTATTTCTTGTCTATAAACTTTTTGATCCGATAATTAATAACTGAATTACAGTAATCACGTATTATTCTTTACCTTCATTTAACAATATCTTGATAAATATTATAAATGCAAAAATCGCAAAAAATTGTTTAGAATAAATTGTTGTAAATTAGGTTATCTACAATTTTTATTTAAATTTAGAATATGGGGATTTTCTGAGTCTAATTCGAAGTTCAACGAAAAAATTTAGAGCTATTTGAAAGTAGGTAACTATTTTTTTTTAAATAATTTTGAGATATCATATATCGAAGTGTAATTTTAAAGTAATAAAAATTGTATGTTAACTTTAAAATTTTTAATCGAAACAAACAAATAAATAAAGTTTTAAAAAAAGTTAATCCCATAATTTGTTAAAGTTAGAGTACATTAAAAATAGATAAAATTTTATAAAATTAAATGAACTAGTTACAATCTTCTACTAAAGGATGAGTTTGATCTAAACTTCGGTATAACTTCTTTTCGAAAATAGAGGCTTCAACAAATAAAATGAGACCAAGTTGAGGTCAATCGGTTAAATAGACTCCGAGAAATAAATTTTTGAAAATTGTCAAAAAATCGCTAATTTTTGAATTTAAAAAAATTCTTCTAAAGCCAAATTTACTTTGGATTAGATTGAAACTTTAGAAAACCTCATATCTTATTACCCACTTCCGTATTAAAAATTATGATTCAAATCGCTGACCTAAGTGCCCACTCTGTATATGAATATAGTATTTATTTATTTCTTACCCATTTTGAAATATATGTTGGTTGATGAAGCTTAAAGCTCTTATGTTATGTATTATTACGTATTTACATATTCTCTTTACTTATTATGAAGGCGTTGGATTGCGCAAAGTGTACTAGGAGAGTTACGTACTGTTCGTCGTGGTAGGGTTCGTGTAACCATTGTCTAACTTAATTGAGCACTTGTTGATGTATTTTGCCATATCTTTGTAAAATAGTATATTAAAGAACTGGTTTCAGAAAACGCATTTTATAAGACGAGTACAGAAACTACGAGTCGCTAAAATGCCTTCTGAAACGAATTCTTTATACTATTTTTTCTATTTTGGGCTTTTCAAATTGATTTTAAAATAAAATTTTGCGAGTTTTTAAATTTAGGGAATTTTGAAGTGTAATTACTAAGGTGGCAATATTTTCATTAAACTTTGGTTTAAATGCTAGTTTAAGTTTAATTAGTACATTTATCATATGTTTCATTAAAAAAATGGGTGGAAATAAAAATAAGTAGATAAATAAATCTACTGAACATTAATTATGATTTAAATTAATGCACAGCGAACGTAATGACAGCTTGGACGTTATCAGTGTTACCACCGTTCGGAATAAAAATTGTTCTATTTCTATAAAGAACTCAAATTTCTATAAAAGAACTCATTTTGGTGCTTTTATAGCTCTGTAAACGATCCAAAATAAAAAAATTATTTCACAGAATTGGTAAATTGGAATAATTTTCAGAACACCTAGAACGATCAGAACAATAAAAAATTGCTTTTTAAAAAAACTGGAGCCCACTGAAAAAGATGTTTTTTAAGTTTATTGGTTTGTTTTTAGTTTTGGGTCTTATAACTTTGGAACAATACAGAACAAACATAGAACAATCTGGAACAACTAACAACTTATTTAATTTTAAAAAATGGGGGCTAACATCCACAAACGTTAGTAAGCCCAGAAAGGACTGCAGTGCACACCGCACATTGATCGCTTGTGATGTCACTATACTTCTAGATTGTTTGGTAAACGTGTGTCTGGTAGCAGTTATCAATCCTGTTACCGATAGTTACTGTTCTTGGGGAGTTATGAGTTAGAGTTGAGAGAATTTTGAGTTGTGATCACGTCACATTGTGTAAGAGATCTTGCGTCTCAGATTCACCCTTCCGCATACGGCATCAAGCTGACAACAAGTAACGTGCGACTATAATAATATAATATTATAATATATAATAAACAAAAAAAGTGATTTATTTTGAACACGAACAAAGAAACGTGAACTTATTTTTCACGTGCTTTATAAGAATAAATAACTAAATAACGCTTGAAATTAAGCAGCCAATAAAAGAAGAAGAGCTACGAAAATTACAAACTAAATTTGGTACTCGTGGGGTAAACGTTTCGGACAAACCCAAAAACAGCGACAAAAATACCAATACAATTAATGTGGTTCTAACCAGTAACATAATTGATTATGTGATGTCGTTTAGTAATGTTAGCACCACCAGAATCGATAGCCAATTTCTTTGCTTATTCGTCGGAACTGTTTTAGTATGGATTCAAAGTTCTACAACTGTTCCAAGTGCACTTAGAAACCAGGTGTAAAGACGTAATAAATATATTATGTAACTAGATTAGAATTAACATTCGATGCGAGTGAAAGGTTCCGAGTGCGAGCCGGAGGCGAACTTTAAAATCACGAGCATGGGAAATTTTCAATCTTACCGTGTAAGAGACTATACATTCTTAACGACCAAAAGTTTGAAATAAATATTTGAAGAAACAAATTATTATTTGCCCGATGACTCTGTCATGGTCCTGACAGTCAAGGATGTTAAATCAATGTCAGAAACATTTTTTATCTGTAGAGCTACAAAGTAATGCATTTAAATCGCACAGGCCTACAGGTGCGCCAGAATATTTTTCAATCCCAAGAGTGAGAATGTTAGCATTTTGTAATTATATTTGATTTCAGAATTGTGAAATTCTATATTGGTTGGAGAGAAAAACCTTTATGATTTTATTTGCATCATAGTTTTAATTATTGTGAATTGGATGTGTGCAATAAGATAGTTCCAATTGAAATAGATCTTTTTAATATATTTAAAAAAAAGGAAAACTTTAACTACTCGTCATAATCTTTCTTTTTATAAGGCGGGAGGTAATACAGTATAATTTTGGTTAAGATTATATTATAATATAAGCAACAATTATCACAATTTTTAAATTTTGAAGATATTCATTTTTCTTTAGTATGATTCGATATTGATGATTCTTTTATTATTAATGATTCAAGCGCTCATATAAATACGGTCAATTCTAAAAAATCGAAATCTTACTGAAACTTTATTTAAACTGAATTGACAGATAATAAAATTTTCTATAAATATGGCCTTCAGGCGAGGTTTAACTGACCCGTACCTACAATGTCTTTTCTTGAGACAATTTCTCTTTTACTTATGGGTATATCAACTTGATTTTTGTCTACATATAAAAGGAATATGTACTGTAGAGCTGTACAGGGTGGACCGATTTCGATGGAATTGCATGGTATTTCGGTAACTATTACTGTTAGAGCAAAACTATTCACGTAGCATTAGGTCAAGTTTTGAGACAAATAAACCGGCGAAAGCAAAATTTGCTTTGTTTTGACAGATGTGCTGTGTTTCATTGTTTTAATTAATTGCAGCGCCTACTTACAAAAGTGCAAACTTACAAATTCGCTTGTAAAACCTCTATAAACTATATATTGTAGAAAAGCTTGCAAAATAAAATTTTAATGAAGTCAAAGTAAACTATGGTTTACATTTAAAAAAACTAAGTTTATGTGACATCTTGACTATTGGTGACCAAAGTTAAAATTGACAAGTTGCACAAGAAATTTTCCTGAATTTTTATCAACAGATGAGATATGGAACCCTTTCAAAATTTGGAAAAATTCATTTTGGTCCACCATCAAAAATGAAAAAAGATAGAAATTTTTGTTTTCGCTGTTTAATTTGTCTCAAAAACTTGGCCTAATGTTACGTGAACAGTTTTGTTCTAATAGTAATAGTTACCGAAATACCCTGCAATCCCATCGAAATCGGTCCACCCCGTACAGCTCCTTTTGCGTTTAGGGGTTTAGCGGAATAATCATTAAAAAATCGCAAACTTCATTAAATTGGGCATTTTGACATGCTCTAATTCAAGTGATGATAAGAAATAGAAAATTTTATTGCTGTAGAGCTTTAGAAATAACCATTAAAATTGAAAAAAAATTGTTTATTGTTCTGAAAAAATTCCGCAACTGAGTAATTTTTCTAAGAAAATGGGCCCTGGCGGAAAACCTGTAAGTCTTGCGCTCAATATAATACTTCCAGGAAAGCTAATTCTTTTAGTTTTGCATCATTCCGTCTACTAGACCGTGTTCTTATAAATCGGAAGGGGTACGAGTAATGCGCCTGTACTCCCCTCAACTCGTTGCGAATCTGAGCATGCGGTTCGCTAAAACTTCGCCTTAATATGCAAACCGAAAAAAAATATTTGGTGTTTTAAGATTTTTTAATCTTTAAAGTTCTTTCAATCCTGAAGAGTCCCAAAGGTATCGAATGATTCTCGGTGTTTGTTTGCTATTATACAATCTCTTGCAAACTTACAACAGGCGATTAGAGATTGTCATTTTTATAACATAGTTAGAATTGTTTAAAATTCCTCAAAGAAATTTAAAAAAGAAAAATGTAATATTTTTTGAAGAAAAAAACTGAAAAAATTGGTACGGATACTCGAGATTGCAAAAAAATTCCTAAAACACAACAGTTTTAATGAAAAATCAAACTCATTTTGCAAATATAGTTGCTATTAGATCCGTCGTAAGTACTACTTACGGGATCAGGACATTACTTAGGAAAAATTTCACTTAAACTCTTCGCCAAAAAAGTTCATTTAAACATTTTGTAGTGTTAATAATTATTAAATAGTTATGCACTAAATAACAACTTTCAATTATTACAAATACCTTATTTTAAAGTTTTATTATCTACGAATTTTCTCTTAATAGTTCTTCAGTAAGTTCTATATTTTCCTAGAAAATTACAGATTTTCATTAAGAATGGGAATGAGGATTATGATGAACCAGCAACAAATGCTAGAATTTTTTAACCATTTCGAATTCTAGATCAAATGCATTCTTTCGGTATTCTTCAAACTTTTACTTCATAGTAGCAAGTGCAACAGCTTCTAATATAAATCTTTTTAGGATTAGTACGAAAATTTATTGCACTAGTACTTTATTTAATCTAGTCAGTGAAGATTCGTCTACTTAATTTATGAGTAGTAGTTTAACATTGCATTAAACTTAATTAAGTGCATCATCACATACACTTAATTCAACAAATTCGTTTGTACCTGAAACACTATAAAGATTAAATTAAAATTAGATTAACATCGTAAAAAAATCGTAGAAAGAATACATTATAACATCTATTAATGTAAGTATTATTTGATTTAATGGAATCAGAGCTCAAACTTATTTAAATTATGTCAATGTACAAGATTCATTAGGTACATGTTACATTTTATTAATACAATAAACTAACGCTTATTGTTAACATTGTGTTTATTACTACCCGTCTTTGGTAGACACTTAGACGTCAACATTCTGTAATGAATACATCTAATTGATCTATTATGATTAGAAAATCGAATCACAATTTCAACGTAGAACAATCAAACTTTTTATTACTCAAAGAAAAAAAATGACAATGACAGATATCCATAACAAGGTACTATTTCAATTTTTAGAAATTTTAAAATACGTTATTACACGAACAAGTTACTTTTTATACAAAGAAAAGCATGGAACAAAATTGTTATCGTAACAAACCAAAAGCATTAGGCTTTAACAGTTAATAATACCTGAAGATTAGAATGATTGTGTTGATCAAATCAAACATCAGATCAAAATAAGTTATAAACGTCTTTTATTTACTAAACTAATTTAGTGCAAAAGAAGCATAAAAACATATTAAATATTTAAAAAACATTAATTTGAAAACTTTTAAATGCAAGACAATCGAAATTAAAGCAGTTGAAAAAAGTGAAAAGTTACCATTCACCATAGGGTACGGTGCCTAAAGGGCAGAAAATGAGCATTTGTTACATGACCGATTCATGCATTTTTGCCTATGTGCACACTGACACCAAATTATAAATTATTTTGATTTAACCTGACGTTTAAAAAATATATGGAATGATAATAGAATGCGAAAATTCTCAGTTTTAAAGTGCAAGGTCGGAAAATTTAGTTTTAGAGTATATTTTAGGGTTATTAGGTATGCGATACGTAACAGTAAAATAATAGTGGTCTTCTATTGCTAATTTGGAGGATTTTGATATGAAGTACAACGATAATTATTTTCTTTAATCTCATGTAGTCTTGGGTATGTGGACAAAGATTTGCGGCAGATAAAGTGCTTACAATATAATAAAATACCACTTTAGTGTATTTGTTTAAGAAAAATTATGTGAGTATGATGTAACTCAATTTTCCTTAAGTCAAATATACGAATATTTTGGCAGGAACATCAAAAGACGTCTGGACCCCTTATGGGAAAGTGCAAATGTTGTAGAAAAACAGTTCTGGTTGAGGCGACGTTGCGCACCCTAAAGTGGATGCTTGCAAATGGCACTAGCCTACAAGCACACAACCTTTAGGGTGCGAAACGTCGCGTCGCACAATGGGGCACAATGGCACTTTTACGCGGCAGAAAATCGAAAAATTAAAGCCAGAATATTTATGTAAAACCAATAAAATAATGGAGTCAATTTGTCAATGCATCATGTTCAATAATAATAAACTAAGAAATGCTAACAGTTAACTGTAACGACTGTGAATGTTTAAAGTGCAATACCGTTATCAGGAGCGACAACTTTAAATGCCTAAACACGCGTATCGATAACAAGCCAAGTGTTTCTTGTACAGTAGCATACCCGCAACAAAAGAACACCAATAATAATATTCTAATTGGTAACTTGTTTTCCCCTCTCTAAGCAATTAAAGTTGACAATGTGACAGGTATCAGATTACGTCAGTAATCACTCATCGAGTGGAAGGAACTTTCATATTTATTTTTCCTATTCAGTTTTGAAAAATCTTTGCAGATGGATCAGTTAGCTAGTATTAAGTACTTTCTTTTAATGTATAGTTTTTTAAAATTTATCATGTTGCACGCAACTTTTGACCTTTGAGCTTCGATGATTTTTTCCACGGATTTTTTATTTTTCATAAAAACACTTGGGCCCACTGAGATTTTTTTCTCAGATGTAGCCTATGGTGTCTATTTTTAGTAGCAAAAAAATTAAGTGGATCATTTGGTTAAAGTTCTCCAAGCGCGATCTAATTGCCCGGAATCAGAGAAGTAGGACTTTGAAATTGAACATTTCTTGTTTACTTCAAAACTGAAGCTAAAAAATGGACCAACAAAAATATAACAAGGAATCATTTGCCATACGCCACAAAACTTGGCTACAAACCGAAATTAAATTTCCAGTCTTTAGTCAAACTGGTGTGCCTTCTAAAAGTCCTTGTAAACGCGGCCGTCCTTCAAAGGATTTTAAATTTTGTTAGCTCCGCTCAAAAGAATAAAATGTAAAAAATAGGCGTAAATTCAACTTCCTTAATTAGCCTTTGCTACTGCCATGGAGTTACATTCTACAGAACAACGAACTGCATCCAAGCTTGTTTCGGCTGTTGCGCGGTCTCCCAAACGTGCAAAAGAATATAAAAGGCTTGTCAAGATCTCAAGGACAAAAGATCCAGGATGCAAATGAGCAAAAAAGAATTTGCCTCGTCACCAATATAATATCAGGACAAAAAGATCCAGAGATTTCCCTCGTATAAAACTTTGCAATTAACAAAAATGCTCTGTTAACGAAAGAAAAATATTGACGATCAAATAAGAGATTTAATCGCTTCACGTTTGACATCAGTGATAAGGTTATATAGGTAGACCACAAACTGTTATTCACAGTGATCGACGGCAAACTATGCAATGCTATCGCAGAAAATAAGTCTACGCAAAAGTTTGTGGAGCAAGTTCCAAACAGTTCAACTCAATAGAAGAAATGATAGACGCACTGTACTTGTTCCATTATATCTTGAATTCGGATTATCTACACTACTGCTGGATCTAATGTTTTGAATTTCTTCTTCACTTGAGTTATAAGCTGCCTATAAAGAAATGGCAAGCGCGTAAAGACGATAAACACATTGTTGATCAAAACAAAGTCAAAATGAAAAATTAGTTTGGTTCTATGGGTCTCAAAACCCGGATTTGAAAATTCCAATAATGGAAATACTGCAAGAAGATTTTTCTGATGCTGAAAAAGCAGCTTCTATTACAGGATTGGATAAAGATCTGATTAAAAAATTCCACATTATTTTAGTGGTCATTTCATCGGGCCACAATATTGATCTGAAAAAATTCAAGACTTACGCTTTGGAAACTGCGCGACTTTTCATAGAGCTCTATCCTTGGTACAGCATGGCTCCTACAGTCCACAAGTTACTTGTTCACGGAGTTGATATTATACAAACAGTACTGTTAGCAATAGGTAATTAAATTTCTTTTCTTCAAGCGACAATAAAACGTCATATTATTGAACTACTGGCAGACGCTAAAACTTTTTACTGCCTAGACATTAAAAGCAAAACAGTTAATTTGTTTCACAACTATTTAGAGGTTGGTACCTCGGTTTATGTCATAATATGAATGTAACAGTAAAGTACCAACTTGATTTGTCGAGAATAAAACGTCACCATAACACTCAAAAATCTCGAACATTTGAAAATAACACATGAAAACTAGCAATAAACGCTTGAAGAAAAATAATATATTTCACTTGGGTTAAAAAATGTAATTGTTTGCTTAATTTGCTGTCTCGGCTGACGCCTCGCCAGCAAACTTTTAAGCTCAACAATTATATTGTTTAACTCCTAGTAAAATAATCTACTATTACTAAAAATTTCAAGTTTTGCAATTTTTTACATACCTAAACCTACATAGAAAAAATAAGGAAAAAAAGCAAGTTGCCTAGGTACCTAACGCACATTTAAGAGGAGGTGTTACTATGTATTTTTGTAACATGCATAAGCACAAGAGGCAAAGAACAAAGAATTTAAAAGATATCGGGAGCATCATTCGAGGAAGTTTTCGAGAAATAAATGTCTCCAAGACATAATGAACAGTATGCTAGTTTCATCCGATCCACTCATCACCAGTTTACGTCCATTACATCCAAAAAAGATGAAGAAATATCCTCAAGATGCCATCCAATTGCTCTTGCCTGCTGAAGTACACAGCAGAAACAATGAAGAAGAAGAAGAAGAAGAAGGTGATGATGAGTAACTGGAGGGGAATGAGGAGGAAAATTGGTTAATCTCGTAATAATATAAATAAATAAAAACTTTATTGATGAAAATATTCCTTAAAAATTAGTTTTTATTTGATACTAGTAACCAAACCCATTTGAAAATGGGTTTAATCTAGACAAACCTGAAATTAAAGACGTGAGGTCACTGCTCCAGGTCAGAGGTAAAAGGTCAGGTCAACTTGTGACCCCGCCTAAGACCAGCGCCTGTACCTCCTGAACAATTTTACGTATCGATCTCAGAAATCGGTTCAGCCGTTTTGGAGGAGAAGACGAACAGACAGACAGACAGACATAACCGGGCCGCGATTTTATGTGTATAGATAACGTGAAAAATTTAAGAAGAGTATTCTACGATCTACCTACGAGTCATAAAAATAAGTTTTACCTGAATATTACCGATATCAGATTTAATGCCGCGTAAAAGTGAATTCTGCCCCAAAGGATTTTATCGCTAACTGTTAAATGTGTCTTCTTCAATTGATTTAAATAAATAAATGGTGAAATTATTTTGACGTTTTGACTTGAAGTGGCAGCAATAATCATTTTTATTTAATATTATACAGTCATGAACATGTGGAAAAAGATTTGTAGACAAAGTTTCAGTAAAATAAACTGCTGTTTCACTGCAACAATTTATGAAGCTTTGCTGCAATGGATTTTAAAAAACTCCAAGAAAATTCGAGCTCCATCTTCAATTTTATATTTGTTATTATAAATGCTGACTTGAACAAACAATAAATCTAAATATTAATCAAAGAGTAATGATAAAATATGCTTTTAAATTCAATAAAACTGATGACAAATCAATATTATAAATGAAAACGTAACGGCTCTATGCAATATGCTAGACACTACCAGTGAACACATCTAGCATCATTATAGTAGATCTTTAATCCTTCGACAAATACAGGGGTGAGAAAAGTAAATAAATTATCCAGTGGAGTAAACTTCGTATTATACCAGTTGCTTTAATGTCTTGTTTGTGTATGTAACGTTTTCAAAAGTTGTTAGATAAATGCGAAACTAAAACTATCAGTACATTTTTAATTAGAACTAAAAATTTAAAGAAACGTATCAATTACACTCAATTATCAATTTTCAAACCACGTTCCTCTTCTTAAGTTATAAAACTAGATGATTTGCATGCAAAACACAAAACTCAATACCGATTTTCAAATATGTTCCACTGCATTTTAACGTGTATGCTTTGAAATGCATAGTTGAATTCCATGTAAAAAATTAAAACTAGGCAAGAATTATTTCACGAAAGACATACAACATATAAACATAAAATTATAGGAATAAATGGAACCGTATCTACTCAATAACGTATATTTAAAACAGAAAAGAAAACCAAAAACTGCAGCATAATATTGATAGTACGTACACAAGTTATGCGAAACCATCTTCATTAAAAGTTTGACTCAGAAAATTAAACAAAATTATTCATTAAACTCGATATTGTCCCATTTGATGCAAAATTTTTAGTGTCGTAGAAAAACAGACATGATTAACAAAAATTAAAAAGCTCGTAGATAACTGTAGACGAGGTAACAATGACGTAAAATTTAATGCGTCAATGATGTGACAACTAATACAATATATGAACTAAGTCGGATTACTGAAAACACTACACGGTGGGTTTTGTTCTTGAAACTTTTTTGATCAGGTTATTTTAAACAATTAAAAAAAATATTATACAAAATTTTAAAAATTTCAAAAAAAAATAAAAAAAAAAAAAAAAAAAATAATAAAAAAAAAAAAATAAAAAATAAAATATAAAAAAAAAAAAAAAAAAAAAAAAAAAAAAAATTTGGTTTGAAAAGAAAAAAAATTTTAAATTTATTTTTTATTTAAGAAGGGTTTATTTTAAAAAAAAAAAAAATTATTTTTTTTTTATTAAATAAAAAAAAAAGAAGAAAAAAAAAAAATAAAAAAAAAAAAAAAAAAAAAAATAATGAGTAATACAACAAAAAAATAAATAAATAATTATTCTTAAAAAAAAAAAAAAAAATAAAAAAAAAAAAAAAACAAAAAACTAAAAAAAAAAAATTTAAAAAAAAAATAAAAAAACAATATACAGGGTGTTTCTGAAAGGTGTGTACATGGCTTTACCAGAGGTTCTCTGGCTCAAAATAGACCGTTTGACACCAATTTACCTATAACCAAAAGTGCACCATAAGGGCGCCAGAGGGCGTCAAACTTTCCAAAAAATATTGTATATTGGGAATAACTCGAGAACGGTTTGACGGATTTTGTTCCGCTTTCGTATGCTGGTTGTCTGCTTCCGAAGACGTTTTTCTGTGTAATGTGGACAAATTTCTGATGCCAGGAAAAGTCGCTTTCATACGGGCACTGTCAAATAAATGATAATATTTTAACAACCGTCAACGATACGAAACCAAAATAATTCTGACAAATAAAACGAACAATTTGAAAACTTTTTTCTCTCTTGTTAAATTGCGCTAATGTTAATAGTTCGATCAGAAAAAAATTAAAATCATATCTATGCAAGGCGCATCCATACGCTTAGAAATTCAAGTAGACTGCTAGTAGGCTATGCGATCATGTCAATGATTTTTGAAAATTCTCTCTTAAACCCTCTTCCCCTCCCAACAAATCCCCCCCCAAAAACCCAAACCCAACAACAAACCAACACTTCCGAAAAAAGGAAAACCCACTTTCCAAAAAATAAACCCAAAAATGAAAAGTTAAAAAATTTTGAAAAACCCAAAAAAAAAAAAAAAAAAAAAAAAAAATAACCCAAAAACCTAAAAAAAAAAAAATTAAATTTAGAAAAAAAAAGAAACCCCCAAAAAAAAAAAAAATAAAAATACTAACAAAAAAAAAACAAAAAAAAAAAAAAAAAAAAAAAAAAAAAAAAAAATATTTTTATAAAATATAAAATTAATTTCATTCACAAATTTAACAGTGCCAGTATGAAAGCAACTTTCCTGGCATCAGACACTTTTTGGAAAGTTTGACGCCCCCTGGCGCTGTTATAGTGCACTTTTGGTTATAGGTAAAGTGTCACTTTCAAGAAGCTCACCATTGGGATTAAGTAGGGCAATTTTAAATATGAACAAAGAACAGGACTCTGTATCCAGCAAGAAGGTGGACATTTTGAGCAGCTTTTGTAATATTTTCGTTTTTAAAGTTACTTAATGTAAATAAATTGTACATTCCGCTTGCCATGGCCAATTGATTTTTATTAATAAATAATAAGTTTTTTTGTCATAACTTGAGAATGAGTGGGAATATCTTACTTTCTTTAATTCTTAAAAGTGGTTAAAATGTGCGACTTTTCTCTAATTTAACCGATGCTGTATCTCCCACCGCTTAGAATATCCCAATGGTGAGCTTCTTGAAAGTGACCACCCTGTATATAAAAATGAATGTGTGTATGTTTGTTTGTTTGTCCTCGAATAAACCGTTAGTCCGATTAGAATAAAATTTTACACACTTCTTCAGGTCGATCCAGAATAGGTCACGAACGTTTTATTTTCGCGATTGCTCGACAACTTCTTAGCCGTTTTCGACGCACAGTGGGTGTGCATATTCCTAAGGAGGTCGAAATGTATGGAGCGAAGGTAGCCAAAGATGTACCTTTCCAACAAAAAAAAATTTGCGATCGGACGCATACTTTCGGAGATATGATTTTGAAAATCAGTGATGCTTTTTCGCTTCTCTTCGGGAGGAAATGGGTTAAAATCAGATGAATGAGACGTTGATCGAATGAAAATGTATGCACGCAACGGTTGTTATTGTGATCGACTTGGCACTTGCCACGCGAAAATATATTATCATCAAAGTAATTGATCAACAAGTGAGTACCTATCTATTTCGTTATCAGTGCTTTCAATTATCATTGGAAATATAGCTGTTCAAAAAAATTTATTATGCTCGAGACGTGATGCAAAAATTATTTCATTTTCGCCATATTGGCGTTTTCGTTGATCCTTTCCGATTAACCGTTAAAGTGAAATAGGTCGAAATTGTGCTCGGATTTCGCGAGACTTTCTTTTATCGATATTATCTTCGTACTGATAAGAGATAGCGGCTCAGAATGTTCAGATGAGTGATAGAACTCATTAAGCTCTACAACCTCACTGAACATCCGAAGTCGCCATCTTGGAAAACATCGCCGGAAAAAATCAGAATATCTAACAGATCTAACAGATAACTGCTAACAATTCTTTTATTTGGCGTAGCAAGCGAGGCCAGAGACAGCTAGTAAGAAAATAAAGGAAAAACAAACAAAACTAAATTTAATTAATTAAATGACATGAAAAAATTAAATATATTAAATTGATGTAGAAAGCCAATCATCGCATCTATTTTTAAATGCATTTAAGGATTGTGCACAGAAAACAGATGCAGAGAGATTATTCTAAGGTAAAAATATCCTATTAGTTAAAAATTTTGGCGGACACTAGTTTTAAAGTTTTCTTTTTAAGTTTACTTCAAGATCACAGAAGCTCACAGGTCCTAAAGGAAGATCCGTTGATAAAGTAAGGCATACGTGGGTTATTCTTACAAAGGCGCAGTACAATACACTTGTGGACGTTTAACGGTAATAACCAGTCATGACCCCATTTACCAATAGCATCTATGTATATATATATGCGAGAAACAACAAAGACCTAATACGGATCCCTGGGGATCTCTAACATAGAATCTTCGGTTTCAAAGAAATGCTTCAATCCAGGCAAGTAAATTTCCACAAATACCCCAATTTTTGGTATTATATCAAAAGCCTTGGTAAAATCGAGGTAAATAGCGTCAATAGGGTACTTATTATCCAAGGCAATAGTCCAGTCAATCAAACATGTTAACAAATTTGAAATGACAGATCTTCCCGGCATGAAGCCAAGTTGTACCTTAGGTATTACACCCGTGGAGAGTAGGAATAAACGAAGAGCGTCGCTTATTATGATGTCCATTAGCTTACTAGCGATTGAAGAAGATTGATCGGTCTGTAATTGCCAGGGTCTAAATTATCACTGACGGAGGCAGTTAACCATGCTTTAGAGATTTGATGACAATGGAAAGACATAAAACGGTTACAGCAAACTTGTACCACGGTTAAGAAATACATTAGCCGATAGGCCGCCAATGTCAGAGGAACAATCGGTTTTTATATTTTTTTTTTTTATATAATTTACAATTAATTGTTGACTGAAGTAGATGTCACACAGTGAAATGTTCTACCGAGTGAGACATGCTGGCATATGCTAGACTAACAGGCTCAAAGCTGAAACTATTTTCAAATGAAGTTGCTAACATGTTATGTTTACGTGCAGAGATAAAAAGAACTGCATTGTAAAGATTATGGTAACGTGATCCGATATTCAACTGGCGGTCCTATTTCATAACTCGTTACGAGTTCAGTATTATTAGTGAGTAGAAGATCCAACAGTGATAATTGTTGGCCAGTAATAAGTCGAGTGAAGCCGAAATTAGTTGAGACAATCCTCATCTGTTGATTGTATTCAAAAAATATGTAGGAGCATTATCGGGAGCAGGGGTTCTGTCAATAGGCCAGGTGAGTTCAGAGAAATTAAAATCTCCAAGTATAACGCAGTTTTCCGAATTTGGTAATTTTCGGTTAATATAGAAGGTGCACAATAAAGGACGGGATTGATTGATTGACGTCTAATTACCCAATATTTATACAGGGTGTTCCAGAACTATGGGATCAAACTTGCTGCAACAGTAGAAAACCTTTGAGTATTTAGAGGACCCATGTCCGGAAAAGTGTGTCACTACGGCACTAAGACGCGTTAAAATTTAGAAAGACGATGAACGGTTAACAGGACCTATTTACCGGCGTTTCTTGGAGGAAGTTCTTCCAGAACTTCTTGAAAATGTTCCAATAAACATTCGACAGCAAATGTGGTTTCAGCATAATGTAGCGCCGGCTCACTCTGCTGTACAAATACGTGAGGATTTGGCTCAGCGCTTTGGGCATGTACAAAAGGCAAAAATTAAATGCATTTAGGCAATTTATCGTCTTTCTAAATTTTAACGCGTCTTAGGGCCATAATACACTTTTCGAACATGGGTCCCTCTACTCAAATGTTTGCTACTGTTGCATTGAAGTTTGATCTCATAGTTCTGAAACACCCTGTATATATTGTGATTCAAACTCGACCGTATTTTTTACATGAAAATAAAACAATTATACTTGAATGTAGTTGTGAAATCTTGATTGTCAACTGAAAGCACATAATATGGCAATTAATCGACACACGTGTTTCAAGCATTAAAGCTGTCGCTTAGATAGCGCTATGCACTTTAAAAGCACACATGTCGTTACAATTAACTGTTGGCATTTTCTTAGTTTATACTATTTATACGTGTCAATGTTTTACACGAGATATCGTACGACACACATTTTACTTATGGCAATTAATATTTGAAAATAATTTCTTGTAAATGTTGACCGCCACCACGCCTTAGCATGGCCATTCTTTGGGTCCAATTTTCGATCACTCGATCGAGCATTTCGACCGAATCTAACGAATAAATCGAGTAATTTTGCTTCCAAGACTTCAAGTGACGCTGGTTTATTAGCAAAGACTTGGAATTCACGTAGCCCCAAAGAAAAAGTCCAGAGGGGTGATATCACACGATCTAGGCAGCCAATTGACCGGGCCGTTGCGCGAAATAAATTGTTCACCAAAAATTCAGTCGCAATAAATCCATTGTAATGCCCGCTGTATGTGCAGGCGCGCTATCCTTCAATTTCTGGCACCAAAAATCCGTTATCATTGCGCGATAGCGTGTGCAATTTTGACGGTAACGTAGCCGCTGGCCTCATTTTTGAAAAAATACGGACCGATGATACCATCGGCCCACCGCACCAAACAGTGGTTTTTTCGGGATACAATGGTACCTCTTGAAACTCTTCGGAGTGCGCATCACCCCAAATGCGGCAATTCTGCTTATTAACGTAGCCGTTGAGCCAGAAATAAGCCTCATCACTGAACAAAATTTGGCCCGAAAACAGTTCATCTTCTTTGATGCGTTCAAGCGCCCATAGAGCAAAACAATGATGTGCACGGAAGTCGGTTGGCTTTATTTCTTGCACGAGTTGAATTTTGTATGCCTTCAGATGAAGATCTAGACGTAAAATACGCCAGGTTGTTGAATACGAGAGGCCAAGCTGCTGAGAACGATGCCGAATCGATTCTCGGTGGTCTTCACGCGTACCCTCAGCTACCGCTGCGACACAACGGGCCGGACGTGCAATGGTAGTTCGTGGGAGATCCCATAATGTTTTCACTTTCAAATTTTACGATTAAGTCGCGAATAGTGAACTCACCGGGCCGAGAATGACGCGTAAAATGGTCGAATCGCACGAAAAACATTTTCACAGAACGCTGTTTTCGTAATAAAGTTGAACGATTTGTAAACGTTGGTCAAGCGTAAGTCGTACCATGATTAATTGCCATACAACACTGAGTTTATATGTCATTTGAGTTTGACAGTAGTCACGCGTGATCTGTCAAAATATCTGTCAAAAGAACACGGTCAAGTTTGAATCACGCAGTATATACAAGGTGTCACCAAATATGTGGTCCAAGCTTAAAAGGGTTTATAGAGGACTTTAATATAAACAACTTTTGTTTAGTTATTAGACTCAAAGTCAAAAATTAAAATCTTCAATGCTTTTGACTGTTCTAAAACTATTGAAATGTTATCAAAAATATCTTATGGTATGTTTTTTAACTATGCCCGATTCAAATTTGATAAAATTTTGATCTATCAAAATTCAAAATGGCGGTCTCAACGTTCAAATACTTGATGTAATAATTTGATTAAAACAAAAATTTGGTTTTATCGGTTTCAAAATCAATAAAAAGATGGTACAGTGTAGATTTTTTAAAATTTTAATAAAAATGTGTAGAGTCGTTTCTTGTAGATTATTAATACACAAGAGGTTGATTTTCCCTACAGTTTTCTGCCTCAAATTAATTAAAATAATCAAATTAATTGTTATTATGCATAATCCTTTCTTCATTTATCACTTTCCTTCTCTCTGGAGCTTTTCAAGTACATTCCTTGAGTCACAGAGAAATTTGATTTCAGCCTTACAGATAGTAAGTCAATGTCCCCTTGAAAAATTGATTGGCTTTATTCCATTTTTTGCTTAAATGGTGATGGGATCCAGTTTCTAAGTCTCAACTGAGTTCTTATCAACCCTCAACTTTAACTAAATATGGAAATTAGATATAAAATGAATAATATCTCCGAAAATTTCTCCGATTCACCAGCCAACACAAATTACAATTAAAATATGACAAAATTCAGTATTTGTGCAACAGGCATTCCGTATGGAACGATCAAGATAGGCTCGTGGAACTTTTTAATCATAGCAATACCTACGCCACAAAATCAATTCCGGTTGATATTCAAGGTGGACGATAAAAGACGAAATAAATTCAATTTATAAATGTATTTTCGATACTGACTTCTCCAATTGCCCAAAAAAATCATATTTTTAACTGACATCCCTAATACAATTTCTTAGTTTTCTATATACCGTGTGTGCCCTTGGAAGAGTTGACATAAGTATTTACTATGTTATATTCAAAATTAATGTACCTCTTTTTTCTGACACAATTCGAATACAAACTTGATGGGATAGTAATGAGTATTCAAAGTGTATATTATTAAAAAAGTAAAACATTCATATGTTATTTTTATAAATTTTTATTTATTAACCGAATGAATTTTCATGTAATAAGCGGCCTTCGTGGACGAATTCGTAAATTCGTCGCCTAGTAATATTTTCGCTTCTAACTAGAGTTCGATTTCGATTGCAGTATTTTTTTATTAATTTTATTATTGATATTATAATACAATAATTTTAAAGTCAATTTAACATTTTGAAAATAGATTGAATTTATTTTTATAAAAAGCCATTATACCACCAATTAAAGCCAAAATGAATCATAAAATATTTTACTTGAATTTATTATGAGGAAAGTAAATATATTAACACATCAACGATTATAGATTAAGCATAGTCTTTAGTGATATTTATCTACATAAATGTAAGAAGTTATTAATATACCGCCCATTAAAATATATAAAATAATAAATATCTAAAATTTTAGATTACTTTGTTTCCAAATTATAATTTTTAAATCTGTGTTGATTCTGTAAATACAACTATGCCCTGTAGTTACTGAAAGAAAACTCGTATAGCGTAAGAATCTGCATAGCAAAACAATTAGGAAACGACAACACAATACTGAAAAACAAAACGATAAACTATAGAAAGTAATCAGTAGAAGAAATTTCCATTGCCCAGAGGATTTCTAACTAGACAATCATTTCATAGTTTTATTTTCATCCGAAGAAAAGTAGACATTTGTTATAGAAAAAGGGTTTTGAAATCAGACAAGTTTGAAGCAAAGCATTGGAAGTAATAAAATAGATCCCCAGTTCGCCATTATACGTTGCCGTTGGGGTTTTGCATATCAATTAATTTTGAGTTCTCCCCTAATCTTATTTTTAGAAATATAGTGTTAATAGATGAAGCAAACGCTATTGATTTTGTTTTTCGCATCTTTGCATATTAATAATTTTCTGAACAATAGTGTTTTCTTAGATATTAAAACACAATTCCAGAGGATTTTTGAAATTCATATTTAAAATATAAAGCTCTCAAGAAAGAAGGAGGAAAACTGTGTTTATACAATCCCCATCCCCAACATATACAACGACATTCCTTTATTCTTGTAGATCTACCACGAGGCTGGGGTGACTAAAGGGAAGGTAGGTAACCGTAGGTTAGCGTACCTTTAAGGACTGCTCGTAAACACATCCTGTGACAAACTGCCCAGTCTGTACGCGCAAGACGACAATGTCCCAGTGTGTTTCTTTATCAAACCTTTTTATATATATATATTAAAAAACAGTTGACTTCCACTACGAAACCGATAGCGCAAATGAAAATTGAAAAACAATTTTCACATATTATCGAACAAAAAGATTTCATTTGAATCCTTTGAATGATTCTCTGAATAAAAAACCCTGTGCGTAGATTTGTATATGCATGGATTACCCGGAAAACGTCATTAGGATGCTCGCTCCTAAAAACTTCAAAAGAAAATAATACTAACAGGAACCCCATTTGCGAATAAGCGGAGCTCCTGAATTTCGTTTTAAATCCAGAGACTGTTAATTTGAAAATGCATGCCGCTTCTATTTTTAAGAATCCTTAATTTCAGAAAAGGGTTTTTAACTGAATTTTTATACAATAGAATTTAGTTTGTATTCGCAAGTTTATTCTTTTAGATTATTCATAATTTCAATTTTCTTTAATCAACTTTCTTTATTTGGAGTTGAAACACAAAGAAAAATTTTAATGCGGCATGAAAGAACGTTTTCCCTTGACGTAATTAATATCTAATCAATTCGCTTTTATGTTTATATCCATTTCCATAGCAATTATCCGATATTCGTTTCGCTTTTAAAAGAAAAGCGTTCAATCCGTCTACGATAAATAATAGATTCTTCAAACAATTTAAATACTAATTTCAATTCGGTTATCCCCTACTTACTAGCGGAAAAACGCACTTTTAATTTTCATTATAATTATAAGAAGCATTCAAATTAGAGGGTCGTGGTTACGATCCCCCTAAACAGGACAACATTCGACATAACTTAAACCTTAAGACTTAAAATTACAAACGGTGATTTATTTCAAAATTTGATCGAGAAAATAAGATATTTATGTCAGATCTGTAGTCTATGCACGTAGACATAAATATTAAGGTATCGATCAGGAAGCAAATATTACTTAATAATCCAGGTTTTATTAGTTTTTGTACAAATTTGATCGATAATTTAGTTTAATTCAATTTTAGATAAGTTTTGTTAGTTTTCAATACTTTGTAACACAAATCTTAACATTGATTCATAAACAAGTAATGCATCAAACAAATCAACATCGAAACCGATACGTTATAGAAATACAACAATCAAATAAAACCTGTAGAATATGTAATTCACAACACTTTTGTCTCAGATCTCGAAAAGAAAATGTTTAAACTAAATAAAAAGCAGTTTTGTTTGAAAAATCAGTTTCATCATAATCATCGTGTTCACGGAATTTTTTTTGCTTAAGACTAAAATTTCTCGAAAAAGTGAAATTCGTTGTCGAAAACAAACAATTAAAATAAAAGTTATAGAAAATTAATCCACAAACGCCTTTATTTCGTATTCTTTACTTTAGTGTTAAAGATATTTTTATAAATATTAAATAAATACCGTATTTCAATAATTGTTTAAACAAAGCTTGTGTAAAATAAAAATAAAAAACCATTTCAGTACAATAAACACAATGATTAAATTGCTCACAGAAAATATGTTACAGAAGAAGAATAAAAATAGTAAAATATGATATAATGAAGCAAGTCCTGTATAAACCAGAACTTCTTCCCCAAGAAAATGATAGGGTGTTTCTTTAGGCAGTAGGTACTCAAATTAACGTTGAAGAAATATTACCCAACTTCGACTTCGTACGAATCAACTTCAAAAATTTGAAGATTGGTTGGGATTTTAGGCTCAGAATCAGTTTCGTAAAATAGACCTTTTGGGGCCCTTCAGCTTCAATAAGATATAAGAAAAGTACTTGATTTAGTAATTTCCAATGTAAAAATATTATTCAAAACGTGTGGATAAACCTAGATTCCTATTGACCAGTCTAATCTGAAGAAAGCAGATCGAGAATGTAAATTGTTGAAAACTACTTTTTCAGATATGGTTCTTGGGACCTGAGAAAGAACCGCAATACATCTATGATGGAACAAAATAGTGCATCAGGATCAATACTAGATATACGTATGGCTGTCATTAATAAGAATTAAACAAATGTTTTACAAAGCTTTGCAAAGAATGAAAGGCAGAAAGAAAAAAAAAACCAGTGCCTACTCACATTCTAGAGATTCGATCAAAACACAAAAAAGCACATTACTTTCATTGTCATTGGATTGATACCTAGAGGAAATGTAACTAAAAATCACGTGAAGAAATAATAGCTGCCTTATGCTTATCTATGCCCATTTATAATGCAAGTGTGACAAAACAGAAACAAATTACAATAGAGACTTTCCGAAGAAATATTCCTATCGAAGCAAAGATGAAAGGTATACTGTAACACTTACCGTGGAGAAAAAATAATTGGACAATAATAAAGATTTCGAGGCATGTACAGAGTTACATACTTCGGCAAAATTGGCTTCTGGAAGATGTTGTCCTTCTTGCCTGATAACGTCAAAATGGTAGGAGGGGTCTACTCGGTATTCCGGAAATCGATGACCCCAACTCGAAGAAGAAAAAACATAAAGGAATTCATAAAGATCATTTCATAGCAACCAGTTGTATCACTTTCATAGTTCTACCGTCAAAAATTATTCCTTGCGTCATTTTCGAACAAGCACTAAATCCCCGCAGTGTAGAAATGATGAGTTATCTAACGCCATACTCGTAAAAACACTTAATTTTGAATCTCGATTAATTCGCAGTTTGGAAATTCTAAAACTACAGTAAAAGAGGAGTCATTTGACGGCATCTTCGTGGAGAACACTTAATTTTCTCTTAGATGATGGCAGGCTCATACCGCCATGTTTTTTTTTGCAAGTTTCGCACCAACACTTAATTAGGGGTTTCGAAATCTTGAAACTACAGTAAAAGACAAGTCACTTGACGCCACACTCGTAACAATACACTTAATATTTATCATTTGTTCTCTCTCTTATGACAATTGCAGGCTTATATGGTCAAGTCATTTTTTGCAAGTCCCGGACAAGCACTTAAGTCGAAGTTTGGAAACTTTAAAACTACAGTAACACGCAAGTCATTTGACGCCATATTCGTGAAAACACTTAATTTTTTTATCACGTGGTTAATTTTGAAAATTTATGCCGAAAGACATAAATTTGATAAATCAACGTGGTAGGGGTTTGCCATTTGGTCTCAAGATTCGGTTCATTAAAAACTACTTGGCCCAGTATTTAAAAAGTCAATCAGGGCTGTAAAAGTGGTCTTACAGAAAACTCCTCTTTCAATGAAGTGCTCAAAAACCTGAACTTCAATTTGATTAAGAAAATATTTAAAGAGATTGTACAAGTACAGGCTTCTTTTACTCATAGAAACTTTAAGTTTTCTACAGAACAGAAAGTACAAAACGTTGCCAAACCGTAAGCGCTGGATACTAGTTAAATGTGAACTATGTAAAATATTTGCACCAAAACAAATAATTCCAAACTCCGGTTGTAACAAGTTAAAAGCTCAGCTCATTTAATTTTGTTAGCGTAGTTATTTTTTGTTGAAAATTGACTACGATGCCGTTTTGGTTTTGATCATGGGAGTCAATTTTTTATTTAAATAAATAACTTTAAAAAAAAAAGAGAACTGCGAGGAGTTGACCACTAAGAAAATTATGTAGGTACGCCACATTTACATTTGACACATTTACCAAACATTTAATTCATTTAAAAACATTTACCTCATTTACAAAACATTTACCTCATTTTCAAAATATTTACCATACTTTTACAAAACAAAATAAGCAAAAATACTCTTAAAGTTTTTAAAATTTAACTCAAGATTTTCTAACCGGTTTTAACTTTGTAACCAGCTTTCAGCGATGATTTTGCACAGAAATCCACATCATTCATATATCAACCAACGCTTAAAAGAGTGACGAGAGAGTATGGTAACATAAAACATTTCGCTTGAAAAATAAGATAAACAGATACACATATACACAGATCAAATAAATGCGTCGCAACTTACAAAACTTACTGTTTAAGGATAACCCTTATAACGGGTTCAGATACTTTAATTCAAACTCAAACATTTGTTCGAAAAAAAAAAAAGAAAATATGCGTTTTAGAAAAAAAATAGTTCAAATAAAAGTTATAGACAATCAAATTTCCAACAACAAACTTTTCCCATAACTTATTGTATATTTTACAAATTTCATAAAAATCGGAGAGGTGGTTTTCTTGAAATCGCGTTTACATACGGACGGATGGCCGATCGGCCACAAGGCAGAAAATTTGCTTCATTACAACAGACTAAGTGTAATTCGTCGGAAAAAGTGAAAAAAATGGGTCTTAAAATTTGGTATTCAAAACGTCGCATAACTTCGCATCTTATTTATAAGATCCAGGTAGCCCTATTGTAAAAATAAATTACAGTTTTCTACGACAAAAACATCAATAACGAGAATTACATTTATTAAGTGTTGCTAATGCTTCCTTAAAAATACTTTTTTTTTGTATTTTTTATATGAAAAACATAGTTAATAGGTTCTATGATAAATCAAGTAATGTAAATGAAACTGTTCTTTTCGGTATCTAAGATGTATATGTTTTTAATTTGATAAAATCAAAATGTTTGGTATAAATATCAATAAAGTTACATCCAATCTCAAGATTGTTTTATCATAAACACCCGAGACAGGTTGGACAGAGACGGTTACTAACAAATGTGGGTTTGTGGATAATAATAATTAAAATGTCGAATTATAATTGTTGTACAACCTTGCCTGTAGATCCTTTGATACTTAATTTCTTAACAAAAATAAATATTGATTAAAAAATATATAATTTGTTGGTAGGTACTTTCGAATTTTTGCAGTTTTGGTTTATTTTTTTGTTACTATTTCATTTTATTTATCAACGTATCTGTATCAATCTATAATCTATACATAGTTGCGAGTTGTACTCGTGAGAGACCGACCAAAAATAAGTAAAAAATAAATATTTTATACATAGTGTATTCAATTATTTACACCCTCTAATTAAAACGTTTGTAATATGGAAAACACGAAAAAATAGATTTAATAAAAGTTATTTGGTAGTTCACTTCAAATTTTACGGTGACATTGGCAAAAAACATCAAACACCACAAGGGGTCAAACCTTTTTTAACACTAACCTTCCTTTTTGTTCTAAAATATTTGAAAGAAGCAATTTTGTGGTTACAACGGTGTAATTACTTTTGGTATGTTACCTAATGATATTTTTGAAGAAAATGTGAACAAAACCTTTATTCAATCAAAATTGTTGAAAACATTAAAAGATTAACTAAAGTACCTAAAGTAAGTGTTCAAAATAGTCACAGTTAACAGCAAGGCAGTGGTCTAAACGATTTTTGGATGCTTGGGTAGCAGTTTGCCGCAAAACGTCTTTATCATTTTAAGTTCCATCAATTTCATTCTTTCTCTAAAAACATGAAGATTCTTCGGTCTATTTTGTAGACCACTGACTTCAAATAACTCCATAAAAAATAATTGTTAGATCTGGGGACCAGCAGGCCACTCTATTTGGAAACACCTATCTTTTGTTTTGCTTTTAGTTGTCGATAAAATATTCTATTTTTTATCAGAGTAATGTTTATTGCTTATCAGGTATCCCTTTTCTATTCACAGATAAAAAATTTGCCAACATTAATGTTTTAACAATTTTGATTGAATAAAGGTTTTGTTGAATTCAAGGCTATGTTTCTCAAAAATATTATTATGTAACATACCAAAATTAATATACCGTTTAACCACAAAAACAAATTCTTTCAAAATTGGAGGTCAAAAGGGAAGTTAATTTAAAAAAAAGATTGGTCACCTTAGGAAGCTCAAAATTTGAGAAAATATCCAACAACTTTTATTAAAACTATTTTTTATATTTTCCATATATAAAGTTACGCTCATTATTTAAGACTTTTGAAGCACACTGTATAATATAAACTACAATAAGACAATTAAGATGCAATTATTAAATCAGTCACTGTGGTGAAATAGACGTTTCCACTAAGTTTACAGACGTCACGTCAGCATGAAGTTAAACAAAACAAATTATGAATTTATTGAACGGTCTATAAATTATTATACAGGGTGTTTTCAAAAGGACTTTACAACTTTAAAAATTCATATAATGTTTATCAAACAAGGTACAGAGTTGGTTTTGGTGTTGTTTTAAAGGAAAACATTTCAAGTTTTTACCTTAAACTACAGATGTTCTATGTGAATTCCGTTGGTTATTCTGCAGACATCCCATCGGTAGTCGATTTCTTCCCAGACTCGCACTAGCATTTCAGGTGTAACTTGCACAACAGCAGCGCAAATTCTTCTTCTAAGTTCAGGTAGAGTGGTTGGCAAAGGAGGTACGTACACCATATTTTTATGAAACATATCAAGGTACACTATGCCGTTGATGGTTCTCTCTTGGAAAAAAAAGAGGCCGTACACTTTCCTCTTACTCAACGCACAAAAGACGTTCACTTTAGGGCTATCACGAACATGTTGCAATGTTTCATGCGGATTTTCACTACCCCAAATCCTACAGTTATGTGTGTTCACTTTGCCACTTAAATGAAGGTTGACTCGTCAGAAAAGATTATGTTGTCCAAGACGTGTTCATCATCATCCACTCGACTAGCGGACTACGCGAGTCAAAACTTGAAGTATTCTCCTTTAAAACAACACCAAAACCAGCTCTGTACCTTGTTTGATAAACATTATATGAATTTTTAAAGTTGTAAAGTCCTTTTTGAAAACACGCTGTATTTAGTAAAATATTGCCATAACTTACTTCTAGAAAGGTTTTTTTTTACCAAACTTTATAGCTTTAGTTTCCTTAATAAATCTCTCAATATAACATGATGTGATTCTCTTGAAAATTTTTGCATATGAAAATGTTAATGTTAACATTATTCTACTGTAGTAACCAAACGCTTATTTCATTTAAAGGTATTTAGAAACATGCGCATTCAACTAACACATCCATAAACCATTTCTATTCAGGACATTTCCAAAATATTTGCCAAACTTCTACTGCATTTACAACATATTTAGAACATTTACTACATTTCCAAATCATTTCTCCTATTTACTACATTTACAGAACATTTACTTCATTTACATAACATTTTATATGTTTGTACACCACATTTATCAAGTGGCCAACCCCTCTGAGAACTGTCGATCGGTTTTTTTAGAAAAATCGTAGTAAATGATAACAATTTGCAGATTGGATTTGTGAACCTCCGACCGATACTATGTCGTGTGGTTGTTTTGTTTTATAAGGGATGTAAGTAGATTTTTTTATGTTTAATTGGAAATAAGGAAATTTTGTTCCAGTTGAAGAGATTGGCAAAATTGTCAATTTTCTGGGTATTCGGACCCAACCTTTATTCTTATTTCCTTGAAAGAAATACATTCAAATATATATTGTATTTGAAGTTGGTTTAAGACACTGACATTCTGCGATTGATGTCATTTATTCAGTGAATGCTAACCTGGATTTAATACCCTCATTGAGGGAGAAAGGAGTACACTGTGGTGGATTGGACCGAATTGTGCATACCGAGACGTTCGATTTTTAATGAATTAATTAGCTAACATTATTTAATTTATTTTGTTAAAATCTTTTGACAGCCTTTCAGTTACAAAAGTATTGTTAAAAAAAAAAGACTTAAATTTAGAAAAGTTATGGTTTGGTATACCTATCAAGTGGTTTAAAGAAAAAAAAGATCCTTCTGATTTTCTTAGCGTTCTTTTAGGACGTGCCATTTGCAAATGTCATGCTCCAACAGATTGGCATAATATATATTTACGAGGATATATTGAAAAATTCTTAGCCTACTATAGAACCAAACAAAATTTCAATGTCAAAATATTTTATTACTCAACATATTCTCCTCTTAATTGGATACATTTATTACAGCGAACCTGCAACGTCTCTAGACCTTTCAAAAAAAATGTTTTTCTTGCTCTGCAAACCAGACCTCCACAGCTTCTATTACCTCCTTGTTGGAAGAAAATGTACGACCTTTTAAACTTTTTTCAGTTGAGGAAAGAGGTGATAGTCGGACGGAGCCAAATCGGGTGAATAAGGGGGTGTTCTAGTAATTCAAACCCTAAATCACGAATTTTTGCATGGCAACATGAGATTTGTGTGCAGGGGCGTTGTCCTGCAAAAACAAAACACCTTTGGATAGCTTTCCGCGTCTTTTCTCTTTAATATTTTCCGTAGAGTGGTCAGTAATGTCGAATAGTAATCTCCAGTTATTGTTCTACCCTTATCCAAAAATCAATCATGATTACTCCATGGCAATCCCAAAAAACTGAAGCAAGAACTTTTCCAGCAGATTTTGGACACGAAACTTCTTAGGTCTTGGAGAACCAGAGTGTCGCCATTCCATCGATTGTTGCTTTGTTTCTGGATCGTAGAAATGTACCCAAGTCTCATCATAGTAAAATTCGGTTTAAGAAGTCTACATCGTTTTCAAATCGAGCACAGATCGAACGCGATGCTTCTACCCTTGCACGCTTTTGGTCAACATTCAAACATTTGGGGATCCATTTTGCAGCAATTTTCTCATGTCCAAATTGACGTGAACCATATGATGAACGCGTTCGTATGAAATATTCAGTGCTTCAGATATCCGTTTTAGCCCAATTCGACGGTCTGATAAAATCATGTCATGAACTGCATCGATATTTTCGGGGACTGACACAGAAACTGGCCTTCCCGATCGGTCATCATCTTCAATGGAAAATTTACCTCTTTTGAAGCTTGCATTCCAATTTTGACGGTCGCATACGAAGGACATTGATCACCAAGGGTATTAAGCATATCTTCGTAAATCTGCTTACCTCTTAACCCTTTTAAATACAGGTACTTGATGATGGCTCGATACTCCAATTTTTCGATTTTCACAAATTCGGTGGACATCTTTTTCATTTAATTTATTGCGTGACTCTGGTTTACTTTTTTGACGTCAAACTTTACACTGACACTTCTAATAAGTTATTGTTCGTTGCTATGGTAACGCAATATTTTGTTTATGCAAGGAACTGGTCTAGGCTAACTAGATATCAATACATCCTCGAATACTTTTCCGTTATTTTGTTAATTAAATTGTGTTATTTTGCAATTATTTGTTACTTTGTATGTACTTGTTGAGTTAAATGTTGTTGGTTGTGAGTTTATTAAACTTAATTGTTCTAACCTGTTACTCATACTTTACATGGTTGTAGTGAGTATACACTCTTACTTCTTATCGAGATTACAACACACTGGTCCCTAGTGTGCAAAATTTCTACTTGGACGGGAACTGGTGCCCTAATTTATTTTTTATCTTTTATGTACTCCGAACTGAGCATAGCCGCATAAGTTTCAACCTTTTGTAATCCCAAGGTTTTTAGGAAGTTACAAAGTCCATTACCTTTAAATTAAAAAAGGCGTGGAGGTGTTCAAAGTAGTGGGAGTGAATAACAGCGAGACCACTTAATTTGAAATGGCGGGAAAATGTGGATTGCCAAGTAAATTTTATCTGCTGTGGATTTTGAATCAGAGAAGATTATCTTTAAATTTTGGAGGAAATTTAAATGAACCTCTGAGAATTTAGAAACTTTAACAACTGACTACTTCTTCTTCGGTCGTTTGAATTGTATTTTTCAATTTCAATTTCAATAGTGTAAAGCTTTTCTCCTAGTGAAATTAAACTCCTGTTAGGAATCACGATAGTCACATTTTTAATTGCATCCTTTTGAAGATGCACTTTATCCTTTAATTGTTGGGATTGATTTCATTAACTGCATTAAAATTAAATTTCAGAGTCAGTACATAGAGGTTTTGCAGAGATATTCGTCTTTGAACAAAGTACATGGTGGTCAAACGAAAACATACCTACACCAGGAGAATTTATCAATCAATGCAGAATTTTAGTTGTCTTGTTATTTTATGTAATAATTGTAGCAAAACGAAAAACATAATTTTTATAATTATGACAAATATGAACTTACATTTTTATAATCAAAAAAGGAGATAAATTCGTCCACTTTCCTGAACCAGTAAAACTTTTCAAGGTGTCACCATTTTTTATGCAATGTTATTGGTAAATCAGCCCTTTTAAATAATTTTTATACACTAAAATCGAGAACATTAAATTAAAAATAGGTCAACGAAGTGATTTAACATATCCCCCTTCTCTGTCAATACAGTTACATTTGCATTGTTATGTAGACAAAAAAGAAAAAAATATTTTTGATTTAATTGAATGAAATTTTATAATTGAATGTAGTTTTAGTTCTAATTAATTTTTTCGATAACAAATTTTGATATTGTCAAAT
Organism: Abscondita cerata; assembly: GCA_030710515.1. Classification (NCBI taxonomy): domain Eukaryota; kingdom Metazoa; phylum Arthropoda; class Insecta; order Coleoptera; family Lampyridae; genus Abscondita; species Abscondita cerata. The sequence continues at coordinate 41,049 of JALBCR010000930.1, forward strand.
ATGAAGGTCCTTAATTCATATTTTTTGACAAACCGCGTATACGACTGTAAACATTTAATATCTGATGATTGTATTTTAGATTTTAGAACATGCAAAACTTTTTATAAAGAATAAGTATTCTACGTAAAATTAAATTAAAAAGTTTGCATATGTTGCAAGTAGAAACATGTATGTACCTATGTATGTTGAGAGTGAGCTAAGCATCAATATTCGAAAACGTTTGTCGAAACAAAAAGATGAAAAGTACTTTGTCTGCGAAGAAACTAAGTGCTCTACAAATTTTAATTATTTTCCTGTTTGAAGTGAGATAAAATACAAGGACGCGTACTGAGTAACTAGTTTTTCTATGTTTAAAGTGCAATAAATGGCACTACTGATAAGCACATGCTAAGTTGCCGCATTTAAAGGTTTGAAATGGTAATGTGTCCAACTCACAATTTTATTTGTTGTATAGGAATTTTAATAATAAGAAATTGAAAAAATAAACGAAACTAACGAAATATAATTTTAGCAATAGCAAAAAAATTAGAAATAGAAAGTAAGAAACCAGGAACTTTTCCTACATTTATAAATTATTGTTTAACAATAAGAAGTCAAAATGCGTACCTTATTTATAAGCATTGGACAATTTACACAAAACACACGAAAAACGGGAGAGATTGTTAAAGGCGTCGATTAACAACGGTTAAGAGGATACGACGCTAAAAATTACATGCATTTCGTGTGTTACAAGAATCTCTCTAAATAGTTTATTACTGCACCTTTTTAATAAATGATGGCTAGTTTTATAGATAAAGGACAGCTTAACAAATTGGCTTGATTGATTATTAAATCACAGTTAAAAGGAATTGTTAAAAAAGATCAAATTGAAAGTTTTTTGTGTAAGTTTGAAGGCGCATAAGTCGATTGTTATACCACCAATTTAAAAATGGCCAAAGCCAATTTCCAGGTCGAAGTATAAATAATACGTGAGTCTAATTTAAGTAAAATCAGTTTGCAAATAAGTTAGATACAATTAATGCCGTAACACTCTATAAGCAATAATTTTATATTTCGAGCTGATAGTCTACATCCCCACTATACCTTAGCAGTTGCCGCTGCTCGAGTTGGGAATCCCATTATTCGAATTCGAACGCGTACGGTTTCAATTGACTTTTATATATTATATAAAATATCTCTGCACGTTATAATTTTTTTTAATTGGTTTAACTGTGTTGTCGTATTTAGTATGGGGAAAGGCGAGACAACCGCGATAAGACATTCAAAAAGAAAAAATAAGGGCAATGCTAAAAACCTGGAAGCTGCTCGTCAAAAATTACCGAGAAATTTATACAGAGCATATTAGACGAATGTATAGATAGGAGTACTACCATTGCCGTAAGTACTCGTCACATCTAATTGAAAGACGTTACTTATCAAATGAATATATTGTTTTTGTCTATTGCATGTTTCCATTTGCGGTAGGAAACGTTGTAGTACTCTATTTTCAGCTTGTTCATTTGTCCATGATGAAGTTCGCGATATTTCTTCAAATAATTTTTGAGAATTGAGTACAGTATAAAATACAGTATAAAATAAATATCAACTTTATGCTTTTTCAAAATAAGATAAAACATCTGTAGTAACTCGTATAAAATATTTGCATTGTAACGAATGTGATAATTGTGGAAGTATGAAAACGAGGCCCGGCAATATTATAAATAATAATAAATATTTTACGGTGATTAAAACAACTAAAAATATAGAATAATTTAGTTATTTTAATCACCGTAAAATATTTAACATTATACTACATACAACTTATTAATTATTTTAAAATTATAAATAATATTTTATACTTCCGCAATTATGCGATTTGTTACTGGTTACATAGATAGCTATTATTTAGGGTCCAGTACAGGAATTAGCATACAAACCACCAAACACGAGGAGAATGTCAGTTGATATCGTTGGGACAACAAACTCTGATAGACCCGGCCCATCAAAGGTTGCAAAATCTCAAATGAAATATATAATTATTTTAAATATATTTAATTTGTAGGAGGCAGAAAAATCGCTCTACAGATCATATTAATAATGTAATTTCTATTGATGGAAAACGGTTAATTGACATTCAGCACTTTTGGGAACAAATTCAAAATATCAATACGCATGCTCCTCATTTTGGTTGTTCAATCAACAATATACACTTTACGAAAGAGCTTAGAAACGGTTTAACTTCAACATTCCTAATGAAGTGTGACATGTGTAACTCAAAATTTTACCTACAGACAAACAAAAACGATAGTTTAAATACACATTCTGTTGAAGGTGCAATGAGTGTAGGTATTGGGTACTCCAATATGCATGAATTGTTTTCGGTTATGGATGTACCATATATGAATGACAAGCTTTATACCAAATGCCACGATACTGTTTGCGACACATGGCAAGAAACTGCTAGCGAGGTAATGAGAGAGGCTGCGCAAGAAGAACGTGAACATGCTATTTCAATCGGACAGCTAGATAATAATGGTGTACCTCTTGTAACAGTTGTAGCTGACGGTTGCTGGTCGAAACGTTCTTATAGAACAAATTACAACGCTTCTTCGGGAGCAGCTGCAATTGTTGGCCAGCACACTCGGAAGGTTCTTTTATTGGAGTGAAAAATAAATTTTGCTCAATTTGCAGTGGGTATCAGAGATGTGACAAGAGTATACCTGAACATACTTGCTACAAAAATTTTATTGGAAGTTCTACAAGTATGGAAGCGCAAAGTATAGTAGAGGGTTTCAGGGCGAGTGAAGACATGTATGGTATTCGATATTGGAAAATGATTGCAGATGGAGATAGTTCTACCTATAAAAGAATTCTTGAATCGCGACCTTACAAAGATTTAACTGTGGAGAAAGTAGAATGTCGAAATCATTTATTACGTAATTACTGTAATAAACTAAAAGCTTTATCCACAGAAACTCGATTTTTAATTAAACTTAGAAAATTATTAGGTAGGTGTGCATAAGTAGGTAGAGATGCATGGTTTATAAAATAATGAAAAACCATTATACAACACAGGTTTAAATTAATGAAACGTGTACCTACAGAGTTCTACCACTTTATATATTTTCTAATTTTCGGATTACTCACCGTTATCTAAATAATTTTTGTTTATATGGTACCAAAATGAAATTACTACAACACAGTCTTTTAATAATTGTCTCCTAGGGATTGTTATCTTTAATTTTTCCAGGTAAAAATATTTTACGCCTACGAACAGCAGTAGTGTCGGCAATTGCATTTAGAAAGCAGAACAAAAATCCGGAGTCGGTAGTACTGCTTAAAAAGATATTGACAATAGTTTTTATCACGTTTTTGGCTCACATGATAATTGTGCAAGATACTTTTGTAAAGAGGCTCAGAAGACATTAAGTACATCGAAGAAATAAAAAGCAATCTTGAATTTTATAATAAATTACATCAAATAATTTCAAACATATCCAATCATGCAAGGAGCTTAATCGAAGACGTCGATAGTAACGTTGTTGAACAGTTTAATTCTATTATTGCAAAATTTGTCGGTGGGAAAAGAATAAATTTTTCAAGACGTCGATCATACATTGGCAGATGTAATGCAGCAGTTGTTTCTTTTAATTCAAGCGGATGTCATTATGACTTTTACAAAAATTACATGGAGTTAGCCCCGGTAAAATTTTAAAACGTTACGAACAACAAAAGCAACATCGAAAAAATTGATGAACAAAATTAAAGCCTCTAATAAACTTAGAAAACGACTTTTCTTGAAAGTAAAACGTATGTAGCACAAGCTGACGACAAGGACTATGGAGAAAATTGTTCAAAACCAGATTTAGATTTAAGTGTTTTTGAAGCCGAAAAAAAAAGTTTTTAAAAAATTTAAAGCGTAGTGACCAAGAACGAGCTGAACTACAAAAAATACAATTGCTCAAGCTGAAAGTGGGTACTGGTTGGAAGAACGTAGAAAACTTTTAACAGCATCGTATTTTCATGCCGTATGCACAAGAAGAGCTACGACACAATGTGGATCGTTGGTAAAATCAATACTATATTCAAGTCAGTTGAACGTACCAGCAACAAATCACGGCAAAAATTTGAAAAAGAAGCTCTTGGGCAACTGCAAATGCAGGAAAACGTGTTTATTGAGGAGTGTGGTTTATTTACTGATAAAGACATTTCATTTTTAGGTAATTGGTATTTTTAAGACGCATAATATCTACGATCGCTTTTCAAAATAAATTAAATCAAAATACAGAGTGGTCAAAATAAAAACCCCGTGTGAATAAAAAGGGTAAATACTTACAAGTAATATTATATGTTTATTCGACGTCAACTACCATTAGAGAGCTGTGATTATAAACGTCAAAATTGTTAATAATCCGTCACATTGTGACACGCGTCGTGAGCAATTTATTGCTGCTGAAAAAGCATAGTAACCACATGTGGCTATGCAAGTACTTCCAAATAATATTTTTTATGGGAAGAAGTTGAATAAAATTTAAAACTGAATCGTGTGTTACAGAGGGAACTAGTTCTACGACAAAATAGCATATGATATTCGTTTATAATGTAGGATTACGGCATTTGTAAAATTATTATATTTGCTTCGCTCATACGATAAAGTTCACTCATGCCATAATCTCTTACATTATAAACTAATTACATAATATACTATTACATTTATATAGTAGATGCAGAATACCTAGATGAATAAAAACCTACTAAACTTCTAACAGTTTACAAAATATGTTGAAAGTGTTTACTATGTGTAAACTACAATCCATATGTCAGTTCATCTGAACATGTTTTCGAAATGGTGTCTTTTACTTTGGCCACTATGTATAAATTGATATTCATGTTTAGCCGATACGTATTCATTTATCAAATACTTGGCCTGTTTAATTCTGTAGTAGATCTACAAAGGCGATCACAGAACAAGAGTAGGTGACTAAAAACAATTACTAGTTCTCTTTTAGGTGCTACTCCAGATGGTGTCGTTGGAAATGACTTAATTGTGGAAGTCAAATGTCCATATTCTTGCTATAAAATGAATGTTGATGAAGCTATTAGAAAGAAAAAATTAAGTTTTGGACATATAAAAACCACGAATATGTTATAAATACACATCATAAGTGGTACTTTCAAATCCAGGGCCAGCTGCATATTACCGGACGCAAAGGCTGCATATTTGGAGTATGGACGGGTAGTGAATTGTCCATGAAAGTTGCGTATATTTTAAAGAGAAATGATTTTTGGGAAAAAATATGCGTCTGAAGTTGTGCAATTTTTATATTGACTGTATTTTACCTGAACTGATTGATCCAAGACATACGAGACATTTGCCAATTCGTGAACCAGATTATTTAAAAATCGCAAAATAGAAAAAGAAAATCAACCAAAAATGTGTAATTGTTGATAATTTTTTGTCCTATACAAACCGCCGAAAAGTCTGAGCAAAATAACTCATGGGTGATAATACAAACTAAATGACAAAAATCCTATAAAATATCTTTTGAACTCTATTTTTCCAATTTAGCAGCGTTATTTAATTTTTGTGAAAATTTGATGTAACACTAATCATGACAAATGTGTAAACTTGGCCTTTGCATTAAACCACTTGTTATTGTTGCGATGCAACGGAAAAAATTATTCAAAAAATGTATTTCAAAAATAAATATAGTGTTCATTTTGAGTTTACCAAAAAATTATAGGAACTTTGAGCATTATTTTTCGCTATAAATCGAGTTTTTTGTTCACGATTTCCGGATCTGGTGATTCATTTCGATGGACTATTAGACGTTATGGCCAAACCTGTCAGAATAAAAGCTAAAAATTTGTAATCAGAGATTTCGCATATTGATTTACCAAACACAACTTCCGCTTATACAGAAAGTTGATGTCATCTTTGTTATTTTGAATGGGACACCCGGAATATGTTTGACTTTTTCAATTGCTGACTTAATTCTACATAAGTTTTAATAACAAAGTGCTATACCCAACTGCAATCGTTTTGAGATAATAAACAAAAATATTAAAAATTTAATGCCACTAAAAACTCTAATGATTCAGCAATAAATTGTAATTCTTAGGTTTTTACCTTGATGTTTTATTACTCTAAGATGGCTCTATGACATCCTTGAGAAAAAATTAATTTTTATGCAGGGTGAAAGAAAATTGACGGTAAAATTGGAAAATGAAAATTGGTAATAACTTTGTTTTCTTAAATAGCAATTATTTTTTCTCACTCTGTAGTATTCTATTTTAAATTTAGAAAATAATTTCTTAACATATCCCTATACCCAAGTTTGCTAAGAGTAAGCGTCAAACTTGGGTATAGGGATATGTTAGAATTTTTTTAAATTGAGCAAAGAATTTTACAGGGCGAGAATAAAAGGTGGTTGCTATTTAAAAACAAAGTTATTGCCAATTTTCAATTCCCAAATTTACCATCAATTTTCTTTCATCCTGTATAAAAATATGCAAATTTTTACAAGGATATTATAGAGCCGTCTTAGAGAAATAAAATTATACGGTAAAATTAAAAATTACTATTCATTACTGAATTACTAGAGTTTCTAAGTTACAGTAAAACCTCAATATTTTTATGAAATATTTATTATCTCCTAAACCATTGCAGTTAGATATAGCATATTGTTATTAAAACTTATGTAGAATTTAATCAGCAATTCGAAAAGTCAAACATATACTGGGTGTCCTATTTAAAATAACAAAAATGACGTCAACTTCCAGTATAACCGGAAGTTGCAAAAAGTCATACATATTTTCATTTGATAGATCAATACCCGAAACTCCTAATTACAAATTTTCAGCTTTTATTTTGACAAGTTTTGCCATACATCTAATAGTCCGTTGAAAAGGATCACCCTGTATTTAAGAAAAATGGAGATAGCGTGCTTGTTGGGAGCTATAGTCCATGTTAATAAATTTTAATTTTATTTCTTTTTGCTTAGACCTTTAGAATTATTGTTTCTTATGTATCAATTGCCTGCTGTTAGAATCTTTTTATTTTTCATTAGGTATAACCAACGTATAATTTTTCAATACATGACTTTATCAACCATTTACTTAAATGATAATGTGTATAATGCTAATTATAAATAAGATATATTTTATTTTTCTAATATAATTTTGTCAACAAACTTATGGTTTGCATCATGAAAAATCCTAAAGTACAGCTGGAAATATTCTAGTCGTCGATTATGGAAAAGTGTAACATAATAGCATTCACCGTATTAACCGGGCGCAGCCGCTTACGTCGACACGGCTTACTATACCCCTGATTCTGCTATTCCCCTGATCGGAAATAGGTAGGGAGAAACAAACGTTCACCGTGGCCGATTTTCAACCGACCGAGTTTCGTATCCCTCTTAACTAAATTTTTTTATAAAAATATTTAAACTTAATCTATTCTAACTACTTGAGCGAGTATTTTGACTCATAAAGATATGACAAAGCGGTATGCATAAAAAATGAAAATGTAACATAAACGTGGGCATAACGTAAGTATGTTTTCTAAAAATTAATCGTTATCTGTTCACGCACCTGTGCATAAATGTATAAATGCAAGATATTGACAAAAATTTGTAAAATTTAACTGTTTTTCTTAAATTCGTTTTATTCAAGCATTTCATTTTTAATTCCATAACATTATAAAAACATTAATCGTTGAACTATTATTATTATTATTTAATTAAAATTTTACAAAACCAGAAACCTATTGCAAAGACGATAGTTTTATAAAGTTCCAAACCTTGATCACTCGGGTTTAGAAAAAAATATATGAAAAAATAATAAAAGCTAGTAAAACAAAATGCAAAGTAGATTTAAAGGAACAGAAATTAAAATTTGAACTGTCAGGAGTTTCTAAAGATGACATTTGTGTATAAAAAAAAATGATTCCTTACCAACAAAAGTATTCACTTTTAATCTTAGGAGCTAAACCAATAAAAAAACAGTTAAAAATGGTAATTTCGCTTGAAGAAAAGTAAAAAGCATTTTTTTTGCTTATTACAAAAAGTGTCACTTTTAATCCTAATAAAACAATCTACTATTCTCATATAAAAATGTTAATGATTTTCCCTCGAAACAGTTAAATCATATCTCCAAATCATCAGCAGATAAAAACAACTTATGAAAAAACGCTCATGGGTACCAATTAGTTTAACTTCAAACTGTCCATATTTCATATTGAAACTAAATTGTTTATGTATGGATCGGTATATTTCTCTCCCTCGTTTTTAATTACATTTGCTCTTGCCAAGAAGATAAGCAGCTTCTGGACCCTTTTCAGTGGAAGATTTCAGATTAAAATGGACAATGGAAAACAACCAGTTCCAGTTTTATTGACGACTTTTCGCACCCACGTGTTGCTGGTGCTTCTTCGGGCCAGTGCCAGATCAGATTGTTGTTATTTGCATAAGTTGGTTTTGATAATTTTATGAAAAACGTCTTGATCTGGCACTGACCGAAGAAGCACCCCAACACATAGGTGCGCTAAGGTCGTCAATAAAACTAAATTGGTTATTGTCCGTTAACGTGTATACTGTATTGGAAAAATTTAATTATCTTTTAATAAATAATATAATTTAATATACAGGGTGGCTAAGCGAAAACAAAGAGCAGCAGCCATGTCAGGTTCGTAAAAGATTTTAAACAGAAAACGCTCGTACAACTAAGTTTAGATTGCCAGGGGGAAACATTTTCAGAGTATAATACCACCCCTATCTGTCATCCCTTAGCCAGGGTGGCACTAATCTCAAAAATTTTAAATGAAATAGTAGGTTTGTTTGAAAGGTCTTTCGATTCTCTTTACGGCCATACCTACTTTAAAGGATTTTACTTCAGCAGTTTTCAAACTATTAACTATTTTAACATTTTACAGTTTTTTGGAAAATAAACCGCAATTCTTTGTTAAACTATTAATTTATTAACAATCATACATAAACACTAGTCCAACAAATGCTGAAAATGGCCACCATGTCGATACATGTAAATTCGGCATACCGATGACGTCATGGGTATGCGCAATTTACTTACCAGGCAACCTGTTCTCTATTCTATTAACCATGACCGTTCACCTCCATGCAATAATACAGATTTTGTTCAAATCGACGTAGGCGGGAAAAAAATAAGAATGTCAAAATACAAATAAACAATAAATGGTAATGTCACTTAAAATGTTAAAATAGTCAATAGTTTGAGAACCGCTGAAGTAAAATCCTTTAAACTAGGTATAGCCGTAAAGAGAATCGAAAGACCTTTCAAACAAGGTATAATTCGACCCACTATTCCATTTAAAATTGTTTAGGTTAGTTTCACCCTGGCTAAGGGATGACAGATAGGAGTGGTATTATACTCAAAAAATGTTTCCCCCTGGCAATCTAAATTACGTGTCCGGGCGATTTCTGTTTAAAATCTTTGCGAACCCGACATGGCCGCCGTTTCGTTTTCGTTTAGCCACCCTGTATATTAAATTATATTATATTATTAAAAAGATAATTATCTTTTCCAATACAGTATACAGGTTAAAACGGACAACAACCAATTCTAGTTTTATTGACGACCTTGCGCACCTATGTGTGTTTAAATTTGTAGGCAAAATATTGTAAACTGTATTAACTGATACATAAAATTTTTATGATAAATTTCAATTCTATATGTTAAGACAATTGAAGTGATTGGGTTTGTTTTTAAACGAAGTATCATACCTTTTATTTAATTCGGTGAATTTCGTTAAAGTGTTGTAATTCTTTTTACAAAAGAGTAGACAAGGAAGAGTATTAGTTTTTAAATAAAAAACTGCACGAGGCCGTTTTGGACCCTTTAAGATGGATCTTACTATTCTTTTTTGGAGAACAAAAACTCGTTTAATATCATTTGTGGCAGTCTATTTTATTGTTACAATTATGATGCATTACAGTTTTCTCTACGTTAAGTAATAGTACATTATCCTTAGCCCATGTTTCCATAGAGATTTTACACTGATCGATCTTACGTACGTCTTCAAAACAATCTGCTGAGATTTAAGATGATACACCATCCGCATAATTTATAACATTGACAAGAATGTTTTCACATAAATCATTCGTATACAATACAAATTAGACAGGCCCCAAGATGCTTCCTTGTGGTACCCCCCTAGTAAGTTTTTGTCATTGGAGATTATATCATTCCAGGTGACACGTTGAGACCTGTTAGTTACAAAACATTTAAGTGGAGTACTGCGAATTCATTGTTTATATAATTTACTAAGTCGAATATCATGGTCCACAGTATCAAAGGCTTTCGAGAAATCAAAATTAACGACTTTTTCTTGGTTTTCTATACAAGTTGTTATATTTTGAAAAATCTTTATTAAAGTATCTGCAGTTGAGGAATTCTTACAAAAACCAAACTGGATTTTTTCAATTATAGGTACCATATTTAGTACTTAAAAATCTGTTTACGTGAATTAAGAAAGACTTCTCAAAAATTTTTGAAAAAAAACTGACAAAATAGAAATAATAAATTTTTTTGCTATTTTTAAATTATTAGGAAATATACCTTCCGTAAAAGAAGCATCTATAATTGTACAGAATACTAGGACTAGAGTTTTGAAAGTTTGTATGGAGCAGTTTTCTGATACGCTCGTTTCAGCTAAAATAATCACAAATTTATCCAACTTCCGGTTGTACCGGAACTGTGTCATAACTTTGTTATTTTAAATAGAATGTTATAATTTTTATTAAAGTTTTGAAATCTACGCAAAATTCTAATATCACTTTATATGAGACATCATATGTTTAAAATGCATCATTTTTAATTATTTCAGTTTTTTCCATATTTGACAGAAGCAGCCATTCACAAAAAAAAAATTTTTTTTAAACCCTAGTTAAACACACCAAATATTTTTAAGATATGCACAAGAAACACTTATAGCTTTTCAAGCGCCTAAAAACTTTATTAAAATTTTATACAAGGTGCTTACAAAATAGTGCCGAATTTCGCTGTTAAAAAAATTGTTAGCAATCCACCACAAGCATTTAAAATGAAATCTTTATTTAAACTTTAAATCAGCACACCGTCGTTTTTTATTGTAGCAAACAATTAAAACTCTAGTACCTTTGGAACTGCCTCTCCAGAGAAATACGAAGATTCGTATCACTCCAATAATGAGTATTTCGTCTGTTAAACATTCCGTTCTTTTCAAATTTTGCCTCATCCGTCCAAATCAAGTTAAATAAAGTTGCTAAAAACATTTGATCTGATTAACTAGGATTTAAAAAAAAAAGAATGTTTTTCTGAATAGCTGCATCTGTCAACAATTACGAAAAAACTTAAATAATTATAAAAGGACGTATTGTAAACATATGTCTTATATAAAGCTATATTAGAATTTTGCGTAGATTTCTAAACTTTAATAAAAACTATAACATTCAATTTAAAATAACAAAGTTATGGTCTACTTCCGGTATAACCGGAAGTTGCAGAAAACTGTAATTATTTTATCTGAAACGAGCATATCAGAAAATTGCTCCATACAAACTTTCAGAACTCTGGTCTTAGTAGTTTCCCATAGACTTAGTTCGTCGTGACACACCTGTACATAAATGAGATTATTTCACTAACATTTTTAATTATGAGGCGGGTTCATAGACTAAGGGCCGTTTGGTCACAGAAAAAATATACTCATAAGAAACAAATTTTATTGTCATATTTAATTAGGTACAAACTTACTTTACTTCTCTACATAATCGCCGTTAATTTCTAAGCATTTTTCGTACCGCTGCACCAGCTTCTTTAACCCCTTTGCATAGAAGCTTGCCGCCTGAGAATTGAACCAGTTGACAACGGCATTTTTGAGTCCAAAACGTTGTCCACCGAGCCACTGTTTAAAATGCAAACAGAAGAAGTAATCGCTAGGCGCAAGGTCGGGACTGTACGGTGGGTGGTCAAAAAGTTCCCAACGAAAATCTTGAATTTTCTCCTTGGTTTTGACAGCACTGTGAGGACGCGCGTTATCGTGGAGGAGGATTATGCCAGATGACAGTTTCCCGCGGCGTTTGTTTTGGATCGCACGTCTCAATTTGTTGAGCGTTTCGCAGTACACGTCAGCTGTAATTGTTGTCCCATGTTCCATGAATCGACCAAAAGAACACCCTCTTTGTCCTAAAAAACTGTTTCGGTGAAGTTGAGTGTCGCCACTGCATCGATTGTTGTTTTGTTTCTAGGTTGCTGTAGAATCCCACATTTCGTCCCCCGTAACAATGCGAGAAAACAAATCATCTCCATCTTGTGGATAACGGGCCAAAAACTTTTATCCACTAGACATTCTTTGCTCTTTGTGGTGGTCGGTGAGCATTTTTGGTACCCACCTTGTACACAATTTGTGGTATGCGAGGTTTTCCGTGACAATATTGTAAACAGTAGTGCGTCCAAGTTGAGAAAATTTTTCAGCGAGGCCACTAATCGTTAATCGACGATCAGATCGCAGTGTTTGGTCCACTTGTGAAACGATTTCATCGGTCTGGATACTGGGCCTGCCACTCCGCTCTTCGTCATGGAAATTTGTTCGGCCATTTTTAATATCACGGCACCATTGTCTAACCTTACCTTCGCTCTTAACTGTAGGTCCATAAACCAGGCATAACTTCCGATGAATTTCAGCAGCCGACGATTCTTTTGCACATTAAGAAACGAATCACAGAACGCACTTCACATTTGGCGGGATCAACGATTTTCGCGGCCATTGTTCTTTGCATCCACGAACAATAATATAACTTCAGAACCAAAACAAATGACGCTGTAGCTTCGCAATAAGTCAGTAGATTTCGCTGCAGTAGTAAAACTTGTCCTCCGAAGCGCCAATATTTAAATATAAGCAAACGGCCGCTTAGTTTATGAACCAACCTCGTATATTGAACGGAATGCCATCGATAGCTGAAGAATTCTTCTTACTATTCGTATTATTTCATCTACTTCATACACCGATAATGGACCGAGAAACATAGACTGTTCCTGTGTCGAAGGGCTACAAATTTTACATTTTGAGAGAAAAGTAGTTGTATCTCCTTGTTTTTACTATTTTTTTTTATTCGATATTTCTGCAATAAATAAATATAAAAACATTAATTTAATCTTTTCCTTTGATGCATGAAATAAAAATACATATTCTCCTTTAGTTCAAATAAGTACGCCTATTAATTTTTGAGTTTTAAAATATGTAGTAGGTAATTAATTGACTACTTACTGAACTTCTAATTAAAAACTGGTTGTGATATTGTAAAATGCTAGTGATTTTCTTAATCAGCATCGAAAAATACAACTAAAATTTTAGGACTTTAAAGTCGAATATCTGGAAAACTGATCGAGATATCGAAAAGCATATTCGAAATCAGGGTCAAAAACTACATAAGAATCACATGACAAATTTAATCCATCACAACGGGAATCTTACAATGGACGACGACGACGCTCAAATGAAGTGAGTGGGTCTGTATTCCAGTAACAGTACTTCCTTGTTCTTCAGTATTTCTAAACTCTTTCGTGCCATGGACTACCTTAACAATTTAATATTTAATCTTCTATAGAATTAAGATAATTAAAAAAAGTTTAGTTTTTGAAGTTGCACATATTGTGAACGTATTAATAATTGTGAACGCGCACAAATAATAAAATAACTCTTATCGTTAATTTAAAAGACATATTGATGTGACAATATAACGTCATTTTATCAATATTTTCCCATATAATAATACAGTCAATTATCCTCACGAACCGCTATTTACTTACATCAACTATAAATATGGAACCTCGTTATGTTAGAGGCTACGCATAATGTATTCTCCTAACCAATATCGTGTCTAGAGATGGGAAATTGAGCTTTTATTTTTGTATAATTTAAATCATATTACATATAATAAACGTCGAGTTTCATTATGTCATAAATACAAATGTTAATGATCTACTTTATTAAATTTATCGTGTAAAATATTCAATAAGTAAAACAATAATAAATACATCGCGAACGTAAAGTACTGTAATAAATGCTTTTCCGACATGGATTGAGTTGTAGAAGTAAACGCCCTTTTTCTTTTTGTGCAATTGCCGCCCCTACATTACTAAATACTAACTTTGATAAAATATTAACACAGGAAATGGACATACATTATTAAATGATTGTTAATGATGGTAATAGATTGATAAACTGGACAAATTCCACTATCTATAATTGAGAATAAATAAAAAAATGTGCAATGATCAATTTGTTTTGGTTAATTTTGGTTTTTTAGTTCAAACGAAAGCTATTGTATAAACTTTTTGCAAAAAAGTAGTTATATATTTTGTCGGTTGTTATGATTGTCAACCTCTGAATCATACCAATCAATGTGGGAATATAGGCGACCCTAACAAAAATGTGAATTTTTAGTACTTAAAAGCGCCAGAAAATATGTGTTTTATAGCCGCTTTCATTTTCGGCCACTCTAAGGTGGCGCCATCTATCGATATTTTCTGAATTACATTACGATATCGAAAAGTGACAGATTGAAATTGACATTTGTAGTAATAAATGTGCTGAAAACATAACTTTGTTTCAATTAATATTTATTATTTTAAAATTTATAATTTATTTTACAAAAAACAGTGGTCGCCTAAAAAAACCGCGGCTGTAAAAGCTTTTTTTAACCTTCTCTGATATGCTAGTCTCGGCTATCACCTGGACCATCAAAAATCAGAACAGTCGAAAAAAACCTACTTTACAACCTTGATACATAATTAAATATTATGTAACAAACAATTTTTTTGGAGGTTACAAATTACTTGGAAAATAAAATGATCTGTGACCAAACCTGTAGAATAATTTAGTAAAGATCACTATTGGCGCAGCCGCTATGTCTTGTATGCAGTTTGTATACCCCTAAGTTTGTTACGGGGTTTTGTTCAATACTTCTAGGAGCATAAAAAAATTGGTTAGTCGTTTGGCCGCCCTATATAAAAAAAGATAAATTTCTACGTTTTTTGTTTAAGTATATCTCTGTATCCCGTGGTTTAATTTGAATTTTTTAAAGCTTATTTTACCCCTTATGTAAGATCAAACAATTATACTATCATAACACATTTTTGGTAAATTAATAATTGTCGAGATACAATAAGGTTCTTAATATTTTCAGTTTTCTCTGTCCTGATTATCTGTTTTGCATTATTTTGTTTGCTATTTCTTTATTCTTCTATTTTTTTCGCCAGTGTCGTGACTGGCGCTTGGACCGGCTGTGCTGTTATATTTTATGTTCTTATTTAGCTTCTCTAATGTTTACACCTTAATCCAGTGGTTTCCAACCTTTTGTACCTGTGCCCCCTTTAAAAAAAAAAAAAAATTTTTGAGCTCCCTTCATTTTTCTAACACTCTAATTTCATAAATATTCAACCGATATACTTTGACACGAGAAAGCCAACGTGCCTCACAATAATATAGAAGTGATCTATATTCGGAACCCATGTCATCACACAATTTTGCGAAAAGCCTTCCTCTTAATGTGCTATTTTTAAAAAATGTACAACTCTTATAATAACTTATACTGTTTTGACAATTATTCAACTTTTTGGTTTGTATTCAAAAATTATATTTAGGGAAACAGCTGCATGCCCCCTTGCAACAGTCTCGCGCCCCCTAGGGGGCATGCCTCCTAGATTGGATTCCACTGCCTTAATCCAATAGTATTACATATAATGAGCAAGGGCGAGGGTAAGGGGTAACATGTTTAGATTTTAGTGTTTTTCTAAACCTTGAAGCAAACGCTTTACCAAGACGAGCCAATCCACAATTACACACGGTTTCGTCACTACACGATACAGGTTTATACTGTTCTTCTGGGGCACTATACATAACACTTACATCACAATAATGTACCATACGAATAAATAAATAAAATATTAATTATTTTTTGTGTAGTTGCAATGTACAGAAACAGTTACTGTTGAGTTCTGTAATCATGTCCGCAAATTATTAGTTTGCAGTTGTACCAATCAGTTGCAGGCACGATTCAAGAATTGATCAGTAACAAATGCTGTGGTACTTTATGCTATAGAAATAGCAGAAGTTTTACATAATTTACATGCCCTTTTCTATGAACATAAATAGACTTGGCATCACGAGTTTTTAAAACCCGCTACAATGCAAAATGTTATGATTAATCAAAAACACTAAATTCTCAAACTGCATACTCACAGGAGAAAAAACCCTTAGTTTCGACAGGAAATGTATAAGGATAAGTCACACGGTCTAATGCAACCCACCAAGACGTTGAAAGAAACTGCCCGTGCTCTGCGATTAATTGAATTGTACGAAGTCGGGTGTGTGACCGCACACCGTTTCCTGTGGTTATTGTCGCTTACTGGGCTTCGTTTAAAAATAAAGAATCGTTACAATCATAATTTGTTAACTGGATATTACAGAAGAAAAAATTTTCGACTGCATCTAATCTTGTACATCTGAGTGGATGTTTATATTTGATGAAGTGCTTACTTTGAACTCTGATCATGAACAAGTAGATGAGGGATCTTATCCCGTATTTCAGAAGGAAGCAACTTGGTTATTTTTTTTTTATTGATACCAATATTTTTTAATGCATTCTATCACTACCTAAAGAAGTGGAAAGGTTAGAACTTAAAGGACTCTGGATTGCCTATGGAGTAGAAAACACATTGCGGAAGATTCCACTTCACTTCTTTGAAGGCAGACTATCAATTACTGTTTTACCGGATATTCATTTCTTTAATCGGTTGCGACATTACAAGCAACGTCAGTACAAAGTTAGCAGAGTTTAAATTAGCGACATACATACAAGAGCAAAAGAATTGTGGGTCATCGCAATCTTAGAAACAATGGATAAATTATGTTTTCATCAGTTCCATCACAAAAAATTGCATAAGATTTAGCCATTGGTCGTCACATAAAAAGAAGCTACTCGCAAAACTACAAATGGATTAAAGCTTTTTTGAACCATATGAGAAACTTAATCAGCTGTATTATGGTTACATATTGAACGATAATACTTTAATTCCAACAAGTGACAGATGATCAAAAGGAACCTAAGCCATGTAACTGTCAGACATGTTTCAGAAAAACTGTATGTTCCTGTAGAATATTGAAAATCAATTGCTGTGACTTTGGTACATGTAAAACTAGTGTTTCGGATCAATATAATAATAATTTAAAATAGCCCAAGAGCCAGAGACGAATTTCGTCCACCGTTTTTTCTTGGCCAAAAACTCTAAAATGCTTCAGAGGTTTGTATCATGAAGCATTGTGAACGTCAGCTGCGGTTCCATGAGTAGGTCGAGCAGTAGTATCTTACCACGCACGTAGAAAAAAATTTTTCATGAGTTCCTCCCGGTTGAAAATTTATCGGATTATAGTAAACTCAATATAAAGTGGTAGATTATACGTCACGAATGTGAAAAAAAAAAATATTTTTCAGTGATTTCTTCTCAATTGAAAATTTATCAGATGATGGTTTATGTGCTATTTTGAATAAATAAAAATGTCAGTTGGCTGTATTTCGGTAGAAAGATTCTCATCTGATGTTCTGAAGGGTGTAACCCAGGAGCTAGATTGGAGCATCTATCGCCTATTTAAATGCATCAGTTAACGGATTTTCCCTTAGCATACTGCTGACTGATTGCTGAATATTTTAGAAAAACAACTTTACTTCCCAGCTCACGAGAAGCCGATACAAAATGATTTTTTCATTTGCCAAATAGATTTTTAATTCGATGTTCCGACACTGACTTAAAAATCAAAGTCTATAAATGTTACACAATTGCATAAATCTCTAGAAACGAATTTAAAGCACAATTGTCATCAGAAAAAGAGAAGAGTGTTTGGCAAGATAGAAGAGTCTGTTTGGTATATGTATGATTTAAAGCACTTAATGAGACATAATCCACCACTTTATAGCCAGCTGACTCACGATATTTGGTTAACTATAATTTGATAAATTTTCAACTCGGAGAAGTGATACTACTGCTCGTCCCACTACAAAACCGGTGCTGACGTTCACAAGACTTCACGATATAACTCTCTGAATTATTTTACGAGTTTTCGCCGGAGAGGAATTTGGTCATAAAAATCTGTTGCTGGCTTGCGGTCTAGAACCAGATTTAACCTACAAACGGAATATAGTAATCGTTATTCCACTAGCGGATAAATGAGCACTTAAGAGCTCGCTTAGAATTATAAATGCGGATAAAACTTCAATCATCAGGTGATTATGAATAAAAAAAATTAGACAATACAACAGAATAAAATGTTTAGATACATACCGTTTAAATTCAGTAATTTCATTTCAAATGTAGAACTTACCCTCGGAGGAAATTATAATAATGGTATTAAAAATCACATTCACGAGAACTGCAAAATTAAATTGGAAAAATTAATTGAAGATGTAAAACTGGAATAGAATTTGTAAATATAGTATTCATGGCGGATAAAGAACAGCCATAATTTTACTACAACCTGAGAATGTATTACAAAGCGTTAACAAAAGAAATAAATCAATTGGAAAAGTTTAATTTAAAACTCGCCGCATTTCACGTACATTTGTATAAAATTTGTAGAAATTTACAAATCTCAGCCTAAATGCAAAGGTGTTGCCTTTTTTGTTCAAAATATCTGTAAACACAATACAACAGCGGTATTAGAGTTTCAACATTTAAATAAATTGAAGTAAATACAATACTCCGTAAATTTGCTTATACACTTAATTATAAGCATAAATTGGTAATTTATTAAAAAAATTATACAAACAAAAGCTAGAAACAATTTAACAACGCAAATAATAACCACCCACTCGACCAACCAACTGTAATGTAAATAAGTATGCTATTATTGAACTAAAGTAAAAAATAAATGAAAATGTAATGGTCGTAAATACCATTTCAAGCAACAAACGGTACATATAACGTATTTGGGCTGTTACGGGTCTCTCCTACACACTATAACAATTGTATTTGCGTAGTTGTGGTATGTTGTAATTAAGAAACAAACAAAAGGATTCTTTAGGTGCACCTCCAGACAATTTACGAACAATTACACATTATGTGAATTACATAAAGAATATCACCCATTTATGACGTATAGACTGATTACAACAAAGGTAGGAAGGGATACAAAATTTACCCCAAAATTTACTAAAAACATGTAAAATTTTAATTTATATTTACAACAAGATAAGAAAACATTGGGAGCATAACTTAACATCGTCACAATAGTAATAAACGTGTAAGAGCGTATTTGCTCATAAAAGTGAAAATTGCGTTATACAAACATAATTCAAATAAAAATTGTAGATGTTTTTGAATAATTAATATTCTTATAGATATATCAAGGAATGAAACCGTAAACTACAGCGTTTATCTGTAATAGAAAAACAAAACTCCAAAAGTTGCACAAAAATATATTCGAATACGTGTTTCTATAACTAAGCTATCATTATCAGTGAACTGATGATGACACCCCAGTTTTAGTGCAGTTTTTGATGTTTTTGTGTTACGAAGATGTAGTTAAAACAATAAATGTCATGTGATTTTCATATTTCGTAACTAAGTAATTACTATTGGTTGAAAATAAGTACCTACCATTACATACCCAGTTGAGAGAGAGAGACCAAATTTGTAAATTTTATCTCAAAGTGAAACTGTTCACCGCACTGATCTATACAGTGCTTCTCAATAGTCCTTCCCCACCTCTTATATTTGGAGTGATTGTACACTCATGAAATTTAAAACTTAGACACCACAATTTCTGTAAACAAAAGTTTGCACATTGTGAAACAGGCTTAAAGTTATCATTTACAATTCTAACAGCAGGTAGTCTCAGCAGGGGTTATCTTATAGAAGGACTGTAGAATGAATCATTACACTAAGCACGTTTTAGAAAATGGTAATTTATGTTGCTTACTTAATTTTTTCTTTAAAGAATATATTTGAAAGGTATCGCTAATTAAACACCATAGCTCGATTAATTATCGAATCAAAATTTTGTTTAGAAATGTTTACAAAATAAAATTAGAAATAATTTTGATTTAAAAACGTCTACAAGCAATAACTTTTAAATTAAATCAAAAACTAAACATGGTTATTTGGGTTGACTGATTATTACTTATTTTTAAATAAATCTAACCTACTAATTATTGTAAGTTATTAAAAAAATCATTAAACTCTCTATTCATAATATTTAGTCCTTACAAAATGTATATTTTATGACGTTTCATTTTTCTGTAGTTAATATAAAAAGTGAAAATAAAAACTAAGGCAATTCTTATTGTCAACGTATATATTTAGTTTTTGACAAGAATTTATTACATAATTATAATTAAGATACCAAGTTATAGTTTAAAATTAAATGAAAACGTTTTTTTAAATAAAGGTATTACTATATAAATAAATATAAGAAATCAATAATGGGTGTGACCTCCATTATTATGATACATTCTTGGAGGCGTCTGCTCATTGACGCTATCAAGGTATCAATATAATTAATATTAATCGTTTCCCATGCGGTATCAATGGCTGCAATTAGTGCATTACGGTTTACTGGTATAAAATTTGGCCCTTGTTGTCTTCGGATAACAGCAAGTATTCGAGCCCAAACATTTTCGATAATGTTAAAATCTGGGCTTTTTGCTGGCCAGGGTAACAGCTCCAAGTTATTTTCTCGTATCCAGTTGCGCACAACCCGCGAAGTATGAATAGGGGCGTTGTCTTTAACAACAAAATACATTATGAAAATGTTAATTCAACAGATCCTGAACTATTTTTGGAGAAAGTATAGTGAAATAAGAATACTTACTTGTTGGAAAATATAAATCTTTCTGGATAAAACACTTCGACTGGTTTCATAATAGTTTCAAAATATCTAAATACGCAGCAAGAGAATCCAGACGACCAATGAGCGCGCGCTAACCCCAACATTTAGAGAGAAATAGAAAGAAGCTTACTTGATGTTTGCGTAATATACCAGCCCCACACCCCACACACATACCCACATTGTTGTTCTATTCCTTTTGCTATGAAAAAAAAAAAAAAAAACGGTGCCAAAAAAAAAAAAAAAAAAAAAAAAAAAAAAAAAAAAAAAAAAAAAAAAATAACTCGTAAAAAAAAAAAAAAAAAAACTAAAAAAAAAAAAAAAAAAAAAAAAAAAAAAAAAAAAAAAAAAAAAAAAAAAAAAAAAAAAAAAAAAAAAAAAAATTTAAAAAAAAAAAATTTGGCAAAAAAAAAAATAAAAAATCGCCGCCGCAAAAAAAAAAAAAAAAAAAAAAATTTTTTTGTTTTTTTGCCATTTATGTAAAAGAAAACAACATTGGAAAGACGAGAAAAGAAAGAAAAGAAGAAAAGAAAGAAAAGAGAGGAGGAAGAGAGGGGGGGGGAGGAAGAGGGGAAAGAAGAAAGGAAAGGAAGAGAAAGAAAGAGAGAAGGAAGGAAGAGAGAAGAGAGAGAAGGGGAGGGGGGGGGGGAAGGGAGAAAGAGAGAGAAGAAGAGAAGGAAAAGAAAGAAAGAGAGAAGAAGAGAGAGAGAAGAGAAGAAGAGAGAGAGAGAAAGAAAGAAGAAGAAGAGAGAGAGAGAAAGAAGAGAGAAGAAGAGG